>CAWUFW010013721.1:0-457247 GCA_963921515.1 Calotriton arnoldi
TTCACTGTCTTGACACATAACTTTCTTTTGCTTCTGTCTATTAATCATTGCAGCACATATCTTCTATACAAGAATCACTATGGTTCAATAAATATTGAAAACATCCCTTCATGTATTATTTGTATAGCTCTCTGAGCGAAAGAGAGCATGAGTGATTAAGCGAAAGGTTCGAAGTTTGTCACCATGGTTCCTAAGGGAACAGAGTTGTCATGTTCAGTAGTTGCCAGAACTGTTTGCTTCCTGCTTAGGTTTAGGGGAGGCAAAATGTGGCACTGTTAGATAGCTGGTCCAAGGGACAATATATCCTGCTGGGGTGCATGGAATCAGCCTTGCACCATCCAAAGTTTATGTCGTCCACAAATGCACAGTTTCTACTGATGGGTGGAAACTATACGACAATTGAACCCTCTTTATTGAGTGCTCTTTGATACACCAATAGTGAACGCTATCATTTAATCTCATCTATACTAATTCAATCTACCTTCAATTTCAAGACAAAGGGCCTGATTTATAATGTGGCAGATGGAGTAAATTCAGTCAGGGCAATGGAGTAAATTACTCCATCACCCTGATGGAGTCTCCACCAGCCAAATTATGTCGGCCCGGCAGACATTAGAAGCATTGACAGGAACTGCCATCATGGTGGTTCCTGTCAATGCATTGTTACTTTGCCGGACGTCTCCGTCAAACATGAAACAGACCTATTGCAAAGTTACAATTTTTTTTATTTTCAAAAAGAAAATCCCATAGCGGGGACTTACATTTAAATTTGGTGATTGTAAATAATGGAATCAACCTATATTAATTGTTTTGAGCCGTTTGCAATTAAACTTCTTTAATTTGAAATATTTTGTCACGTAACCTGTAATACAAAAATCAAACTCATTCTCAAAGAAAAAATTAGAACACATGGCACAATTTTACTCGTAACCTGGAGATCAACAAATTATCCAGGTGGCATCTACAAAAGAGGTAAAAATTAGAACACATGGGAAATTGTACTCGTAACCTGGAGATCAATAAATGATCCAGGTGGCATCTACAGAAGAGGTAAACATAGGTTTAGACGACAAAACTTGGAATTTGAACACACTTTCTGACCACCGAGATGTTACAAAATCTGCAGGGGCATGGCTATAAATAGTGCAGCAGGTGCAGTGGAACTAAATGTAACTACATGGTGGGACACAAAGGTAAACTTATACTTTAAAACAGTTGGGGTGAATTATATGTATTAAAAAGAACATTTAGATCTGGCAAAAAGTTTACACTTTTGTGTGAGAACACATTGGTACTACCCAGGCACGGCCCGACCTCCATTGTACTCCTGATGATACCCGCACCCATGGCCAAGGTCGTCATTATTCTGTGGATGCTACCTCCTTTGTTCTACCCTCCCCTCCTTCAGCTTTTCGTCCTTGTTCATGGATGGGGTGGATTCCTCACCCATCTTACATCCTGGCTCCCATTGCATTTATTCATTCACGGATGTAGTCTGTCTCGGTTTCTGTCTTCCCATGCACCTGCCTACTGTCCTTGAGGCTGATTTACCTATGCCCTCCTACCTCACACCTCCTCCCCATTCAGCCCCCCAATAACAGTCGAGCTAGGTTCAGCTCTAATGCTTTACTATACTCTGCACTGGGCTGTTTAACTTGTAGTATTGCAGAGTCTTTAGTTCTATATCCACCTACCTACCCATTCCCCCATCCCTTCGCACACAATTCCTTAATGGAAAGTATGATTCACTCCACTATATCTGCAAGCATGATGTGGATTGACAAGACCAGCTATTAGGGCTTCTCCAGGATCTCGCCTCCACATCTATCGCCAAGTACGGTTGGTACCTGTACTTGCATACATGCACCTCTGTCGTTGGGACCCACAGGCCAGAAGGGACAATAGTGGAACCTTAATCCTAACATATTTCTCTTCTTTCTTCCTTGCTTCCTTTTGAAATGATCTTAATGGTGACTACATGCCAGATCATTTTATTGCAGATGCTCCTTACCTGCACATACCGCTGTATGTTACCATTTGTGCGGTTTATGTTTCTCAGCTTTGTAAGGAAATAACCTTTAAAAAAACATTAAAACAAAAAAAAAGAACATAGACATGTTTAGGATAGAGTACTAGAACTGGGAAAATAAATTATTTGAGAGTTGCTTGTTTCATTTAATGATGAAAACTGCCCAGTTAACTTTAAAACCATGTCTTGGGTCGCTAATGTATAATTCTTCCTTATTAATGCCAGAAATAGGAAAAGTTATTCTTCTGAGATCTGTGGAAACCAGGCAGAATCTCAGAAAAAAATGTGTTGCTCCCCAGAGTGAGATAATGAGAGTGGGAGAACTTGAGTAACTGTTATACACGGTAGTGTAGTAGAGGTGGGTGAGCTAACAAATTAACAGGAAGAACTGAGCCAAGGGTCTATCTTGGATCTAAGAGCCCTGATAGGAGCTGAGCCATGGCATCATTTGGCATGGAAAATGTGCAACAAATATGTTGAAAAATTATGAGAGTGTCTTCAAAATTCAAAAAAGTATATTTCTTTAATAAGTGTTTTACCCTAGTATGTCCAATTATATCACTGCATTGAGAGGCATTTATTAAAAGTGAACTAAGAGGCAAGTCAGTTGCCATGTGCACCCTAAATGTGGGCTATATTCTTATTTTACACAAAGCAACATTATAGTCCATTAAGCCAAACACGAGAGAGAGTACATAGTAAACTTACTCAAAAGTGTAAACGTACCTACCCCTCACTTCACCGCAAAGTGCACACACCAGACTCACATAGAATTCTGTGCTGGCCCAAGTGTGGCTGATGAGAGATTAGATAACCTCAGTTGACATTCAGGCTTTAGTGTAGCTTACCTCAACAGCTTTGAATTGCACTAGTGGACCGATGCACCACACATTTAACCTGTGCCATCATGTGCACCAACCCTGCTACTTCTTAGTGAGTGGTGTACCTGTGTGTGAGCAGTGTGCTTTTGTGAGTGCAAGTTAGCCACCATGTTTTGAGAGTGCATTGTGAGGAATGTGCCGTTGTGAATACAGGGTTATTGTTGTATGTTGTGAGTGCAGGGAGAGTGGTCTCTTCAGGTTGAAAGTTGTGCCTGTGTGAGTGTAGAGTGAGGCATATGCCTGTGTTAGTGCAGCATGAGGGGTGTGCCTATTTGAGGGCAGCTGAGTGAGTGTGGGGTCCTTTCATGTTATGCCTTTGTGTGCATGCACTTTACAAGGGCCAAACCTATTGGCTTTGGTTATACATTTAGGGTTATGGCTTTGACTTGCGGAACTGTAGTGCAGGGAGTGGAATTACAACAGCGTGTGTTTGAGGCTGGTGCTGAGTTTTGATATGGCAGATGCAGACTATGTTGAAGGAGGTTAATGAGTGTCTGAAGCTGCTGACAGACTGCGATGTCACCTTGTGAGGGGGCCTAGTTACTTTGCCTGCATTTGGGCATATGGCAACCTAGCTATGCCACGAAAGGAAAAGGAGGGTAAGCTTTGTTATGGTTTAAAATATTTGCCCTATGTGACATAAAAAAGGGCCATTCATTATTGTGAAAAATACAAAACTCTTAAAGGTACAACCACAAATTCAGCCCTCTAATTGCAACACATCTTTTACAGCTGTATACCGGTGAACAGCTATAGGATTCCAAGCATGAAAATCTGTTGAGCCCCTGCTGCAGTATTTTATATCATGTAGTAATGGAGTGGATCTGGAGACACGTCCTATGACGGCAAGTTGCAGTATTTTTGTAGCTCAGACTTTGAGATGAGAGTCATGTGTAGGTTAACGGCAAGTTGGCAAGCATCTGTGTGATGATAAATGTAATGTCATCAAAAGGGGGTGATGTAAAGGTCTCAATGAAACATGCTGTCCGAGCAAGCAGTGAAGATAAATGAGAAGGATAATTAGGGAGACAGTATATGAATGTGATTCCATGATGCAATTCATTATTTGAACATACAGTCAGAAATAACAGCAATTCAACTGGGACTATGTGTAGGATCAAGGCAATACCAGGGATGTACAGTAAGAGGAAATTACAAAGAACAGTTAATTGTATGAAAAGGGGCATGGTCGTGGCCGATAACTCATGTCATGCAAAGAACTAGCACATCCCTAAGTATAGAAAACAGAAGCACAAACGTTTGTGGCAATTTGCTGATAAATATGTTTTTACTTTTCTATTCAACTGTTTCAAAATATGAGTAGGTCATCAATCCATCTTCTAGAGAAGCAAAAAAAGAAATGTGCTGTCCCATTTGTAAAGCACAATGTCTCGCACAAACAAAACGTTGCATTTCAAAGAAAAAGTGAGAAACAACACAAATCTCATTAGGTAGTGACATGTAATTGCTGCTAAACCTGCGTTGCCAGGTCTAACGGAGGCAAAACAGGGTCTTGCTGCTTTAATAAATTCCGTGGCAGCTGATAGGTTGCTGATCTTGGCAGGGGTTGTGAAAGGGTATTTTTATAACCTTTCTCCTCTTCTATGAACAGCCTGCACACTGCAAGGTTTCCACTTTACTGAACACTTCGATAAATAATTAAGATTCAAAAACTTGTAATGATTTCATCTATGTCTGCTTTATGTCTCTTAATGTGTAATGCCCGCTGGCCTTACCTGCTTAAGCGGAGAGGTTTTTTAAATTGTGAACTCCACTCCAGAGGGTCAAAAGGCGAACGTCAGCCACTTATTCGACTCGTCTAACCCTTTAATGACATTTGGAATAATAAACAAAATACACGTTATGATGTTAGTATAAAATCAAAGTTAAAAAACACACACCTAAGTATGGTCTGGGTTAAAATAAGCTCGTACCTTGCCGGACAAGAACAATCATGTGGTCCTTCTATGCCATCAATATCTAGATATTTTGTCTGTTCTTTTTAAACTGCAACCTCTGTATGGTCTTGGATTATCACCTTTTAGTTGTTTCGGAAAAAGAAAGATAGTGAAAATGTAAAACATGAGCAAATGAATAAATATGCACAAGAGAAAAGTGATAAATGTGTAGATACATGAAGAAATCGCCCACGAACCATAGTTAGAAGAGCACTTTAATCCTCTAGTAGCACTTTAATATGCAGTGCATACATTTAATAAATCTTCCAATGTGAAAACTGTTGAATCTCCTTTACTTGCCAGAAGTGGATAAAGACATTGATTCACTAAAGTTCCTGGAGTAAAGGAAGTAACATCATGCTCCCTTTGATCTCTGATGACATCATAGGTTCTGCTCCTTGACCCCTTATCCAGCAGTTTCCCTTCACAAGTGTCCTATTTTATTGTTAGATAGAGAGTATGGAGTGAAAATAACAGAATGTACACAATCCTGTGTAGTATATACTGTTCGGCTGCAGTTTGAGCAGCATCGTGTAGGTACACCCGCGGTGCCAGCACCATGACACATGTTTGACAACAGGTTGACACCGGGCGCCACCCATGCATGACCCTTGAATAACCCAACAATATGCTATCCTCGAATGATTGAACACCGTCTCAGGTGAGAGTCTTACACCTCACGTATATGCATGGAATGCATGCTTAGGTAGGCAGGGATATGCACTAAGCCCTGACGAAGGCCCGAACACGGACGGGCTCTTGGTGTGGGCCGAAACATGTTGGCAATGAAAAATCAGGGTTAGTTGAGAAACTAAAGCTGGCTTAAAACCATGAATCAAGTTTTATGTATAACCATGGTACCCTACAAATAAAGAGTATTTCTTTTGGGTATCCAGTGAGGTATTTTTAATTCTCTTTCTCCTGTTAGGATCCCTGCATTATCCAGAGAAACATTATATAAGAACTCCCATTCTTTTGGTTGAGTCTGTACTGGTGTTATCACCCTACCAGGGTGTGGATAGGTGTCGATGATGAAGAATTTCATGATTCAGTGAGTGAGGCGTCTACTCCAATATCTTTGGATAACTTGGTGGGATTGTAAAGTGGTGTCCTTATTGGACTCCGCCTCTTCCTCTTTTGCCTACTTGCCCTTTTGTGAGTAAGTGATAATTTGGGAGAATGCAACTGGGTATGTTTTCTCTCGCTCTCTCCATGTGAGTATATACTTTGCCAGAATTCCTCCTATCTGCATGGAGTATGCAACAAAAGCTTGCCTCATGAGATGAGTTATCTAAACAAGGCCAAAGTGGATACTGGTGTGACAATCTATTATCCATACGCATGGCAAATATTTTACTAATAGTGTGAAGCTTTACATTAATTCAAGTGCATTAACTAGTAGGAATGTGAAACCTGGGCAATCTGGCAGTACGTTGTGTGACACAATATTTCAAATTGTGTGGCACTAAATGGAAACATCATGAATAACTACTGACCTTATAGTCGAGTAATCACTTACACTGGGCTCACTCGGAATAGATTGCTACCCCTTTCAGAAAGTACTTCAGCACCTTGTCAGCTATATAAATACCCAATTCAATTATAGATAAATAGATAGACAGACAGACAGACAGACAGACAGACAGACAGACAGACAGACAGACAGATAGATAGATAGATAATGTACATATATTAATATTTAATTTGCAATAGTATTTCTATTTAAACTTTTTCTTTTATTTAAGGAGGCAATCAACCCATTCTACTTTTATGTTTTGAAAAATATTGTATTTATATTTTAGAAGCCATGTGGCTGCTATATATTATCAAAATCCTTAATCTTTAATCCTTAATATATGGTATGGTTGTTAGGAATACATAATGGTTCTTCTTCCTATTCCATATACAAACTGTGGACTTAAAGTTACTTTCCTTCGCCCTTCACATGAACTTCAATTTTATGGAGAAAACAAAAACATTAACAACAGGAATTGATAAAATCTATTACACTCAAGTAGACATACATGTCTTTCAATTATACCACAGATGTAAGAAGAAAGGAACAGATCTGGATCTGCACATAAATAATTATCCATGCTTGTGAATGGTTTGCATGTAATATTAGAATCCTAAACTCATCTGAAAACACTGGTGCAAAATGAAAGAAAAACACAATGAATTTATATTGCTGAAAAAAGGCAAATGTTGTCATATATTTTGTATATCATTCAATTGTAAGTGTCCTCTATAAAGTCAATTTGTTACTTGCATGTCCCCTAAAATAGTATATTGAGGGGGCGTGGCTTTGCCGCGTTGCAAAATGGCCGCATAGAGTGCGAGCTCTGCTGGCCGAGCACACAATACTTCACAGAACACTCACCTCAGAAGCCATCCAGCCGGGGAAACGAGCGCAACAATGCAGGGGCCACCCAGGCGATCATAAAATGTAGGAAGGACCGCCGTGCAGATAAAAGCAGAGCCACACCCGTGGACGGCGACCGCGTCCTGGTGAGGCCTACCAACCTGGAGCCTCCCGCGAGGCGCGGCAGCGGCCCTTCAAGCAAGGCATCCGGAGACTGCACAGCAACAGGGGAGCCGGTGAGCCGGACCTTCCTCCCCGCCCGATAGACACCAGCGTTAGAGGGGCACCCGAGTCGCGAGGCGGGCCCTGGACGCGGGCTGCCTGAGTCTGGCGCTTGGGGCAGGGTGGCCTGTCCGAGCGTGGGCGACCGGGAGGCCTACTGCGTCTCCATACCGGGGCATGGGTCACGCCATACGGTGCCAGAGGTGGAGACCTGCCAGGAGTGACGGGCGACCCTCGTTGAGACCCCATAGGGTGTGTCCGGCTGCCTGGAGGATGGCAAGAGCCCGCTGAGGCCAAGAGAAAAACGGAACACCTACCTGCCGTGGGGAGACATCCTGTAATACGGAGCCGGCTCTGGACGCGGGCTGACTGGATACGGCGACAGGGAGGCTCGTGCATGCGCTGAGGGCCGCGCGGCTCGCTGGGACTCCATACCGGCGCACAGCGCATGCCACATGGTGCCAAACACAAGGCCGCACTGGGAGAAACATAGGACTCACCGCGAGGTCCCGAGGTGATCACCCTGATACAGAAAGACGGTGAGGGCGCGCGGGACGGCTCGCGTGGGATGGGCAGATCGGCTCTGCGGCCTGGGGGCACTCAATACGCTGTGGCCTGATAAGGTCTTCGACACTTTGGCCGAACTGGGGACCGTGCTGTAGAAACCTGGCCTCTCGCTGGGCTGATAGTAGATTGATCGGCCTGGTGGGCCCAGCGACAACCAGCGGGCGAGGCCGCAGTGGGGCAGGGGGCCGGCTCTGGTGCTGCCGGAGGACACAGACAATGTTAGAGGCACTGGAAGGGATAGACAGCAGAAATCAAGTGGGCCCCTATGACACAAGTACCTGCAGGGAGTCGGCAGTGCGCTAAAATGATCCTCCAGCTAGCACCTCCATAACAAAGGGCATTGGGTCCCCCCCTCCTCGTCGAGGCCTGGCGCACCAGGACGCGCTTTTACACGCGAGGGGTGGGCAACTGGCGCGCCACCGGGGAAGCGTGGACCCATAAGCTACCAAGCACCGAGGGCGCAATAGCCATTCAAAAGCAACAGGCGGCCGCACAGACACCCCTACTGCCTGATCCTACTTGAAGTGCGGGCGCAGACCGGGCTGCCGTCCTTTGTGCATACCCGCCGCCCTCACTTGCAGACGATCATGGGCAAGTCGGAGGGAAGACAGTCTAAGTTCCCCTTCGAGAAAAAGCACAGGGCCAGACAGATAGACCCTGAGGTGGACAAAGGCGCCGGAACAAGCCCTCCGGAAGATTTGACAACCAGGATCTTGACATTAAAGAAATCCTGCTGGAAGTCAAGTCCAGTCTCAAAAATATTGATGCCAAGCTAGACCTCCTCACTGCGCGCTTAGACAAAGTGAAGCACAGAGTCGATACTCACGACTCTCAACTTGAGCAACTAGAAACACGCATGAGCGGGGCAGAAGACTGTCAGACCACCACATCCAAACACCTCTTGCGAATGGACAAGGTCCTCGATCTGATCAAGCAGAAGAATGAATACCTCGAGGCCCGCTCGAGGAGAAATAATCTTCGGATCACAGCTATTCCGTGAATGGAGGACTTCATAGAGACACTGCTACATGACCTTTTTGGACCCGAACTGTCCCCAGTCTTCATAGTTGAGAGGGCCCATAGAACCCTGGGTCCGCGACCACCTCTGGGGGCAACACCCCGCCCGATTGTTGCACTGCCATTTCAACCTGGCAAGTGCACCCACTTGCCAAGCCCTAACCTTCCCTTTTCTTACATGTAAGGCATGCCTCAGGTAGACCCAAAGTACCCCCATGGGCAGGGTGCAGTGTATGTGAAAGGTAGGACATGTACGTGTGTGGGACAAGTCCTAATAGTGAAATACTGCCAATTTAGTTTTTTAGTATTGAAAGGCTATCTGTCCCATAGGATAGTATGGGAGATACCTTGTACCACCTTACAAGTATAACTTCCCATTGGGACAAGATAGAGGAATAAAGCTTAGGCTCTCTGAACTCAGAATGTAATAATACATCTGTTAGCAAAGATGGTTTTTAAATTATGTGTTTGAAAATGCCACTTTTAAAAAGTAGGCATTTTCTTGTTTATCAATTCTGTGTGCCTCTGCCTGTTTGTGGATTGACTTTCTGGTTTTAGAATGACAGGGGCTGGGGATGTGCATTCACTGTAGACAGCCACTGGGGGGATGGGGGGGTTGAGGTGTGCCTGGCCCTTCCTGGATGACTCAGAGCTGAGCTGAATAGACCTTGGCTGCATTTTGAGCAGAATAGATGGAGGAGTTTTCCTTGCACCTGAATAGGGCCTGTCTCCATTGCACAATGCTGTCTCCACCCCCTTTGGTCATACTGCACCAGTTAGGACAGAACAGGTTTGGACTGGGCTCAGAGACCCTGGCACAAAGAAGAACAACGACAACATGGGGTATAAGTAGTGGACCTTTATCCCCAGAACTTGAAATGAAATGAAATGAAAATGAAATGAAATTCGTACTTGTAAAGCGCACTGCTACCCCAGCTGGGGTGTCCTGGCGCTATACGCATACCGCTGTGGAACCCTTCCTGGCTATTCCCTGTGAAATGTCCACTCCTGGGCACCCCCAAGGTGAAGCCAGGCATCCCAGCGCTGGTGGGGCCGTTGTGGAGATTAAGCAAGCTATTGCCCAGAGTTGCAGAGTGGGACCCATGATTAGAATAGGCACCGAGGCGAGAATTATCAGGTCCGAGGAAATTGAGCCCAAGACCCGCCGAGGCGGGAATTAAACCCTGGTCCCGGGCCAGATCTCTGCATCAGGGTCTGCCGCTCTAACCATTGAGCCACACTTCTCCACTACTTTAGATCACTTCTGGACTCAAGAGGAACCTTTGTCAAGGAGAAGAGCTGGAGAGCTGTGAGGAGGGGTACTGCCCCTTTGCTGTGTGCTGTGTGGGGTTGGCCTACAATTGCTGCTTCTGTCAAGGAAAGGACAAAGGCTGGAACTTTGCTGAGAAACCTGCTTGTAGAAAAATCTCCAAGGGCCTCTGTGTGCTGGTCTCCTGTTCTGAAGTCTCAGGGACACAAAGACTTCACCCCCCAGCTCCCCTGAACTCTATTGCTGAAAGTTCTGACCTGCCAGGATGTGCTTGTTCCAGTTTTCGGCCTCTGGAGGTTGTTCCTGCTGTTGGGAGCTGGAAGAAACCCAAGAGAAGCAAGGAAAGCAATCTCTGATGCCGCCAGCGATGCCGCTGTGATGCCACCAACTGCACACAGGCCAGGGGCACCACTTGTGAAGTGCACGATGCATCTCCCAGCCTGCACCGCAGCCGCGATGCCCTTCGCTGCTTGCAGTTATCAGCATTCCCGATGCCAGCACTCGCTCCAACTCCGTCATCGCCAGCACCTGCATCCTGTTATCGCGTCCACAAACTCGCTGACTTTGCATCGCCTCACTGGAACTGATGCCTTATGGCCGACGGAACCGACTTCCCATCCTGGATTTGACACGTCGCCTCCTCTCTGACACAATACCTCACCTCCCCCAGTGGCCTCAACCTCACCACCGATGCCTCACCTCCACGACGCCGTGCATCATCATAGACTTCGTTTCCAAGGTACTGTTTGTTTGGGGGTCCGTGTGACTCAGTGCCTGACCTTGCAGTCGGCGCAGTACTTTGGATTTATTGCTGTCACAACTTCATAATTGCCCCAGGTGGAGCTATTTGTTTTCTACAAGCTGGAAATATCTATTTTTAAGTGCTATTTTACTACATGTATGTTGGATTTTTTGACATTTTGGTCTTGTTGAGTTTAGATAAAGATAACTTTATTTTTTTAAACTGGTGTGGTGCCTATTTGTGGTGTTATCACTGTATTGGTGTGTGTTTTGAGTACAAATCCTTTACACATTGGGTTTGGGATAAGCTGGTCTGCTCGTGCCAAGCTACCAAGGGGGTGAGCAGGGGTTATCTAAAGTCTGTATCCCCCTTACCCTGACTAGAAGCAAGGGTCCCTACTTGGACAAATGTAAATGACTCTGCCAAATAGAGACCCCAGTTCTCACAGGGGGTGACTTCAAAGCAGCTCCATTGAAGTACACAGGTCTCCTTTTACCCCAGCCCTATCTGCCAGGCTATCTGCGGGAGGGTATTCAGTCCTTTGTGTGGGGACAGGAGACAGCTTATTCAGATGGAAGTGTCAGCTCCTTCTCCCACTTCCTGCCCAGGCAGGCTATCAGACTGCAGATGAATGCATATGAGTCCACTGTCACACCCAACTATCCTGTGTTTGTGGCTGGATAGAGGGAATGCAAAAAGAATAGCTGTCACCCAGCCCAGACGTGTATTGGAGACAGGCTGCAGGCACACAAAGCTAAGTTAAGAGCAGCGAAATGTTCACTTTCTAATACGTGGGTCCTGTTCTCACTATGCCACTGGATTCAAGCTAACCTGGCTGATGAGGGGTGATACCCAGAAACCGGTCCCAGGATGCTTGTTTTCCGGTCAAAGAAGGACCAAGCCTGATGGTTCAGGCTGGACTGTTCCCATGGGAAGCAGGGTCAAGACTGATTTGCATACGGCTCAGTCCAAACTGGGGCGGCATGGTGAGCGAAAAAACTAAGGATTTAACCCACATCTGTGACTGGGGGTGAATATTTGGCAATGTTCAAAATTCTGTCCATCATATTTTTGTGTTGCTATAGTCACCCTAAGTGGGAAGGGTATGCCCAGACGTGGGTCCTGTGCTCACTATGCCATTGGATTCCAGCTAGCCTGGCTGATGAGTGGATGATACTCCGAAACCAGTCCCAGGATGCTTGTTTTCGGGCCCAGGGAGGACCTGGCCTGGCGGTTCGGGCTGTATTTTTTCCTTGGGGTGCAGGGCCAACATTGATTTGCATATAGCTGGGTCCAAACTGGGGTGGCATGGGGAGCAAAAAATTATTGATTTATCCCAGATCTGTGACTGGTGGTGAATGTTTGACAATGTTCAGCATTCTGTCCCTCATGTTTTTGTGCTGCTATAGTCTCCCTAAGTAGGAAGTGTATGCCCAGACATGGGCCCCGTGCTCACTGTGCCACTGGATGCAATCTAGCCTGACTGATGAGGGGTGATACCCTGAAACAGGTCCCAGGATGCTTTTTTTTCCGGTCCAGGGAGGACCTGGTCTGGCGGTTTGGGATGGACTGTTCCAAAGGGGAGCAGGCTCAAGACTTATTTGCATATGGCTGGGTCAAAACTGGGGTGGCGTGGTAAGCAAAAAAACAATTGTTTTAATCCAGATCTGTGACTAAGGGCGAATGTTTCACAATGTCTTGCATTCCGTCCATCATCTTTTTGTGTTGCTATAGTCACACTAAGTGGGAAGTGTATGACAAGACGTGCGTCCCATGCTCACTTTGCCACTGGATTCAAGCTAGCCTGGCTGACGAGGGGTGATACCCCGAAACCGGTCCCATAATGCTTGTTTTCTGGTCCAGGGACAACCTGCCCTGACAGATCTGTGACTGTGGGTGAATGTTTGACAATGTTCAGCATTCCGTCCATCATCTTTTTGTGTTGCTACTTTCTAAAAGTTAAACCAAAAAAGGGAGGGCCTGGGCTGAAACAGGTCCAGCATACGTGGCTCTACAGGTAATTTGTAAAAAAGCGTATGCAGTTCCTGTCAAGGAGTCAAGGCAAGAGAATGCAGGATCCGTATGGGCGAACATAAATCCAATATCAGGCGATGCAAACAGGCAGCACCCTTGGTTAACCATTGGACTGAAGCCAATCATGTGGAGGAGGATCTCCGGTGGACTATTCTGGAAAAAATACGTCCACAAAAAGGCACTGATGTTACCAATATACGCAAAAAGTGTGAAGTATTCTGGATTTTTTCATTTGATTCAAAGGATAAAGGACTCAACGAAACCTTGCCATGGGAAAATGCGATAATCTAGGATATCTGTATATGTAATTCCTTAATTCTAGGCTGGAGAGAGTCCACTAGCTGCGTCATTTAAAAAAAATATATATATATTCTCTCTGCTTTTAGTTTTCTTTTTTCTATATCTGTTTATATTTAATTTTTTGTGTGGTTGGCACACTATCCATTTGAATATTGCTCCCCTTACGTGTTATTTCAGCTACTCTATGGTCACGCTTCCATGACTTAATAGAAGATTGGACTTTCTGTGGTCAGTTGAGGCTTTTCCTGCTCTTGGGATACACCTTGTCTAAGTAGTCAAATTATTATATTATTAATACCATATTATAAGGGGTCTGATTTAGCAACACGGCCCCTTTTTGCGATCTAATTTCTTTTTCTGTTATTTGGGACTTTGCCTCTTCAAGCGGATTTGGTTTTTTCCGCGACCCTTTTCCCTTCGCGCCATTCCCGGACTGTTTCCCTTTAAGCAACTACAGAAGATAGCGATCTCCATTCGAACCTGTTTTGACGTATTTCACGTCAGTTTCTTCATCGGCGCGCGGAGTCATTGGCCTATTTAAACGCATGAGTCATATACCCTTCAATCAGGGCCGTTTCTAAATCTTGAGCGGGACGCCTTGCTGAAATGTCGCTACATGGAAGATGTATTTTTTAATCCAGGTAAAACGGCGGTGGTCGTTTTATAATGCCTGACGGTAGATCGTCCATGTATTTATCGCAATTGTTTTTCTCCTTTTTTTATCTTTTTATATTTGATAGTGACCATCTCCTGGCTGAGCCTTGATAGTTAACGGCCAACGGATGCGGGATGCCGTGCCGGGATGTCGCTCCATGAGGCATTGTTTTGAGGTTAGAATTGCATTTACGACTTGGGTCGCCTTAGTAATTTACATATTAGGCTACCATTATGAGTGAAGTCGTCTCTCTTCTAATTTTATCTTTTAGAGATTATTCGAAAATCAAATGAATGCGCGACTTATACGCCGTTGCTGAGTTAGCTTTTCGAGGTGAGGGTCTGTTTTTTCTCTTAACAACTTTCGACCGCACGCGCATGCCGGCATGTTTGTATTTATTTAGCGACCCTATTTAGTCTTGGTGTTTTTCATTACACATTGCAGAAGCCCTAAAAGTGTTTTCACAGCAGTCCTACGAGTGAAGATTTCCCTCCTTATGTTGTGTTCTTTGGCTCGACGGCCATTAATGAGGAAAGCATCTTATGCTGTATATCCAATTGGAATTAGAGAGACCGCAGCTTTATAACTCCTTGTTCTTTCCCGGTAAGTTGGTATCAAACTTGGTTCACAGTGCTTCTTGCTAAGTCCACGAGTAAAATCAGGGTTCATTGACTCTATAATTCTGTTTCCATCTCAGGCTGTATTTTATCTGAATTTGTGCAGCGGCCCTCGATTTGTATGAGGAGACATCCTTTCATATCGTTTTCCATCTTTATTATGATAGGTATGCATATATGATTAATATAATTAATATACGGATGCTGTTTTTTATTGCCCCTCATGTTTTCACTTTTTTCTTTAATCATTTCTCTTTATGTCGGGGTAGCTTGTTTTGGTTTGGTTTTGGTTTACCACTTAATTAGGATTGGAATTGGACTGCAGAATGTTAGAAAATGTCCAACTTTTTGTGTTTGAGACGCGGCTCCAGTAGAATTTCCTTAACTTTTTGTAGCTCCTCACATGGGGGGGAATCTTGTTGTTTGATTCTCCTCTGGTACTGTACCATATCCTTACACCATTTTGTCTTGTGTAGAGTGGCCCATTAATATGTTCAAATAGGAAGCCCTCGTATTCATGTAATTCTTTATCTCTTTATTCATTTTGTTTCCCTTTGTGTGCTTTTGTTTCCAGTTTTTAATAATTTAATATATTATCCAAGAATTTGACCCTCTGTGCTATTGACCATTTTCTCTAGAGACCATGAAGTAGATCATCTTTGTATTTGTTTAATGAACGTTTACATTTTTTGTGTCAACAATCATTATTTATTTATTTTTGTAATTGTTAATTTATATACTCTGTGTCTGCTTCAGACAGGTCCCATTGCCAATTTTTCCTTTAATCACCATATGCGCCCTGAAGAAGGTGATACCCAAAGAAGGGGTGTTTCACCGAAATGCGCGTCGGCGCTGTGAATGTGTTCCCTCCATGAACTCATCTGATTCACCTTTCCTGGAAAATCGATGAATATATTTGAAAAGTTTCCTCTAATGTTAAATTTTTGACAATAATTTTTTCTTTCCTAACATTATACAAATTGCAAATTAATTCTGCAGATGCTTATTATGATATGATGAAGCACCGTGTCGGTTAAATTTCAATAACATTATTTGTCATATGTGTTGAGGGGACTTGACCATATCATGTTTTTTGATATATCTGTTATGCCTTTATATGTGGTTTGTGTGAGGATGTTTGAGTATGAAATTGGATGTATGTTGTGAGTGATTGTTGTGGAATGGGATCTGTTTCTTTCTATAATTTTTATATGATTTGATATTTATTTGTGATATATTAATTTATTTATGATGAAAAAATAAAGTAATGTTTAATATATTCTGGTTGTTGTGAAGAATATGGATTTTGGCCTAGCCAGAGTGGTCAATAAATAGATGACGTATAGCATATTTTAAAATACATAGGTAGAGTATTTTGTTTGTGTATTAAGGAGTCAAGGTCTACCAGGAGGAAAGTGAGAGGAGCAAGGGCCCTCACACACCCCGAGGGGTGTCATGGTTCAACATTGGGCAGTATAAACACACCCTAGTGCTGGAGTGGACCATTATATCCATCTCTTGCCTGACTCCACGTTTTTAACCGTAACAAAGGAACCTAGTGACTAAATAGCGTTTTGGGTTCTTTTAATTATTTTTACTGCACATTTTTTCCAATCTACTCACACTCATTCACAAAGAGGTCTAGCAAAGAGCCCACTTGCGGTGCCCGTTGGGCATTGCAGCACCAGACCAATGAGGAGCTGCCCGATGATGAAGCATGACACCCTTTGGGGTGTGTGAGGGCCCTTGCTCCTAAGGGAGCACTCCCCCCACTTGCCTCCTGGTAGACCTTGACTCCTTGACAGGAACTACATACAGGTTTTTTTACAAATTACTTTCTAAAAGTGGCATTTCTAAAATAGTAATGTCAAATCCAACTTTACCACTAAAGAGGATTTATCATTACCATTCCAAAGAAATGAAATATGATTTAGTTACTCTTTTCTAATCAGGAAGTGCAGCCTAAACATATTTTAAGGAATCGCCAATGATAGCCTATGAAAGGAGTAATGAAAAACAAATGTGGCTGTTTGTCACTAACAGGACATGTAAAACATGTCCTACCTTTTACTTAAACAGCATCCTCCACTTAGGGATACCTAGGGCCTACCTTAGGGGTGATCCATGTATAATAAAAGAGGAGTTTAAGGCTTGGGAAGGGGTTTTAAATGCCAAGTTTAAGTGGCAGTAAAACGGCACACACAGGCCTTGCAATGGGAGGCCTGAGACAGGTGCCAATAAGGTATACACCAATGCCACCGTGTTTAGGGGAGAAGCACATGCGCTTTAGCACTGGTTAGCAGTGGTAATGTGCCCGGAGTCCAAAGGTCAACAAAAAGAGACAGCATAAAGTGGAGGTAGGCAGGCAAACACTTGGGGGAAGACCACCCTAAGAATGACAGGTCTAACACGTGTTCTCCTCCCCCCAAGCTGAAAGTGGTGAGATCTGTGTAGGAGAGTAGGATCTGCTTCATATAGTCACCCCCACTTTTTGCTGATGTCTCACTGTTTTTGGACTAGTCTGACTGGGATCCTGCTATCCAGGACCCCAGTCTATCTGCTTTCTCCTGTAATTGCAATGCATGTACTTTAGGTACACTCCAGATTGGATACTGGGGTACCCTTATAAGTCCCTAGTATATGGTACACCATGTACCCAGGGCATAAGTACCCCCGAGGCCTCCCATGGGCTGAAGCATGTATTATGCCACCCCTGAGAGGCCATTCAAATGACACCACAGGTCTGCTACTGCAGCCTGTGTAAGGTGGTGCATGCACCCCTTACTGGAGATATAGGTTCACTATATCCCTTCTAAATCACTACACATATAAACCTATCAGTCACCCCTATGGCAGGCCTTATCAATACTGAAGGCAGGGTGCTGGGTTTTACGTGAGAGGGTGCCCTGCATGAGCAGAGCCCCTCTGCAGCCTTCGGAGACCATTCTCTGAGGTTGTCTGTGATGCAGCCAGACATATATGTTGAAGTGCATTATAACCTCGCGGTAAATGCTAACTTTAAAACGGCTGCTTAGAAACATGTCGTGTTTGGTATCAAACACCTTGGAATCATACCTCCACACCAGTAACTGGTGTGGGAGGTATGATTCCACCCTTGTAGAACCACTACTATGGGTCACCGGTCTACCCGGTACCAGCTTTCTCGACCTGGGCAGCACAAAATGAATGCTGCCAGCCACAGACACGAGTCTGCCCTCCTGCTGCTGAGCCAAGCTCAAGCAGAGGAAGACCTGACAATAGGTTTCCTGTCACAGGGAGGTGTTACCACCTCCCAGACAGGATTTAGTGTATTGGGTCTGGGTGGGTGCACTCTCAGAGTGCCAGAATGTCTGCACTGGGGGCACATTTGGTGTCCCTGTGCATAGTCCAGCTAGAACCAGTTCTGGGAGCCGTTGGCTCCTGCTCTGGCGCGAAACTGGACAAAGGACATGGGTGTAGCCACCCCTCTGTCCTGCCCCTCCCCTAGGAGGGTCCCCAGAGTCCGTCCAACCCCTTCCCATGGGTATAAAGTGGGAAACCTGATTCCAGGACTTTAGATTATACCTGGACAAGACTCTGCAAAGAAACCAAGCACTTCGACGGTCTACACTTCGCTGGACGACAGAAGAATCTCCCTTGGAGTAAAGGAGTTACTCCCATGCAGCAGCAGGCACCTAAGCGTAGCTGACCGGCTTGCATCTCCAGAGCTCCTGCGGACTCCAAAGATTTCTACAACACAGGAGGTGGGTTCCCAAAAGTCCCCGAGGTAGATCTGACCTCTCAGCGATTCTGAGACCAGTATCCCTTGTAGGGGCCGTGCAACCCGTACCACTGTGCACCACGAATATTTGCAAGTGCATATGCTTGTTGGTGATCCCTGAGCTTGTGCATTGGACTACGTGTAGTACCCACTCCGTGCAACATTTGCACCGAAGATATCCGGCCTCCACTCCACGAGTGCTCTGTGGGCTGGCCCTTTGTGAAATCGCTCGAGGTCACCTCGCGATCCCTGGTCTGTTGGCCTGTGGGTCCTGGCGAGGGTCATCTCGTTTGTTCTTGGGCTTTCCTGGTTGCTCCAGACGTGCCCTGACTCTCCCTTGTTTGGAGAGTCCCTTGGACCTTGCTGGTCCACACCGTAATCTGTTTCCTTTGCCTGCGTGGGTTGCCGTTGCCAAGGCTTGTTGGTGCTCCAGCCGGACACCGACCCCTCAGTTCTCGACATCCTTCGTGGGACAGCTCACCTCCAGACCCTGGTCATCATCGGCATCTCCTGGTCCTCGTGGCTGCAGAGACAAACATCCTTTCTCATCACCTGAAGCACCCGACATCGGTGGGCATTCGACTACCGAGCCCCTGGTCACCTGAAGTGACCCAGACTTTGTCCCCTCTGCTTTCAGGTTCTTCTCACCTCGAATCCAGGCTTGGATTCCACCGGACACTCTTTGCCTTCCTGGCAGCAGTAATTTCTTGCAGCTCTCCATTCAAAACGACGGAGGTTTCCGACACCATTTGACCCCTATGCACCCGGCTCCTCTGGGATAGGTAACTCGGGTTCTTCGGTACTCACAGGGGTGCTGGCCTTAGAACCCCTTATGTTCCAAAGGGTTTGCTTGAAGTCCTCCTAGAAGTGTCCTTAAATTGTAATTTTCCAACCGCGACTTTCCCATAGAGTTGCACGGAGCACGCAGTCGTGTTTCCTCACTGCACCCGTCCTCCGTGGGCACCCTGTGTCACTGCCTTGGGTGGTTCCTTGGGGTCCCAGCGATTCTACGTGCTCTAGGCACTGGGTCTATTGAAGTCGTTGTTGTTATACCATTTTGTTAGTATATGGTTCGGTCTCCCCTGGAGCCCGCTGTGTATTTTGCTACTTACGTATGTTCTGTTGATTAAGTATTGTGTGCTTTATGTTCTAATCTTGTGTCGAGATTAGTAGAGAGTGTTTTAGTAATAAAAAAATATTTTTACATAACACTTGTGTGGTTCTCCTTTCATTTGGTCATTCAAGAAGTGAGATTCTGGTAAAAACAAGCTTCTTTACATTCCTTCAAGATTAAGCCTGAAGGCTGCTCTCCACAGCTACCACTAGGATAGCTTTCTAAAGGTTATCTTTGACCTCATACATCATAAGGGTCATTTGGACTGGTGCAAGGTGCCCACTTTAATTAGTGGACAGCATATACCAGGCCAACTTCTCACATTGGTGTGCAGCGGTTGGGATTCAAGCTTGCTATTGTTTTACCAGAAAAATCTCATTGAGTGATTAACTGAAAACCACTAAAGTATTAGGTACATATAATACATCAAGATTGAATAAGTAAGTTCTACTGAACTTGGAGTTGGGTAAGTCAAGGGCCTAGCAAACCCTTTCTCCAACTCAAGAGAGTTTAGTCTCCACTAGGTTAGGTAGGTGCCTACACCACATAACACTAGTATGTCTTCTAGAGGAGAAGCCAGTGGCTCTCTGCCAACTAGGTATGACCATCTCTCATTCCAAGAATTGAGAAATATGTGTACATAGGAAGCTGAGGACAGGGAGAAGTGCAAGCACCCAACGTCTAATAGAGATGTTGCTCTTAGATGACCTCAGAAAGACCCCAGGGTCTGATGAAGTAGAAAGAGTGGGTGGGACAGGAGATGAGGAAAGACCAGGAAGTGAACACTTCTTTGAGCTGGACTCAAACCCTGGCCAGGAGGATCAAAATGATTCTAACCTGGAAAATCCAACTCTTCCTTCAGGTGGGGGAGAAGGCCCCAGTGGCCCTCTCTTTACTCCACCAGGAAGATTACAGAGTTTGCCTAGAAGAGCCAGAACTCCCTCTGTGGAGTCTAATCATTCAGGTACTTCTTTAGGGACTTCCATATCCCTTAAGAGGGAATCCTCTTATGATAGACAGTGCCAACTTCTGGAGCTTGAGAGAATCAAGCTTAGGCTCAAGAAGGAGCAGTTGGCCCTAGATAGAGAATCCCTAGAGCTCCAAAGAGCTACAAAAAATTGGGACTAGAGTCCCATGGTGGCAGCAACAGTGTTCCTAGAAGTAGGGAGTATACTCATGAACATAGGAACCTGAACAAGATAGTCCCTCCCTACCAGAGTGGGGATGACATCCACAAATGGATAACTGCACTGGAAAGGGCCTGTAAAGTACAGAAGGTCCCTCAGGGGCAGTGGGCAGCTATCTTGTGGCTCTCCTTTGCTGACAAAGGTAGAGATAAGCTCCTCACTGTTAGAGAAGAGGATGCTGACAACTACTTAGTCTTGAAGAGTGCTCTCATTGATGGGTTTGTCTTAACCACTGAGCAATACAGGATTAAGTTCAGAGACACCCAGAAGACACAGACTCAGGACTGGGTAGACTTTGTAGATTGTGCTACTAAGGCTCTAGAGGGCTGGTTACTTGGCAGTAAAGTGAATGATTTTAAAGGATTGTACAATTTAATTATCAGGGAGCGGATCCTTAATAATTGCCAAAATCAGTTGTTGCATCAGTACCTGGTGGACTCTGATCTGACCTCTCCCCAAGAATTGGGAAAGAAGGCAGACAAATGGGTCAGAACCAGGGTGAAGCAGAAAGCTCAGAACCAAGGTGGTGACTCTAAGAAGCAAGATGCTAAGACCACAGATAAGGGTGGGGAGAAGGGTAAAGACCAGAAGTCTTCACAAGGGCCCCAAAAACCTGCATCTGGGGGGGGGGGGTCACAATCAAACAAGGGTAAAGACAAAAATAAACCTTGGTGTCATATCTGTAAAGAGAAGACCCATTGGACCAAGGATGCCACTTGTCCAAGGATTCTACTCCTACCACCACTGCCCCTCAGGCAACTGTTCCCCCTAGCTCAGTTCCAAGTGGTGGTACACAGAACAAGGGTATAGTGGGGTTAACCTTGGGATCTGAGATGGGTTCTGGCCTAGTCAGAACTCCAACTCAGGCTGTGTTGGTCTGTTATGGAGGCATGGATATTTCCTCCTTATTTGTAAGTCCCAGTAACTTGGGCAAGTACAGACAACAGCCTTTGATCAATGGTAAGGAGGCCATGGCATACAGGGACACAGGTGCAAGTGTCACAATGGTGACAAAAGAACTTGTGGGCCCTGACCAGATCATACTTGGTGAGATGTACCAAGTGACCAATGCAAGCAATGTCAGGACAGACCATTCCTTGGCAGTTGTGAATTTCCCCTGGGGAGGGGTAACTGGCCCTAAGAAGGTTGTGGTAAGTTCAGACCTCCCTGTAGAATGCTTATTGGGCAATGATTTGGAAACTTCAGCTTGGGCTGAAGTAGAACTCAGGACACATGCAGAAATGCTGGGCATCCCTGCAGATGTGTTTGCCACGACTAGATCACAGGCAAAAATGTCTTCCACTGAACAGGCCCTGGATCCTGGAATAATGGACCAGGTGCCTTCCAAGAGAAGGAGCAGGAGGGGTAAGGCAGTGTCTTCCCCCCTGCCTCAGAGTGAGGGTCAGACTCTTGAGGGAGCTGATCTTAGTCCTGAAGAAGGAACTGTCTCAGAGGAACTTGAACCTGACCAGGTTGAGTTCTTGGGGACAGGGGGCCCTTCCAGGGCAGATCTGAGTCAGGAGCAGCTGAACTGCCCCTCTCTTGAACCCCTCATACAGCAAGCTGCTGCTGAGGCTGCAGGGAGTGCCAGTGGGTCCCATAGGATCTACTGGGATGATGGACTTTTATACTCAGAGGGTAGAGACCCCAAGCCTGGTGCTACCAGGAGGTTGGTTATACCTCTGAAATTTAGAGGCTTCCTATTAACACTGGCACATGATATCCCATTAGCAGGACACCTAGGCCAAAACAAGACCTGGGACAGAATTGTCCCTCACTTTCATTGGCCTCACATGTCTGACGACACAAAGGAGTTTTGTCGCTCCTGTATCACTTGCCAAGCCAGTGGTAAGGCAGGTGGTGCTACGAAGGCCCCCCTGATACCACTACCTGTGGTGGGGGTTCCCTTTGAGAGGGTTGGGATTGACATTGTTGGTCCCATGGATCCTCAAACTGCATCTGGGCACAGATGTATACTAGTGGTGGTGGACCATGCCACTAGGTATCCAGAAGAAATACCCCTAAGGACTACCACAGCTCCTGTTGTGGCTAGAGCCCTCCTGGGGATTTTTTCCAGAGTGGGTTTCCCTAAGGAGGTAGTATCAGACCGAGATGCAAACTTTATGTCTGCTTACTTGACTGCAATGTGGAAGGAGTGTGGTGTGAATTACAAATTCACCACCCCTTATCACCCACAATGCAATGGGTTAGTTGAGAGATTCAACAAAACCCTCAAGGGCATGATAAAAGGTCTCCCTGAAAAGCTTAGGCATAGATGGGACATCCTTTTGCCCTGCCTTCTCTTTGCCTACAGAGAGGTTCCTCAGAAGGGGGTTGGTTACAGCCCTTTTGAACTTCTGTTTGGACATCCAGTTAGGGGTCCTTTATGTCTAGTGAAGGAGGGATGGGAGTTACCTCTCAAACCCCCTAAACAGGATATTGTGGACTATGAACTTGGTCTCCGCTCCAGAATGGCTGAGTACATGAAGAAGGCATCCAAAAACCTTGAGGCTAGCCAGGAATTGCAAAAGGCCTGGCATGACCAAAAGGCTGTTTTGACTGTGTATCAGCCAGGACAGAAAGTATGGGTTTTGGAGCCTGTGGCCCCAGCAGCTCTCCAGGACAAGTGGAGTGGGCCCCATACTATTCTTGAGCAGAAGGGAGAGGTTACCTACCTGGTGGACCTTGGTACTCCCAGGAGCCCCCACAGGGTGCTCCATGTGAACAGGCTCAAGCCATATGTGGACAGGGCAGACATGGGCTTGCTCATGGCTACTGATGAGAGACAGGAGGAAGAGAGTGATCCACTCCTTGACCTGCTCTCACAGAACCCTGATGAATCAGTTGATGGTGTAGCCTTGGCAGGCAGCCTCACTGACCAGCAGCAAATTGATTGCAGGAAGGTCTTCAATCAGTATAGACACATGTTTTCACTGACTCCAAGTCAGACTACCTGGTGCACCCATGAGGTGGACACAGGTGACAGTCTACCTGTTACAAATAAGATTTACAGGCAACCTGATCATGTCAAGGACTGTATCAGGACTGAAGTCCAGAAAATGTTGGACCTGGGAGTAATTGAACCCTCAGTTAGCCCTTGGGCTAGTCCAGTAGTCCTGCTACCAAAACCTCACACCCAGGGTGGTAAGAGAGAGATGAGGTTCTGTGTGGACTACAGGGGTCTCAATGCAGTCACTAGGACTGATGCCCATCCCATACCCAGGGCAGATGAACTTATAGATACTTTGGCCTCTGCCAAGTTTCTGAGTACATTTGACCTGACAGCTGGTTACTGGCAAATCAGATTAGCTTAGGATGCAAAACCAAAAACAGCATTTTCAACCCCTAGTGGGCACTACCAATTTGTGGTGATGCCCTTTGGCTTGAAAAATGCACCTGCCACTTTTCAAAGGTTCGTGAACAAAGTCCTTACAGGTCTGGAAGCCTATAGTGCAGCTTATCTAGATGATTTTGCTGTCTTTAGCTCCACCTGGGAGGATCACCTGGTCCACCTGAGAAATGTTTTAGAGGCCCTGCAAAAATCAGGCCTCACTATCAAGGCCACCAATTACCAGATAGGGCAGAGTAAGGTTGTGTACCTGGGCCACCTTGTGGGTGAAGGCCAGGTTCAACCATTGCAGAGCAAAATGCAGACCATCATGGACTGGGTTGCTCCCACTACCCAGACTCAGGTCAGAGCTTTCTTGAGCCTGACTGGGTACTACAGGAGGTTTGTCAAAGGATATGGATCCATAGTGACCCCTTTAAATGACTTAACTTCCAAAAGAATGCCTAAGAAAGTTCAGTGGACAGTTAGCTGTCAAAAGGCATTTGATGACCTGAAGCAGGTCATGGGCACTGCTCCCATTCTGCAAAGTCCTGCTTATTACAAACAATAAATTGTTCAAAGTGATGCATCTGAATTGGGGGTAGGGGCTGTGTTATCACAATTGAATGAAGAGGGTCAGGATCAGCCAGTAGCTTTCATAAGCAGAAGGCTGACCCCCAGAGAGAAACGTTGGTCAGCTATTGAGAGGGAAGCCTTTGCTGTGGTTTGGGCTCTGAAGAAGCTGAGGCCATACTTGTTTGGCACTCACTTCATTGTTCAGACAGACCATAAGCCCCTCTTATGGCTAAAACAGATGAAGGGTGAAAACCCCAAACTTTTGAGGTGGTCCATTTCCCTACAGGACTATACAGTGGAACATAGACCTGGGAGTAACCATGCCAATGCAGATGGACACTCCAGATATTTCCACTTAGAACATGAAGACTCAACTGGTCAAGGTTAGTTTAATGTCCTTACCTTTTGGGGGGGGGGTTGTGTAGGAGAGTAGGATCTGCTTCTTATAGTCACCCCCACTTTTTGCTGATGTCTCACTGTTTTTGGCCTAGTCTGACTGGGATCCTGCTATCCAGGACCCCAGTCTATCTGCTTTCTCCTGTAATTGCAATGCATGTACTTTAGGTACACTCCAGATTGGATACTGGGGTACCCTTATAAGTCCCTAGTATATGGTACACCATGTACCCAGGGCATAGGTACCCCCGAGGCCTCCCATGGGCTGAAGCATGTATTATGCCACCCCTGAGAGGCCATTCAAATGACACCACAGGTCTGCTACTGCATCCTGTGTAAGGTGGTGCATGCACCCCTTACTGGAGATATAGGTTCACTATATCCCTTCTAAATCATTACACATATAAACCTATCAGTTACCCTTATGGCAGGCATGAGCAGAGCCCCTCTGCAGCCTTCGGAGACCATTCTCTGAGGTTGTCTGTGATGCAGCCAGACATATATGTTTAAGTGCATTATAACCTCGCGGTAAATGCTAACTTTAAAACGGCTGCTTAGAAACATGTCGTATTTGGTGTCAAACACCTTGGAATCATACCTCCACACCAGTAACTGGTGTGGGAGGTATGATTCCACCCTTGTAGAACCACTACTATGGGTCACCGGTTGTTAGACCTGGCACCATTGGCGTGGGTCTCCCTTCCATTTTTCGCTGTTGTCTCCTCTGTTTTACTGGTGTTAGATGCTCTGGGCGCTGTGCCACTGCCATTCAGTGTCACAGCGCGAATGCTCCCTGTGTAAATATGTCTATGTGAATTGGTATATCCCTGATTGGCTTATTTGGTTTACCTGTTAGTCCCTAGTAGTGTGGCCTATGTGTGCCCAGGGCTGGTAAACCAAATGCTGCTGGTGGGCCTGCAGCACTGATGTGTGCCACCCACAGAAGCAGCTTGTAAAGTGTGTCTCAGACCTGCCACTGCAGTGTCTGTGTGCAGTCCAGAACTGCCATCTTGGCTGTGAAGTGCACTCACTTCCCAGCCCCTGAACCTTCCCTTGGCAGCCTGTAAGTCACCCCTATGGTAGGGTGCATTGTATGTGTAAGGTAGGACATGCCTTGGTGTATGTAGCATGTCCTGGTAGTGAATTCCACCCCATTTCGTTTTTCACTACTGTAAGGCTACCTGTTCCTCATAGGCTAGAATGGGCAGTTTGACTATTACATTCTATAGTCCTAACTGACCCCAGGGACATGGTAGAAAAACGAATTTAGTATGCCTGAGCTCAGAATATTAAAATACATCTTTTAGTGAAGTTTATTTTTATATTCTGTGTTTGAAAATACCACTTTTAGAAAGTAGGTATTTTCTTGCCTAAGCCTTCCAGTGTGCTCTGCCGTTATGTGTATTGGCTGTCTGGTTTTAGAGGGGCAGGACAGGCTGAGTCAGACCTGGGTTGAATAGAGAGATCTGCATTTAGAGTGTGGGGAGGGGTGGCTCCTTGACCTGAATAGGGCTGTGCCTGGCAAGGTGAATGCTGGCTCCACCTCCCACTGTGTGTCTGCTAGCAGACCCCTCTTTCTGAAAGGAAGGATGCAGCCTGGTAAACAAAGTGCTCCAGGCCTGAGCAGAACTGGTTCTGGCTAGGTTCAGTGACTGGTAGCTTCTAAGAACAAAGGCTTTTGGGGTATAAATATCTGTGCTCAAACCCCTACATTTTGTATTGCTTTTGGATCTGGAGAGTAAACTCTGTCCGTGCCACTGGAGGAATCTGCAGGAAGTGACTGTCCCTGTGCTTGTGTGTTGTTTCTTGCACTGGCCTGCAGCAGTGACCACTGGACCTTGAAGAAGAGGAAAAGGAACTCTTGAGAGAACTTTTATTTTTGTTACAAGCAATTACCCAAGGGCTAGGAAAAGAGCTAGCCTCCTGCTGGGGTCTCAGGCACATCAGACTCCACCACCAACCTCCTGCTTCCTCCCTGCGAGGACTGCTATCTGCTGATGAGGCTCCTGTGAGTTCCAGGGCCTCTAGTTTGCATCAGAGAAGAGAGTGTGGGAAATCGACGCTAACGCATCTTTGCGGGCCGCTGCAGTCGAGAGCGCTGGGAAAATCATTGCGCTACTGCCGCCGAGGGCCCGCAACACGAAACCATCGCTGACGCCCCTTTGCGAGCCGCTGCAGCCGAGACGCGCTGGAAAGATCATCGCGCTGCTGTCGCCGCGCACTCGCAACCCTTAAAGAAATCATCGCTTTGAGACATCGCAGTGCGGACGCCGTGCGTCCGCCACTTTGATCGCATCGCACCGACTTCGTCGCTCCTCGCGGAGCGTCTTGTCTTCGCATCGCAACACGATCGCACAGCGCAACAGGATCGCCGCATCGACTTCTCCCACGCGGCAAGAAAGTCATCGCATCGGCGGTCCAGCGTGCAGAAGTTTGTCGCATCGTCTCCGCACGCATCACGCAGATCGGCGCATCATCCTCCCTTGCGGCAAGGATTTCAACGCATCGCCGGCCTCGCGTGCCGAGAATCATCGCTACAGCTTATTTGCGACATTTTGTTGGTTTTGCTACTTAACCCAGGTACTTTGTGAAAGAAAGGGTCGCAGAGACCACTGCTTTGAACTTGAACCTTATTTTTGCAACCTTTGAACTATTTTTGACAGCCCTTCAACAGCTATCCTATTTTTGACAGTATTGTGGCTTTTACAGTTATTGGTGTTGTGATAAATCTGCCTTTATATAAAGATACTTATTTTTTATAACTACTTGTGTGGTGTCCCTTTGTAGTGTTCCTCACTGTTTTACTGTGTATGGTCATAAATGCTTCACACCCGGCCTCTGAGATAAGCCTACCTGCTCGTGCTACGTTACCACAGGGTTGAGCAGGGGTATTAAAGAGGGTAGCCCTCTCACTCTGACTTAGGAAGAAGGGTCCCTACTTGGACAGTGGCCAGCCATTGCCAACTAGAGACCCCCATTTCTAACACCGGTCGACCCAGTACCAGCTTTCTCGACCTGGGCAGCACAAAATGAATGCTGCCAGCCACAGACACGAGTCTGAAAAAAAATAAATGAAAAAAAAATGTCATTTACAGACACGAGTCTGCCCTTCTGCTGCTGAGCCAAGCTCGAGCAGAGGAAGGACTGACAATAGGTTTCCTGTCACAGGGAGATGTTACCACCTCCCAGACAGGATTTAGTGTATTGGGGCTGGGTGGGTGCACTCTCAGAGTACCAGAAAGTCTGCACTGGGGGCACATTTGGTGTCCCTGTGCTTAGTCCAGCTAGAACCAGTTCTGGGAGCCGTTGGCTCCTGCTCTGGCGCAAAACTGGACAAAGGACATGGGTGTAGCCACCCCTCTGTCCTGCCCCTCCCCTAGGAGGGTCCCCAGAGTCCGTCCAACCCCTTCCCATGGGTATAAAGTGGGAAACCTGATTCCAGGACTTTAGATTATACCTGGACAAGACTCTGCAAAGAAACCAAGTACTTTGATGGTCTACACTTCGCTGGATGACAGAAGAATCTCCCTTGTATAAAGGAGTTACTCCCCTGCAGCAGCAGGCACCTAAGCGCAGCTGACCGGCTTGCATCTCCAGAGCTCCTGCGGACTCCGAAGATTTCTGCAACACAGGAGGTGGTGGGTTCCCAAAGGTCCCTGAGGTAGATCTGACCTCTCAGTGATTCTGAGACCAGTATCCCTCGTGGGGGCGTGCAACCCGTACCCCTGTGCACCGCATCTATTTGCAAGTGCATATGCTTGTTGGTGATCCCTGAGCTTGTGCTTTGGACTACATGTAGTCCCGACTCCGAGCAACGTTTACACTGAAGATATCCGGCCTCCACTCCACGAGTGCTCTGTGGGCTGGCCCTTTGTGAAATCGCTCGAGGTCACCTCGCGATCCCTGGTCCATTGGCCTGTGGGTCCTGGCGAGGGTCATCTCATTTGTTCTTGGGCTTTTCTGGTTGCTTCAGATGTGCCCTGACTCTCCTTTGCTTGGAGAGTCCCCTGGACCTTGCTGGTCCACACCATAACCTGTTTCCTCTGCCTACGTGGGTTGCCGTTGCCAAGGCTTGTTGGTGCTCCAGCCGGACACTGACCCCTCAGCTCTCTACATCCTTCGTGGGACAGCTCACCTCCGGACGCTGGTTGTCGTCGGCATCTCCTGGTCCTCGTGGCTGCAGAGACAAACATCCTTTCTCATCACCTGAAGCACCCGACATCAGTGGGCATTCGACTACCGAGCCCCTGGTCACCTGAAGTGACCCAGACTTTGTCCCCTCTGCTTTCAGGTTCTTCTCACCTCGAATCCAGGCTTGGATTCCACCAGACACTCTTCACCGTCCTGGCAGCAGTACTTTCTTGCAGCTCTCCATTCAAAACGACGGAGGTTTCCGACACCACTTGAACCCTATGCACCCGGCTCCTCTGGGATAGGTAACTCGGGTACTTTGGTACTCACAAGGGTGGTGGCCTTAGAACCTCTTATGTTCCAGAGGGTTTGCTTGAAGTCCTCCTAGAAGTGTCCTTAAATTGTAATTTTCCAACCGCGACTTTCCCATAGAGTTGCACGGAGCACGGGGTCGTGTTTCCTCACTGCACCCGTCCTCCGTGGGCGCCCTGTGTCACTGACTTGGGTGGTTCCTTGGGGTCCCAGCGATTCTACGTGCTCTAGACACTGGGTCTATTGAAGTCGTTGTTATTATACCATTTTTTTAGTATATGGTTCGGTCTCCCCCTGGAGCCCGCTGTGTATTTTGCTACTTACGTATGTTCTATTGATTAAGTATTGTGTGCTTTATGTTCTAATCTCGTGTCGAGATTAGTATAGAGTGTTTTAGTAATAAATACATATTTTTACATAACACTTGTGTGGTTCTCCTTTCATTTGGTCATTCAAGAAGTGAGATTCTGGTAAAAAAAGCTGCTTAACATTCCTTCAAGATTAAGCCTGAAGGCTACTCTCCCACAGCTACCACTAGGATAGCTTTCTAAAGGTTATCTTTGACCTCATACATCATAAGGGTCGTTTGGACTGGTGCAAGGTGCCCACTTTAATTAGTGGACAGCTGAAGCAGGGTCCAGTTTTACTATACCCCGGTGCAAGTTAAGCTGCCCAGTATTATCACCCTGCAACATCTGGTGACCACGAAGGGACATAGTACGGTTCCAGCCGCATCCTGTGACGGCGGGCGGAGTGCTTGCCTTCCGAGCCTGTTTCCTGACTGAGCAGACACAGCCATCCCTTGGGTAAGCCTAAATTAAGAGTATATTTTTCTCTTGCACTTTTGGTCTTCCCTCGGGGTGCTGTTTGCTGTCTTGGTGGATTCTGTCTCTCTGGGTGTCCCTCTGTCCATAAGCCACATTTCTTTGCATTCCGCTGGTATCTTGCTACGTAAACCAATTCCTCATCTTTTAACACGTGTGGACGGGCGTTGAGTCAGGTGCTGATGCAATTCTTTTTTTAGAGCTTGAATTGTGAGGTTTTTAATAAATATATAGGTGTATTTGGTATTACGGAGATATAGAGATATCGTTTTCACATATTTTCCTGTCCAAAAGGGACAGGACGCCTGTGCAGGAAGGCGAGGGGATTGCGTGGTGCAGATCTCAGCTATTTGCGGGCTCAGGAGCGGGTCCGAGTCCCGGACAGACGTGCCAGTTTACGTCTTGTGACTGGCACGTGAGGATTTATGATAACAGTTATCGGACTTCCTCAGCTTTCTCGAGAGACTATCAATATATATATATTTTATATTTCTAGGACACTCATCATGAGTACTGTGTGATTATGGTTTGTGAAAACTGAAGTGGTAAAGAACAGAGACGCCTTCCTATCTGCCTAGCTACCAGTAAAAGGAAGTATTGGTTTCCTGTTCTATTTATGTTTAAGTGAAACGTAAGGACGTTTATTTTTTGCAATGTTATTTTAAAAGGCATCATCCTTCTGTATGCATTTAGGTAGAAAAAGGGGAATGCAAAGTTTTTCCCTGTTTTGACATAGTAGACGTGTAGATATTGCGCTTCACATGTGCATAATTGAAGTGTAATTATTCTGTGGTTTTGCTCTACATTATATATATATATCTTTTGGCCTTCTTTCGCATGCATTGTGGTTACTTTTTAAGTATCTGTGCCTGGTGCACTGATTTTTATGTATCTAGTGAGATCAACAATAACTAGAATTGTCAATGTTTTTAATATGAATGTTGTTAGATTATTGTGAACAGTAGTATTATACAGCTACCCCTTGCCCCTCCCTGGTCCTGTCTGACCTATTTGGCGCAGTACCACATTTAATTAGCACAAGTCTCTTTCAGATAGCTGACCACGTAATGAACAACAACACACCCCAAAGTGTTGAGACAGTTCTGCACACTTTGAATGGCCGACCCGTGTCTGTTTATAACAGCATCACAGATACATTGTCCCCTATAAGCCAAAATCACGGTGAACTCATTTCAATTGTGTGGAATATATTGGGAATACATCTCACCCCCGCGTTAGAAGTAAGGCTATCCACACTTGATTTAACACAACTACCCATTGTCTGCCGGGCTCACGCCAATCCCCAATCTAATATACAAACTCCAGATACCACACGTCCAGACCTCGGTTGCCCCCATTGCTTACAAACCTCTTCCACTACTGAGAACACGCGCTATACACCATTCCTAGTGGTGATTAGCGATTGGGAATACTCCACAGAGTCTGCTTACTCAGTAGAACAGACTGAGGGCGCCCAAAGTCTCGATATAGTCCGCTCAGAGACACCCACATACTCCACATCTAGCTCTGCCAGTGAAGCAGACCAAGAAGACTCTCGAGAAACACACTCACCATTACTTCGTGCACACTTACGGAGTCCGCCAAGAGATCCAGAGTCCAACTCTGCCCCATTCTAGGTAATGAGCAGTGCAACACAGAACTCAAGCATAACCCCAGTAGGCCCTGCAATACCACAGATCAGTGTATATTTAATTAACGGACATATCATAGGGCTATCCAGGGGTCACCCTGCCCCCTTCATCCCAGTTACACCACTAACAAGTGCTGTCCTCTTGACAGTATTTGACGTCCTGGGCATCGACGTCACCCACCAACGACAAGTCAGGCTCATAGTAATTCCCAACTACATCACTGAGTTGCATCCTACAACTACTCTTTAGACACATTTGCACCCCTATTGTCCTTCTGTAATTGGTGGTTTCACACTAGCAGACACATGAACAGAATTTTGAGCTGTAAAGTGTACAAGACACTGGATAAGATAAATGTACATATTATCTTAGTAGCTCCAGGCTTGGAGATACCCACGGTATTATCCAGTTCATGGCCAAGAAACCCACTCCAAAGTAAGATTGCTGTCGCCTGTTTGAGCAGCCAGCTTCAGTTCCCTGATTTCTCTCCTGAAGGGGTATATTCAGGACCGCAGGAATTAAAAGAGAGTATATACCTTACCGTCCTTCAGGCAGTAGGAGAAGAACTTGTGAGAGACCTTGATCCAAGCATTTGAAGGGAATAAGCCTAATTAGGGTGCCTGTCCCCACAGCAATACGCCTGCTTTCATTGAGGTCTATTATACATTAATACACTATATATTAATATGGCCACCCCGCTACAATAGGAATTGGGGAGTGTTGTTGTTGCTGTGTTGCATCATACAGCTAGTGTCTCACTGTATAAAAAGATTTGCCACTAAAATGGTAGGAATGAATTATGCAAATACAGGAACTTCCAGGAAGTATGCAAATACAGGGATTTACAGTGAGGCAATACGTGAGGACCGTGCACCAGGGGATGGGGACGGGTTAGCACGATTAGAACTTATTGAAGTCACCACCCCAAGTTCACCACTATTGCAAACCCCAGCAGATACAGGTCACCCAGTTCCCACTGCTCCCCCGCTTCCCCCAGGTAGAAACTTAGTAGGGGAAGACCAGACCCTAACTCCTTACAGCACTCTGGTTGACAGATCAGATGGGGAGTACGTCGAGTTGAGAGCACAAGTAAATAGGGATTAAAAGGGCCCCTATGTCAATGACACCACCTGGATGATTGAGCAGGATGAAGCTCCAGCTAAGTATGCCGTGAGAAATGTGTTCAAAAATGAACAAGAGGAGGTAAATGAAGCAGGGTCCAGTTTTACTATATAGAACACAGTAGGCCCACCTTGCTACACCTGAAACATAAGACCCCCATATATGCCCCACCTGCCAGTGTACAGGAATCTGTTAAGTTGACCAAACTGTCCCACTGATTCCTTTAGCTTCAAAGGCCCAGTGCCTCGTAAACAGTATTTCACATATTTCTTCTGCGACACACACGAAGCTGCAGCTTCTGTCTCTCTTGGTCAACAACAGCCCAAAAACCCCCTCCTTGGATGTCCTAAGCCTGCACTCACCCACAAGACCACGAGAACACGGAACTTACTAATGTAAGAGGAAAACGCTGGGGCAAGGGCTACTTGCAAATCTTGCAATTTCTCAAATTTATTATAATTATTCTCGCTAGCTAGCCTTATCGAAACTTACGACAGCATCATGGCGTGCCAATATCACCTCTAACCTTTTGGTCCGTTCTGCTTTTTATAAGAATTCTGAGAAATTATGCTAAATGATTCCGATAAAGATGTCCAAATAATGGTAGGATTGACGTACACAAAATGTCAAAAGATGAACTTGCAGTCTAACTGTTCCGTATTAAACAACTATAAAACCCCTGCCCACAGTCCACTCGTTGGATTACCCTACACTGTGTTCGTGAGTCACATGTGGGTTCTCCCCGATCGATCGTTAGTGCACATTAAAGAATTCTTGTCTTAAATATTTCATATTTGCAAATGTATTTTTAGGTAGCATTTCTCCTTTCATATGTCTCACTTGTCAGATAATGCATTTTTCTCCATGTGTAATGTAAATGTATGATTATCTCACTGCATTTATCAAAAGATATATTTTTCTCATAATGCTTTAACGTATTCATCCTCTCCATATATAAATGGTGTTCATTGTTTCTTACATGCAATGCTATGCACAAAGGCTTCTCTCTATATGATGTGATTTTTGCTCCATGCCTTGTCATATTTTACAGAATACTATTCTTCTTTCATTATTGCATTGAAGTATTCCATGATATCCTCCTGTCATATTTTTAGCATGCATTGTCTTCCATTTTGTCTTTGCTAAGACACCGCATCTCATTATCGAATTTTAAAGTGTTTCTTTACACTTCATGTTGGAAGTGGTTTCATTGTAATAAAGTGCAAAACAAACCTGATTCAATTCCTATTGTTTACATGTGTGCTTTCTCCATTAAAATACAGCACCCCGGTGCAAGTTAAGCTGCCCAGTACTATCACCCTGCAACACAGCATATACCAGGCCAACTTCTCACAATCTACCCAATCTCTAGGGAGTTCTCATCACTAAGGCAGAAAAAGCTAGATAGACTGTCAGCAGTGGTGTGGTCTACCCCTAGTCTGTGTTCCACCCTGAAGTCCATACACTGTAAGGAGATGAACCACCTCAACAATTTTGGATTCTCACCCCTCCTTTGCATGAGCCACCTGAGGGGCATGTGGCCAGTCTGAATCAGGAAGTGAGTTCCAAACAGGTATGGCCTCAACTTCTTCATTGCCCAGAACACAGCAAACGTTTCTCTCTTTATAGCACTTCCCCTATGTTCCCTGGGGAGTAACCTCCTGGAGATGATGGCTACAGGTTTGCTCAGGCCCTCTTCATTTAGCTGTGATAACACTTTCCCTAAGCCATGTTCTGAGGCATCTGTCTGATTGATAAACTCCTTGGAGAAGTCAGAGCCCCTGAGATGCGGGGGCTGTACATATGGCAGGCTTCAGGGAGTCAATAGAAGTTTGGTGTGCCACTGTTCAATTCACATTTCTGGGCTGCTTCTTAGAAGTCAGCTCTGTCAAGTGGCAACAATGGTGCCATATCCCTCTTATACTGATGACACACAGCTTATCCTCTCCCTTACAGATGACAACAACAACACCAGAGCCAACTTCCAGAACACCATGTCTGAGGTGGCCAACTGGATGAGGACCAACTGTGCAAAACTGAACTCGGACAACAAGGAGGTACTCATCTTCAGTAGCAACCCCTCCCCATGGAACGGCTCCTGGTGGCCCACCGCTCACCGCCCTGCACCCTCACCCTCCAACCACGCATGCAACCTTGGAATCGTCCTGGACTGCCAACTAACCATGAAGAACCAAGTCAAAGCTGTCTCCTCCTCCTGCTTTCACACCCTCTGCATGCTCTGCAAAATCTTCTGATGGATCCCTATCCCCACCTGGAAAATAGTGACCCAGGTCCTCATTACCAGCTGCCTCGACTACTGCAATGCACTCTACTGCGGTACCACCAAGCAACTACTCAACTGCCTCCAGACAATTCAAAACACCACAGCAAGACTCATCCTCAACCTCTCTAAAAGAACCAGCACCTCACCCCACCTCAGAACCCTCCACTGGCTCCCTGTACAGAAAAGATGCCTCTAATCACGTCTACAAGGCCCTCCACCACATTGGACCTACCTAACTCAACCACCACCTGACGTTCCATCTTCCCAACAAGGGAGCTCCTCTCCTCCTCTTGCACCCTGGCCGACACCCCCTGCATCTGCCAGAACCGCTGCGGAGGCCGTTCCTTCTCCTAAATCGCCACCAAGTCCTTGGACGAACTCCCCCTCCACCTGCGCACCTGCCCTTTGCTTATGGAATTCAGAAAAAGCCTCAAGACATGGCTCTTTGATGAAGGACGGCAGGACCTAGCACCTGGAGACCCCCCGGGGTGACAAGCCGCGCTTTACAAGAACTCGCTGATTGATTGATATTCCTTGACAAACATCTTGTAGTACCCAGTGAGGCCCAAGAATGCTCTGACCTTAGTCTGGGTTTTGGGGGCTCCCAGGCCATGATAGCCTCAATCTTGGCTTGGAGGGGCTTCACCTTACCCCTGCCCATCAGGTGTCCCAAGTACACCACAGACCCCTGCCCTATCTGGCATTTACTGGCCTTGATAGTCAGGCCTGCTTGCTGCAGAGCCTGAAACGTGAGAAATGGAGGAAGGTCTTTTTCCTTTCTTGCCCCTGCTTCTTGGAACAAACTCCCCTTAAACCTACGTATCATCACAGATCACAACTGCTTTCGCAAGAAGCTAAAGTCATGGCTATTTGACAACTAAATGAGACTTCCGAGTGATATGTGCGCTGTACAAATGTCCCTGATTTGATTTGATTTGATTTGAAACACTTCCTGGAGGTGAAAAAGATGGTCCTACCAACTGCTACTGAAGACAGCTATGTCATCCACATAGGCAGCTGAGAAGGCATCCATACTAGCCAGTACCTGGTTCACCAACCTCTGGAAGGTGGCAGAGGCATTCTTGAGTCCAAAGGGCATCACACAAAATTGATAGTGGCCTTCTGGAGTGGAGATGGCTGACCTCTACCTTGCATTTTCTGTTAGGGTGATCTGCCAGTACCCTGATGTGAGATCAAAGGTACTTAAGTACTGGCAGTCCCTAACCTGTCAATGAGCTCATCAGCCTGGGGAATGGGGTGAACATCAGTCTTAATCACAGAATTTACCCCTCTATAATCCACACAGAACTTTAGTTTAGTTGTGGTACTCGCTGGGGCAGTTTTTAGTACCAGAACCACAGGACAGGACCAGGGGCTACTGGAGTGTTCTATCACCCCCAATTCCAACATCTTAGAGACTTCACTCTTGATGTTGGCCCTCAATTTATTCAACAACCTGTAAGATTTATTCTTATCAGGGAAGTTGTCCCCTGTGTCCACATCATGGGTACACAAGTGGGTAGTCCCAAGAATAAGGGAGAACAGAGAGGAGTACTGTCCCAAAACTTGGTGACAGCCCCTCTGCTGCTCAGGAGTTAGAGTGGGGCAAAGGATCACTCCTTCCACAGATCCATCCCTCTCCTTGGAGTCCAAGAGGTCAGAGAGAAATTCACTCTCCTCTTCCTCTTCTCCATCTGTCACCAACATCATGGTGATCTCAGACCTCTCAAAGTGGGGTTTGAGGCGAATGATGTGAAGCACCCTGTGGGGTTGCCTGGGGGTCTTAAAGTCCACCAGGTAGGTATCCTTACCCTTCTTTTCAATAACATCTTAGGGCCCAGTCCAACGGTCCCGGGGGACCTGGGTTCCACAGGTTCCATCACCCACACTTTCTGCCCAGTCTGTAATTCCACAGTGGTAGATGTTTGTTCACACCACTCTTTCATCACAGCCTGACTGACTTCCAAGGTGTCAGAAGCTTTCCTCCACAACTTAGCCATCTGGCTTCTGAAGGCCAGCATGTAGCTCACTTTATCCTGGGGAGTCTTTCTGGGAGCTTGCTTTCACCCCTCCTTCACAAAACTCAGAGGTTCTGTAACAGTGCTACAGTATAGAAGCTCAAAGGGGCTGAAGCCCATACATGTCTGTGGTACCTCCCTGTAGGCAAACAACAGGCATAGTAAAAGAATGTCCCACTTATTCGCATGGCCTCGGGTAAGCCTCTATTCATACCTTTCAGGGTGTTGTTGAATCTCTTAACAAGCCCATTAGTTTGTGGATGGTAAGGAGTGGAGAATTTGTAGGTTACCCCCCACTCCATCTACATTGACTGCATGTATGCAGACATGAGGTTTGTGTCCCTGTCAGACACAACTTCCTTGGGGAAACCCATGTGTGTAAAAATCCACATCAGGGCCCTTGCCACTGCAGGTGGGATTGTCTTTGGGTACCACATCACATGATCTAGCAGAACCAGGATGAACCTGTTGCCTGAAGCAGTCTGGGGATGCATAGGTCTACAATGTTGAGGCCCATCCTCTCAAAGGGTGTGCCAACAACTGACAGAGGGTTAAGGGGGTACTATAAGCTTTTGCCCTGTCTTGCCTCTAGCCTGGCAGGTTACACAGGTCCTGCAGAATGCATCTGAGGATGCCCTGATCTTGGCCCAAATGAAATGTGGGACAAGCCTTTCAAATGTCTTATCTTGACCCAAGTGTCCTGTAAGGGGAATCTCATGAGCCAGCCCCAGCGGGAAGGCCCTGTAACATTGGGGGACCACCAGGGCCCTTGCTGTCCCATGCACAGGAGTCTTTGGCTCACTGTGAAGGAAATTGTCCTCACAGTAAATGTGATAACTCCCAGAAACATCTCCTGCTTCTTGGGCTTCAGCCTGTTTCCTCATGCCCTCAAGGGTTGGACAATCCCTCTGTACCCTACAGAACTCCTCCTCGGTGGGTCCTCCTTTTACATGCCATCCAGCCATTGTAGGCCAGTCACCAAGGGAAGCAATGCCCTCCTCACTGGGCTCTGGGGCAGTCACTAAAGGTGCCCCATCCATCTCAGTGGAAGCATATTCAGGGACTGGTTTCCATGCCCTCTGCCTTTCTGCTTCTTAGAAGCTGGCTGGGCTATTGTTGCAGGTTCCAGACCTTTTTGATTCCCATCTTGGACAGCCATGGACCGTTTGGTGGCACAGATCCACTCAGGAAACCCCAACATCTCCACATGAGCAATGAACTCCACTTCTTTCTAGGCAGTGTGCTCAAGGACATTACCAAGTAAACAGGCATGGCAGAGCTCACAGTAACCTTCAGAAGACCTGACCCCTCCCCTCAAATGGAACAAGGGCCACTGGGTAGTGACCCTTTCTGTTGTTAACCACTACAACTGGCACCTGTATCCTTCAGAGCCTCAACACCTTGCCCATTTTTGGTGACTCATTGCCCATACTTAGTAGTATTTGAGGATACATGGATCTTAGGAACCATCTGTCACTCAGGGACACTAAGGTAGCCCCACCAAACTCCCCCCATTAACTGGGATAAACTCCTCCTCCAGCACTACAATAGCAACCCCTGGATTCTTTCATCCAGTGGGAGGTGGTGCTCTTTTAAGATCCCCCCTGTAGTGTCCATACTTGTAGCACTAATAGCACTTGATGGGCTTGAGCTGCTGACCTTTGTAAGGGTGGTTTTTCTTCTGGTCACCATATTGGAAATGAGAACTTTCCCCAGTGAGTTGTTTTGGGAGCCTATAGAGAACTATGTATTTTTATTTCCCCCCTCCTTCTGGTGGGAAACCTGACCACCCTTTTGGGAGTCTCTCCTCCTCAAGATGCCTTCTTGGACACTCTGGTGCTGACCCAGATGTCTGCCTCTCAGCAAGTTTCCTGTGGTCAGTTAACTTGCAATCAACTAAGTGTTGGTGCAGCTCTGGAAAACAAATATCAAGCATGTGCTCCTTCAAACTCAAGTTGTACAGGCCTGAATAATCATCAACCTTGCTGTCCCTCACCCAGCCCTTCAGTGCCTTGCTGGTATAATCCAAGAAATCCACCCATGTTTGTAATGAGATCTTGTGGCTGCCCTGAAACTGAGCCTATACCTCTCAGGTGTCAGTCCAAACATGCAGACTAGGATGGCCTTATTTTCAGTGCAGAATGTCTGGTCCTCTATCTCTAGTGTAAGGGGTGTGTCCCTCCCCACCGTGGTCATATACCTCCATAAACTACCACCCCATAAGTCCTCTGGGAGCTGGTGCACTCTCGGAGCTGCTTCACAGGCTGCAACCCATTAATCTCTGCCATTATCCACCACATAACTGGGCAGCAAATCATTTGGGATTCTGATTCTTGACTCACAAGTGGACAATGCAGGTATGCTGCCAACATTGCTGTTGCTGGGTCCTTCTCTCAAGGGTCTGATGTCCAGCTCTCTCGGCTGAGTTCATTGGCCATTTTTCTTCCTTCCATGGCCAGCCTTTGCCCTTCAAGACCTTGCTCCTTCCCCAACTTAGCAAGGAACTGCTCTTTGTCTAATTTGACAAGATCCAATTTTAGTGTCCTCTACTACCTCCTATCTTATCTGCCAGCTCTTCTGGAGACAGGTTCATTGATGACACACTGCTGCTTGGTCTGTTGTGGACTTCCAGTCCTGGGAGAATGTTACCCCCCAAATCAGCAGGCTGCAAAACAAGACCCCCATCTTGGTCCTGCTCCAATCCCTCCTCCTCAGACTCTGACCCCTCCACCTTATCCACTTTTCCTTCTGGGTGGGCTTCTACCCATGCTGTTAAGGCTCTCTGAAGCTCTGCCTTCTTGACACTTCTCTTATAGAACATCCTTTTCTCCTGGCAGAACTCCTTGAGCTGGGCCATTGTGTATGCCTCCAAGTTGGCCAGCTTGAATTCCATATTGCCAGGTAGGACCACAGATATTGTAGAGAAAATGAGGAAGGGGCAAAAAGACTTTTGGAAAAATCAAAGCTGTCAATCAGGGAGAATTGAAAAAGGTTTGAATTGGTCTTAAATATAGAGTTGTAGTGAACACTGAATTACTATATGGTATTGCACAAACACAAGTCCTATCCTCACTGCTGATCACCAATGTTAGACATTGGGTTCCTCATTTACAATACTGTGCGGTAGGGAAGCACTGCAAGCCTTCCTCCTGCACATTCCTGTACTATTTTCCCGTGCTGGTGCTCAATTGGCTGCCTTGCACTGAAGCAGGCTCCCTTGCACTATGATGCAAGTGTGTCTGCACTGCTGGGATGATTGTTTTTGTGCAGGAAGGGGCATCTTCCTGCAACAAAACAATTGATGGAGGCAATTTCCTCTTTCTTTCTGTGCTGCTGAATGCAGCACACATAGAAAGAAGAAATAACTTGGAGAAATAAAGTTATTTCTCCTCATTATACCTCCCCTGGGTAGGCATAGGCTTTTCACACATTTCCAGGTTTACAGCTTGTTGTAAATCTGGGAATGTGTCAAATGCCTTGGGTGTTACGTGGGAACACCCACCGTAATGCCCATGGCACAACTCCCCATCGTAATGTGAGGCAATGCAGAAACTTGCACTGCATTGCCTCATTCCATATCTACACGGCCATGAAAAGCCTCACAAGGTGGCTTTACGTGGCCTTGTAGATACGGCTAAGCGCTGTGTACCACTGGAACGTCACAAAAAGTGATGTTCCAGAGGTGCACAGGGCTTGTAAATGAGCCTCTGGGTCTCTAGTTGGCAGAGGTTTGCACCCTGTTCAAATAGGGACCACAATCTAGTCAGGACAAGTTAGATAAATACTTTGAATTAATCTGTGCTCACCCTCTGGTAGCTTGGCACAGAGCAGGAAGGCTTAACTTAAAAGGCAATGTGTAAAGTATTTGTGCAACACACACAGTAACACAATGAAAACACCACAAAAAGACTCTACAAAGGTTTAGAAAAATAGAGAATATTTGAGTAAAACAGACCAAAATGAAAAGAATCTAAGAAGTAGAAGTCGAGATATGAATTTTTAAGATTAAATCCCAAAACAGTGGTTAGAAGTCAATAGCGCTAAAAGGTTACTTGAGGTCACGCTGGACCGGGCTGAATCCAAAGTTCAGGTCATCTGCAATAGAGGGCAGGCTGGCTACAGGTCCCACTCAGGGTCCAATAAAAAAGTACATTGGATGGAGTAAAGTATCGTCGTCAAGAGTCGGATTCGTAGGTTCCGATTCACGCAGTCAGGTTGATGCGTCAAAGTTGAGCCTCGCAGTCGGGACCTCAGATCAGCGCTGTATCATCATCAAACCTCCCAGTCAAGTTCCTCGTCACCGTTGAGCCACACACTGATGTCTTCAGAACGGATGTCAAAGGGCATTGCGTCAGTTCCGATCGGCGCAGTGGTGATGATGCATTGATTTTGTAGCAAATCAGTTGCAGAATCCACTTCTGAATCCCAGAATTAGAGGAGGCACCTCAGGCAAGGGTAGGACTCACAGATGGCAGAGTTGAGCAGCACCATCTGTATTGCAAGAAGCCTTTTGTGTCCCTTAGACTTCATAAAACAGAAGGCAAGCCAGTGATCCAGCATTTCTGGACCCACGGTTAGGGTTTAAGGATTATCTCCTTCACTGGGTCATAAACTTTTATTTACTTTCTAACTTGTTCCTCCAATGGATCTTTATGAGTAGCAATGAGGGGAAAGAGAGTTAGCATTAAGCCGATCAACCACAACATAATTGACAGTGCAACCGATTTGGCTACACAATAAGGACCAGGAATTGATAGCCAAGTTCAAGATTGTTTATTACATATTAGTAATTAAGTTTAAATAAATCACTCTTAAGACCATACTTTATAGGTATAAGATAACAACAGGGAGGCCAAGCCTCATGAAAGGGTTTAGGGGGAGCTAGAATTAAACAAGTAGCTCCATTACTGCAATGCACAACAACTGCATGCTGTAGTTTTCATAATGTTTACATTCTGGCTTACCTACTTGTTACAATTTTACTGAGTTCTGCAATTATTTTGTTTATGTTATTGCAAGACAAGTTTAGTGCAGAATAAAATCTTTAAAAATAACTGTGTGGATTTCTTTTGTGTGTGCAATTGTAGAAAACATTGCCAGAACTCATAAAACAATAAAGAAATATGCCTGAGAGCCTCTGGAATTTTTACATGGATGATACACATTATCTCCAGGTAAGAAACCTTGTCCATTCCTTTACTGGACTTATGTGGACACACCAAATTAAGTGGCAGGGTTGACTAAATTATGCATCAAAAAGCCAAATTATGCGGCATAATGAGGTACATTTGTTCAATGGTATTACTTCAATTTTTGTCATTTTTTCACATGGTAATAGTCTCTTGGTAAAGATTTCAGCTCATAAGTACCAGTTTAACACCCAAAGCAACTGAAGGATGACCAGTTAACCTTTGCACAGGGTCTTGCACTGCTTATGAACATGTGAAAACGTTTTAGTAACTTTTGATGCGTTTGAGCTAGAAACTAATTATGTTGTTAAAATCTTAAGATTATACAGTAGATGTTGGATTTGTGTATTAATCAAAGTCTTTTAAAAGAGATTCTGTCATTAACTGGGAGCCAAGTGAGTTCCTTGAAAGGCATTTGGTACAGTTAAATTTGGAGGCACTTGTAATGATTTGTGCTGTGGCATCTGGGGTTTCTTGTTTCTGATTAAACAAAACAAGAGCTGATTATAGAAGCCATCACAGGATGACTGCCCTTCTGATTAAGAAAGGACGTGATTTTCTTCAGATCATAGGAACTAGAGAAACCTAAGAGGGGACCCTTGGGTATTAACTTCATCTCAGAGTTATGTTTAAAACCAAAGCACTTGCCCAGCATCACAGGTTTAGGACAACAACTTACAGTCAAAATTGAGAAGGTTGACATCCAATGATTGACACAATGACCTACCAATAGCACCTCAGTCTGTTTGGAGTTCAGTTAAAGGCTGGGAACTGCCCATCTGCTCTCTGACCTCCATTATGCATTGTTGGAAAGATTGAGCCGACACCCATCTTCTCCCAAATGGAGAACATGGTATTGTCAGCATACTTGTAGAATCGCAAGTCATGGGAGCGAATGGGTTTGTGAAAAGGTTCGTTTAGATGTTAAAGAGGCAGGGGGATAAAGTTTTTTCCTGGGCACTTCCCCATTAGGTGGATAAATCATGAAAGTGGAAAGTGGCATGGATACACATTGCTTACACTCAAATCAAAATGAGCATAACCAGTTGAAAGTCAATACACCAATTACAGTTTCTTTCAGTCTATTGCCAACTATTTTATGGTTGATGTCAAATGATGCAGATAGATCCAGTAAAATTAGGACATTGAAACTATTGCCATTTGCTGCAAAGTGGAAAACATTTAAACCCAAATCCAGAAAGTTTCAGTGCAGCATTTTGTGCTGATGTCCACCTCGGCATCGTCTACACAGTTGGAAGTTTTCAGAAGGGGCCTTCATTAAATATCCACATAGCTTTACATTACCATGGCTGCCACTGGGAGGTTGGAGATGAAAAGATTACATACCTGTAGTTCTGGTTCTGCATAGTAGGAATCTTCATTGAAGTCATAAACACAATAATAATCCCACCCAGACAGCGAGTAATTATTTAAGCATTTCTGACTATCAATGAAGATTCTACGATACAGAAGAGTAAGTAATGAAAGAAAGTTAAAGGAGTAAAAGTCATTTTTTTCATAATACGAACTAATATAGCTTCATTGAGTTCGGGGGTTGGGACAACCCCTTCGATTATTTACATGTTTAAAATTTGTAATAGTGGATTTATTATTTCTTGTCATATTTGTTTAGTCAGACTTTTGACACAAGGATCTTATGCAGAACCTGGCTTTAGATTAGAAATCACAGCAAATAATTACCATGGGTTCAAGGGAAGTAAATTTGTCAAAAATGATCAGAGTCCAGGGCCCTTATAATTGTGGATAGGGAAGTTACTTCTGCATAATCAAATTCCTATTCATTTCTACTAAAGAAATAAACAATTGCCCAAGTAAATGGCACAATTCTTGAAAAGTTGCTACATTAGGGGCACCTGGGAGAGGGATCTCCCTGTTCCTTTACTGTTCTCAAATTTTAGTAGTGGCCATTTTTTGCTTGTAAAATCTGGCAGAATAATATACAATAAGAACAGTTTTATATTTAATTTCATAACATAGTTTAGATCTGTAATTGGTTACAGCTTTAGAGAAAGACTAATGTATCTGGCCTCTTTCTTCCTTCCTTGCCTGAGTTTTGTAGATGGCAGTCACTGAGTATTTCACTGTACTAGTTTAGGTCTAGTCAAGTTTTCTTTAGCTTGGCCACCAGGAGAGATTTTTGAGAAATATTGGAAGTGACTTAGGTCCAATCAAAAGAGGACATTACCTCTTCTACCGCCACTGCCGCCGAACCTTCACCACCCTCTGCACCGCCACGGCCGCCACCCCCATGCCAGATGCCAACACCACTGAAGCCCTGAAGTGCATCCTCCTCAACGTGCGCTCCCTGCACAGACATGCCGTAGAAATCTGGGACCTCCTCGACACCCTCTCGCCAGACATCACCCTCAGCCGCGACCCCCTCCCCCGCCGCCTCGACCGACACCAACTCTGCAGCCAAGGAACTACGCCATTTGATCACCAACTGGACAGACAAGCTCGCACCCCTCCGCACCACCGACAGACAACGCCCCGTGAAGGCCACCTGATTCACCACCGACCTCCAAGAAAAACGATGGAGAAACAGCAAAACCACTGATGACCTGACCACCTACAAGAATGCCATGACAGACTACCACCAACGCATAAGATCCACAAAAAAGACCTTCATCAGGAACAAAATCCTCACCAACTCCAGTAACTCAAAGGAACTCTTCAACATCATCCAGCAATTCACCAAGCCCCACAGCGAAGCCACAGACGTCACCCCCTCCCAAGACCTCTGCAACATGCTTGGCTCCTACTTCCACCTGAAAATCAAAGCCCTCTACGACAACTTCAGCGAGCAGACTCCAGAAGCCATCCTTCCCTCCAGTGACGACAGCCGGCCCACCATCACCGCCTGGACCCCAGCCACCACCGAAGATACCACCATGACCATAAAGAGCACCCACTCACGAGCCCCCACAGACCCCTGCCCTCCGCACATCTTCCACAGAGCCGCCGCTGCCATAGCACCCGAGCGACGATGCACCATCAACGCCACCTTCGAATAGGGCATTTTCCCCGATGACTGGAAACTCGCAGTAGTCAAGCCCCTCCTCAAGAAACCCTTTGCAGACCCGACGTACCTGAAGAACTACCGAATCATCTCTCTCCTTCCCTTAGCAGCCAAAGTCACCAAGAAGATCGTCAACGCCCAGCTGACAAACTTTATTCAAGAGAACTCCATCCTCGACCCCTCCCAATCCAGATTCCGCAGCAACCACAGCACCGATACCGCCCTCCTCGCTGCCACAGACGACATCCACATGCTTCTCGACCAAGGCCACACTGCAGCCCTCATCTTACTCGACCTCTCCAAAGCCTTCTACACCGTCTCCCACCGCACCCTCGCAGCCAGACTCCAAGACGCCGGAATACAGGGAATCGCCTTTGACTGGCTCCGCTCCTTCCTCGCCGGCAGAACCCAAAGGATCAGACTCTCACCTTTCCTCTCCGAACCCACAGAGATCAACTGCGGAGTACCACAAGGATCATCACTCAGTCCCACGATCTTCAACATCTACGTGGCCCCCCTCGCCGCCATCGTCGGACAGCATGGACTCAGCATTGTATCCTACGCCGACGACACCCAGCTCACCCTCTCCCTCACGAAGGACCCCGAAACCACCAAACTCAGCTTCCAAGAAGGAAAAAAAGACGTCGGAGCCTGGATGAGCAGCAGCTGCCTGAAACTCAACTCGGAGAAGACAGAAGTCCTAGTCCTCGGACCCTCCCCCTCTCCGTGGGACAACTCCTGGTGGACCTCTGCCCTTGGCACCCCACCACCCCCACGGACCACGCCCGGAACCTCGGCATCATACTCGACTCCTCCCTCACCATGACCCGACACATCAACGCCGTCGCCTCCACCTGCTTCAACACCCTCCGCATCCTCCGCAAGACCTTCAAATGGATCCTCCCTGAAGCCAGAAAGACCATCACCCACACACTCATAACAAGCAGACTGGACTACGGAAACGCCCTCTACACTGGAATCAACAAATCCCTGCTACGCAAACTCCAGACCATCCAGAACACCGCGGCCAGACTCATCCTCGGCATCCCACGGCATGAGCATATCACCCAACACCTGCGAGACCTCCACTGGCTCCCCGTCGAGAAGAGAGTAACCTTCAAGCTACTCACCCACGCCTACAAATCCCTGCACAACATCAGACCCAAATACCTCAAAGAAAGAGTCTCCTTCCACGTACCCAAAAGGATCTTCCGCTCTGCCGACCCTGCCCTGGCAGATACCACGTGCATCCGCAGAACCAGAGCGGGTGGAAGAGCCTTCGCCTACATCGCAGCCAAAGCCTGGAACGAACTCCCAGTCAACATCAGACGCTCCCCTACGCTGCACACCTTCAGAAGGGGCCTCAAGACCTGGCTCTTTGGCTGAACCGGAGCTGCACCCCCCTCCCGTCCCCCTCCCGTCCCCCCCCAGCGCCTTGAGACCCTCACGGGTGAGTAGCGAGCTTTAAACCCCCTGATTGATTGAATGATTGATTGATTGATTACACTTTTTCTCGTGGTAGGTCTGTTATAGGTCATATTTAGTGAAACTCCTAGAAAAGAGTGATTACAAAAATGTCCGTATCAAAAGCAGAATGGAAATCTTGTCAATGAGACCGGAAAAGGATAAAAGTAGGTCTAGAATGGGGCACCTGAAGGGAGTCAGTACAGTGACCAGCTGTTGTATATCGGAAACATCTAGTTCATCAGTTAGGTCATTAGACGGAGCAATTGCATGTCCAAAGACCAGAGAAGACGAAGATGGTTATAATTCTTATTATAGGTACTCATTGTTTCTATAGAATTGTTTGATGCAGATAACAGAGTATACTTTTGTCCAAAGTAAGGTTTCCAATAGGATTATATTAGAATTGGGAAAAAAACATTAAAATACCCACACGAAGTGGAACAGCTGAAAGAAATATATTTACTTTAAAACTTGCTTAATCTTCTCTCATAATTCAGTATGGCTTTTCATTTGAAAGTTGTGTAGCAAGGTACTGCCACATTTGCCCAGTTCTTACCTGCATCAAGCAATCAAAATTCACTTTATTGGAAATCTCCGCCAGACTCAAACATTCAGGTGAAAGATAATCAGATTTAAGCATTTGCTAAAGAGCCTTTCTTCCCTGGTAATCATATGAAACATTGTAAACAAAAACTTGATAGCGGTGTCATTACCATGAAAAGCTAGACTATAAATATCTGTGGTGAGGAGAAGGTACCATAGGTGTGTTTAAAATACAATGTAATAAGATAATTTCTGCCTCGAGGAGCTACATTGTTGCAGTAGAACGTGCAGGGTACATTGAGGTATGTAATCAGTTGTAATCACTATGAGTTGAAATGCAGAGGCAGGCAGCACATGCCAGAAGTGAAACTGAAGGACTCTCAAGAGACGGAAGCCGGGGGCGGGTGTGCGGGATGAAGGTCGCTAAGAGATACAACAGCTGTGCCAGCTTCCCATTCTTGGCACTCTGACGTCAGGATTATGGGCCCAGCTGCAGCAAGTACAGTGAAACACTTGTATTATTTCATTTTTGAATATATCACTAAACATATTGCTATCAAAGCACGGGGTCAATTTTAATGACTAAGGGCTCTGTTTAACTATGCAGTTACCACTTTGGCTCTTCGCCACTGGAAAACAGCTCTCGATTGTAATGATGCTGCACAAGTCTCAAGAATGGCATGGTGGTGGAAAGCTGATATTCCAGGCATTGGGGTTGTCTGAAATAAGTTAAAGGTGATCTGTAAATGATAAAATGCCCTCTAGTTTAAGTTCCGGTATGAAATCATAGCCATTAAAACAAGCATTGCAAAGCCAATAGCTCTCACCTTTAAAATGCTACTTCAATGCTTTTGGCTTTACAAATGTTTGTCTGTTAGGTGTAGTTTAAAAATAATACAAGAATAAACAAACTTTAGATTACAGAAGGAAAAGCAAACACTTATGGTATTACAAAACTGTACATTGAATTCAATGTTCTCAATCTTTATAAATGGCATCATTTATTTTTCAAATACTTTTCTCTTGAGAAATTGAACAGAATCTAGAAAGAATAAGGAAGAGCCAGAATGCAAAGGGAAACGCTTACAAGGTTTAATATACTTTCTACAGGATTCCGCCATTTGGCCATCCAGTAGTAGCCCAGGGAAGAGAGTTATGACCTCAAAGGGGCAGTGTCACTCACCTATGCCTCAGATGACAGCTGAGTGAGTGCAGCATATGGTTCTTCTATCAGCACCATAAAAGCCTTTGTGTGGCAAAGCTTGTGATTTCATGCAATATCAGGAATGCAGGAGAAACAAATGAATAAAACCCTTAAAGTCTACCCCTCAACCATACCCAAGCAAAAATATGCATGTTGTGCTTTTACAGCTGGGAAAGGTGGGAGTAACATATTGGTGAAAGGCGGGACAAAGAGCAAGAGACCTCAAAAACACATGCACTCTCATGGAGGGCTGAATGAAAAAGAAAAAAGTAGTTCCCTAAATGTAGCCAGTGTGAATATACAAGTCAGCCATTCAAAAGGATCGTAAAGAGACTTTGCTTCAGGGGAAGGACAAACACAACCAAGCCATCAAATAAGAAGTATGCAAATGAGAGTGGCAATTATCCAACCAATGGTAAGTAAGGTGTGGGCTGTAAGTCCACTGTAAGTTTACGATAGGTATTTTGCAACCAGATAGCTTGCACAGTCTGGTAGGCTCGACCTCAAAAATAATAACACAAATAAACCACTCGGAGCCTTTCTTACTGCAATAGGATTCTTTAAATGCCTCAGAAAGCCATGCCAAAACCCTACCATTGAAGACCTTCTGAAATCAATGAAGGCCTCATTCAGTATCCTCCATGAATCAATATTGAGGCTCAAACTCCTACTCACGTCCAAACCAGCATTACAAATATGGCAGTAGTTATGCTCCCCACAAGTGTTTGCCTGCTCCATTTGAACCAGGTAAAACCAGCTGCAAATAATGTAGGCGAACTCCAAGTTTTCACACCTTAAAATAGGGGCAAATAACATTATACCACAGACTGAGATGTGAAACGCAGAGTTTTGCAGTATTTGTGCACCAAATAAATATTGCACCCAGAAGAATTGGTATTTCCCAGCCGCGCAGTTCCTACCCGAGACTGCATGTAAGTGAGAAGGAGCCACTGTCTCATTTGCATGTCAAGAACAGCCTGTGAATCCAATCAGAAAATCTATGCGAAGCGATGCAATTTGTAAAAACTGAGGAATTATTAGTAAGGCTATATTAACCATAAAAAATCTGTCACACGGAAGACAAGAAATGGCAGAGGCCTGCTGAGTCGAAAACGGCACACAAGCAAAAAACTGAGACAGACCGCTCAGTAACATTCAAATGTACAATATCACCCTACTTGACAACTCAGTTCTGACAATAATAGATATATACACCCACCATAGAAGGAGGTGGGGCGCATCAACTTCTAGACGCCATCTGAGACACAATGGGGAAAAAACCGGATTCAAAACCTTTTATTCTTGTGTGTGACAACGTCAATAGCAAGATGGGCGAATGGAGCAATGACTCAGTCATCGCTCACACTGAAAAGCTCAGTAGGCATCGCCTCTTTGTGCTACAATTTTGTCAAAATACAAATAAGAGTAAAATGACTGAACTATTTTGCAGAAGAGAAGGCCTGATCTCAGCTCGTAGTTCTTACAGGAAAAACAATTGTTAATTCCCCTCTACAATGCACGTGGAGCCTCAACGGTAATTGATTACATCCTGCTAAGAGCAGATAGTTGGTATGAGAATATTGCTCTAATTTGGACAGTGACCAGTCGCGGCTCGCAATTCTCGCTGGGGGTTATCGCGCAGGGGTTATCGCGCGGGGGGGTCGGGGATAAAATAAAACTTACCTGACTGGTCCTGCGCCGCCTCTGCTCTTGGGCCGGGTCCGCGTTTTCCTGCTCCTGAACAGGAACAGGCATGCTCCCTTCCCTCCTGTAAGCCAATCACAATGCTGCAATGGCAGCGCTGTGATTGGTGCGGAGTCCTGGACAGCGCCCAGCCGGGCACCTGTAGGGTGGCCATTTTCTCTATGTAGGCTGCATGCAGCCTACATAGAGAAAATGTAGAGTGCGCATGACTGCTTTGGTCGGCCCCAGGAACGACCAAACAGTCAGGGTACTCAGAGTGGTGCAAGCCACTCCTCCCCGACCCGCCCGCCCCTTACCAGGCATATCCTCCCGCCCACCCCCAATCAGGCATACCCCTGCCTTCTGCTTTCTCGCAGCAGGAGAAGCAGAAAATAAAATGGTATTTAAAATACCATTTTATTTTCTGCTTCTCGCACTGCGAGAAAGCAGTGGGGCGGCGCTCCTCCGCCCTAATGGAGGAGCCGCCCCTGACAGTGACCACAATTCACTCCACTTGGACATTAAAGGAAACATATAGACTGAACCCCGAAATGCATGAACTGGGTAACTCTTGGAATTCAACACAAAATTGTTGGGTGAAAAACGAAAATCTAGAAGGAAACAGAAGGCATTGGTCCAACCTAATGAGAGTGTTTGCCCCAATGGAACCAAAACAGGTTCTAAGTGGCTGAGTGGCTCTGCGTGGCATAGTAAATCTGGAGTAACGCATGGCAGGGCAAGTCACTGCCTTGCGTTACTCTGCTCTGGAAAGGCGTTCCATGGATGGAGTGTGTGTGTGTGTTCCCATGCATCCACCCATGGTTTTTGGTGCATTCCCAGATTTACTGACACTAGTAAACCTGAGAATGTGTCAAAATGCTACACCTTCCTAGGGGAGGTGTAATGAGGAGAAATGTGTTTATTTCTCCTCATTTTTGTCCTCTTTCTAAGTGTGCTGCATTTTGCACCACACATAGAAAGAGTAGAAAGCTTCAGAGGATTGTTTTTGTGCAGGAATGTGTCCCTTCCTGCACAAACATAATTCTGCCTGCAATGCAGGCACCCTTGCACCATTAGGCAAGGGTGCCTGCATTGGCGCTTGGCAGCCATCAGTGCGCCAGCACAGAGGGAGAGCAGAAATGTGCCATATCTTAGTAGATATGGCATATTCCTGCCCTCTCCATCTGACGCAGCATTGTCTTGCTCTGTTGCGCTGCATCAAATATTGATAAATCTGGCCCCAGGTCTATGTATTTACATTGAGTATAAGTATGCCCCTAAACTCAGCATTTGTGGACCCAGTAATAGACTATTGCGAAAAATTCGAATCTAGGCCTGGAGCCTGCCCTCTTGTCACTCATATGAATGCTGTAATCAGTGACTACCTCTCAAATAAGGGTGAATCAAAAGAAATGCTCAGCAGTTTACATCCACTGGCAGGTTTATACAGGGCTAACCCAACAACATCTATAAGAAGGTCCTGCCCCTGCCAGAGAGGGATTACAGGTGCTAGGTACTACAGTATGTCTAAGATTGTATTCTCTTTGCTCAAACCCCAATAGGTCTCAGAAGCACAGTTGACCGCTATAAAGAAATACTGATTGACAAACACCCTAAAAGAAAAAGTTACCTTACTTTGGTAATGCTCTTTCTCACTTTGCAGCTTTGTAGTGACACCGTTCTGCTCTGGAAATGATGTGCGGGGCCTATATAAATGCCACTCCCACACGCTGACTTCAGATGCTTTAGAGACTGTCCCCACCCCCACATGCAGAGCCCCAAAGCAAATTGCAAATTGGTAGGCAGTGTGCATAGAAGCTCTACCAGAAAGACCATTACAGAAGGTAAGTAACGTCTTTCTGATAGAAACTTCTCACTACAGATTTCTGACGTTTTGAAGAGATACCAAAGCAAAACCTATTTGGAGGTGGGTCTCTGAATGGACTCAACCTAGAAAGCTGGACCGAATGGGCAAACTGCCCCTCCTGGCGAACCTGACTGTCTGGGCAGTAATGCTTTGCAAATGTATGGAGGGTCGACCATGTAGGCACTTGTGAAATGACTAGGAGAGGGACTTCGGGTGCCAACGCAGTTGTAGAAGCTTTTTAGAATAAGCATGCAGTCCTTCCAGAGGCTGCTTTTGGCCAATGAGTATCAGATCCTAATGCAGAACATGATCCAGTGGGAGATGGTTCCCTTCTGCACTGTCTTGCCTTTTGTAACTCCAGAGAACTCCACAAAGAGCTGATCACCCACCTGGTGCTCTTTGAAGTGATCTATGTAAAAGCTCAGCACTCTCTTGAGTTCCATGCAATGAAGTCTCTCCCCCTCCTATAGAGGGGTCTAGCAGAGCATAGAATGCCGGCAGTGTGATGGTTTGACCAACGTGGAACGCAGGACAGATGCCCGTTTCCATAGATCCAGTTTGTCTGGGAAGAAGGAAGTGTTTGGGGGAGTGATACAAAGAGCCTGAAACTCACTCACACTCCATGCTGAGGTTATGGCAATGAGGATCAGTCTTGATAGTAAGGAGCCGTCAGGGACAGCTGTGAAGTGGCTCAAAATGGGGTGCACCTTAGATAAGTCAAGACAAGATTAAGGTCCCATTAGGGCATGGCATAGGGAAAACGAGGAAAAGTGTTGTAGCCCTTTCAAAAATCGCATTACAGCTGGTGACTTAAATGAGGGCTGATCTGGAAAATCGTAGGAAAGCAAATAGGTCCAAAAGAGAACCTTTAACTGTGTCCAAAGCAAAGCCTTGCTGGGCAAGAGACAGAACAAATAACAGAATGCCAGATACCTTGGACTTGAGGGGGTCAATCTGGCTGTGCAACACCAAGCCACAGATTTGTCCCACCACAGGTGTTACAGTTTTTGTCGAGGGATGCCTAGCTGCCAAGATGACATCAAACATCTCTGGGGGAAAGGCGAAAGTGTTCAGCTGTGGCCGCTTAATCTCCAAGCATGAAGATGGAGATTGTGAAGGCCCAGGTGCAGAACCGTGCCCTTTTGATGCTACAGCAGGTCCTCCCAGAGGGGCAGCCTGATCAGAGAACATATGCTCAAGCCCAGGAGTTCTGGATATCATACTCTCAATGCCCAACAGGGGGCCACTAGGATGTCTTGGGCCCGGTCCATCCTGATCTCCTTGAGAACTCGGGGCAGGAGTGGTGTCGACAGAAAGGCATACAGGCGTTCTGAGTTCCACTCGAGACAGAACGTGTCTCCGTACGAGAGATGCCTTGGAAACTCCGATGCATAGAAGTGCTGACATCTCACATTCTTGTCAGTGACAAACAGATAGAGCCAATGTTCTCCCCATTCATGGAAGAGACCTCGTACCACTTCCAGGTATTGCTGCCATTCGTGATCCACTAGGCATCGACAGCCAAGATTGTCCGCCTGGCATTCAATGATCCTGCCAGGCGATTCATCACCAGGAAAATTCCTTGGTGATCCAGCCATTTCCAGAGGCGCAATACCTCCTGGCACAGGGTCTATGACCCCACCTCGCTCTGCTTGTTGCAGCACTACATGGTGGTGGTGTCATCTGTGAGCATGCGTACCAGCCTCCCCATGATGGACAGCAGAAAGGATTTAAATGCCAAGGTGATGGCCCACAGCTCCTGAAGGTTGATGTGAAGCCAGGACTCCTCCAGAGACCAGAGGCCTCTCACCTCCGCCATTCCCAGGTGGCAGCCCCAGCCCAGACATGATGCTTCTGTAACTACCATCAGCTCCCTTTGGGAAGGGAGAGGGATCTACCACTGACCCAGTAGCGGTCCAGTAACCACCACTGCAGATCTTTTGCAGTTTCCTCCGAAATCTGAACGTGGTCTGAGAGGTCCCCTTGATGTGGGCCCACTGGGACTTCAGATCCTACTTCACAGCTTGCATATGCCACCTGCTGTGCTCGACCACCAGGATACAGGAGGCCATCAGTCCCAGTAGCCTCAAAGTCGACCTCACTGAAAACCAGGAGCGAGGCTGAAAGATCAGAATCATAGACTGAATGTCCTGATTCTCCTCCTGGGGAAAAGGCATGAAACCGAACCGTGACCAGAATGACTCTCATGAAGGGGAGCATCTAAGAAGGAGTAATTTGTGACTTCGCCACATTGATAGTGAACCTCAAAGATGATAAGAGGTTTGCATAGACTGGATGTGGATGACCACTGCATGGGGTGATTCTGCTTTCAACAGCCTGTAAGGGAAGACTGGCATCCCTGACCTCTGAAGGGGTATTGCCACCACTGCCATTACTTTTGTAAATCCCCTGAGGGGCTCTGATGAGACCTAAGGGGAACTTTGGAACTGAAAATGGTCCTCTCTCACCACGATTCACAGGTAGCGCTGATGGCCTTGCAGGATGAAAATACGGATATAGATATCCTGCAGGCCCAACACCACCATCCAGTCTCCAGGGTCCATGGCAGACAAGACCTAGTTCAGGGTGAGCATTTTGAATTTCCCCTTCTGGAGGAAGGTGTTGAGAGGATAGGCTGAAGAACTCGGTCCTTCTTGAGTACCAGAAATTAGCAGGATTAACAACCACGCCCTACCTCTGGCACCAGCACCCACTGGACAGCCCCTTTCGCCAAAAGGGCTTGCACTTCTTGCTGCAAAATGGAGAGATGGTCCTCTGTCAGTTACTGAGAAGATGGTAGAAGGTGTGGCAGAGAAGAGAGAAAAGGCAAGGCAACAAACAATCTGTAGGACCCACTTGTTCGAAGCGACTGTCTGCCAGCCCACTAAGATTTGGTGGATTCTGCCTCCCACTGGGTGGCTGTTTCTCGGCAAGGGCACGCTAAAAGAGTTGGGCAGGTAGGGCTGCAGGAAGAGAGGCAGGCTATGTGGCATGTTGACCTTAGCTGTGGGGACAGTGGGCACAACAGCCTCTACCCATAAACTGCTTGGTTCCTTGTGGGTTATAGTCTACAAAATAGTTCCGTCGGGTAGCGACTAATTCCTTTAGACATTCAATAGTTATACAGTGATTTACATATAGAGAATAATTCTTTAAGACAAACACACAACACAACTTTATAGATGAGCATATATATTTTTCTTTTATACATTTCTTTTTGTTGAAAACAGACTGTCATACAATAGATATAAAAGAATGGGTGGTTAGTTAGTGACTAATGTGACATGGAGTGATAAAAGTGAAAGAACTGTCTACAAAAAGACAGATACAAAAAGAACACAAAATGGTAAACAATATATTCAAATCTCTGTCCAGGTGTATAATTCCAGTGGTAACCTGAAACATCAACTTTTTATGGTTACACTGTATAAGGACATGAGAGAGTATTACGTCGACGTTTCGACCCAAGTGTCTGTTATAGGGACATCACGGAGGGTCTTCTTCAGGACAGAACGAAATACAGTGTGACAGCCTGAATAAAAGAAAAGGGGACGGTTTGTTTAGATGTGTGTGTTTGAAAAACAAGAATAAAAAACAACGGGGTCATGCGTAGACTCACCGAGTAGTGGTAAAATGGACTCCTCCAATCCTGGATGGAGTACAAGGTAGTCGTCTAGTCAAGGCATCTGTAAATGAGGGGTGTAGCTCAGTGAATTACAGAAACCAAATAGGGATGTTCCAGAAAACGTAAAAGGACTTGGAGTGGTACACTCACCATCAACTAATTAGCAAGCCATTGGAATGTCTTCATCTCTATGGAGGGGGCTGGCGCAAATCCTTTCCCAAAATGAAAATCAATCCAGGTGCATATGGAGCACTCAATGAGTAAGCTGCCAGGTAACGAACATCAAAGATGACCTTCAACTCAAGCGATAGTACGATCATAAACTGTATCTGTTACAGGATTATAATGGAAATGTAAACGGAGGATGCACTTACCATCCAAAAATGTAAGGTGGGTCAGAAAAAACTTTAAAGATGAACCGATCGAAGCGGTTCCAGATTCAGTGTCAATACTCGATTGCTGAACAGAGCTGCTATCCCCAGTGTTACCAGGAGTATAGCTAATGAAAGACGGACAAGGAGCGTAAGAAAAGGCTCGAGTCACAGGTGAAATTATGGCACAGGTAGTTCATGAGAGAGCCAGTCGGGAAAGGAGACTCACCCGATTATACGTGTTGCACTTAATGCAAACCGAACCAACCGCAAGTGATGGCTCGACCGGAGTGCACTGGTATAAGGGAACTCCAGAGACGTGTACTTCCACGCGCACGTCAAAAAATGGCGTATCGAAAGCGGGGAACCTGTGCATCGCATCAGGTTACATCCAATGAAGCCACCGTTAAACGGGAGGTCCATACTACCAAAGGGAAAGTTTTAAAGCAAGAGGAGTTTAAAAAATGAAAGAAAGCTGAACCCAATTTTTGAGTCAGAGATACAGCAGTGTAGTAAAACTGTATCCCTGTCCACTGTATTTGGATGGCAAGTGCATCCTTCATTTGCATTTCCATTATAATCCTGTAACAGATACAGTTTATGATCGTACAATTGCTTGAGTTGAAGGTCATCTTTGATGTTCTTTACCCGGCAGCTTACTCAGTGAGTACCCCATATGCACCTGGATTGATTTTCCTTTTGGAAAAGGATTAGCGCCAGCCCCCTTCATGAGATGAAGACATTCCAATGGCTTGTTAATTAGTTGATGGTGAGTGTACCTCTCCCAAGTCCTTTTACTTTTTCTGGAACATCCCTATTTGGTTTCTGTAATCCACTGAGTTACACCCCTCATTTACAGATGCCTTGACAAACCGACTACCTTGTACTCCATCTAGGATTGGAGGAGTCCATTTTACCACTACTCGGTGAGTCTACGCATGACCCCATTGTTTTTTATTCTTGTTTTCCAAACACACACATCTAAACAAACTATCCCCCTTTTCTTTTATTCAGGCTGTCACACTATATTTCGTTCTGTCCTGAAGAAGACCCTACGTGATGTCCCTATAATACAGACACCTGGGTCGAAAGGTCGAAGTATTACTCTTGAATGTCCTTATGCAATGTAACCATAAAAAGTTGAAGTTTCAGGTTACAACTGGAATTATACACCTGGACAGAGATTTAAATATATTGTTTACCATTTTGTGTTATTTTTGTAGCTGTGTTTTTGTAGACAGTTCTTTCACTTTTATCACTCCATGTCACATTAGTCACTAACTAACCACTCATACTTTTATATCTATTGTATGACAGTCTGTTTTCAACTAAAAGAAATATATAAAAGAAAAATATATATGCTCATCTATAAAGTTGTGTTGTGTGTTTGTCTTAAAGGATTATTCTCTATGTGTAAATCACTGTATAACTATTTGATGTCTAAAGGAATTAGTTGCTACCCAACGCAACTATTTTGTAGACTATAACATCAATACCCAGGTTCCGCGGGACACTGGGTTACCCCGTTGACTATAATTGGTTCCTTGTGGGGGCTGGATGGGTTGGCTGTAAGAGACACCACGGCCAAAGCAGCAGCAGTAACCATTGAACTGTGGAGGTTAATGAAGCTGGGTGGAAAGGTCAATAGAGCAAACAATAGCCCTGCTTTCCTTAAAGCGCTTGAGTGCAGAATCAGCTTTCACAGATGAGTCTCATCAAAGGGCATGTCCATCAAGGTAGAATTGATTTCGGCCGAGAACACTGTCAACCACAGCCACGTATGGAAAAGAAAAGAAATGCTGGTGCATATTGCCCACCCAATGGAATCTGTGGTGTCCTAGCCACAATGAACCATGAACTTGGCTGCATCATGGCCATCTTGGAACGCATGAGAAAGTACAGGGTGAAGGTCTTAAGGCACAGTAGGGAGGACTTGTTCGACGAATCCCAACAAACAGCTCACATTAACAGATCAGAGGGCCAAGCTGGTAGAAGAAAAGACACATTTGCAGAATGTTACCACTAGCTTAGATTCCATAGCAGAGGAAGTGGTGGGAAATGTGTTTGGATTAGAGCAGCTGGTGGAAGCTTTCACCACTAGGCTTTCCGGCGAGGAGTGCTGCGAAAGAGAAGTCAGATCGCCTGAAGCAGGGCAATGACACCTGGCAATGTGTCTGTTGATTGGGGGGGGCGGGTTAGAGCAAGGTTTGGCCTAAGCCCCCAATAACATATCTGTCAATGCGTCGTTAAATGGAAGGAGGGGCTCAGAAGATATTTGCCCCAGTTGGAGGACCGCTGTTAAGACATTTATTTTAACCTCCAAGGTGTGGAGCTGGAGGCCAAAAACCTTGGTCACACTACGCAGCACCATAGCGTAGAATGCGGACTCTTCGAGGAGAAGAAAAAAAGAGTCATATCTGGGGAGGTATAGAGGCCACTAGCCTCCTGTAAGTCCTCATAACGATTGTCATCTTGGTAGGGCTGAGCGAACTCATCACCCAGGTCATAATCATTATCAGAGTCAGTCTCATAAAGGGAATGGAGATAATGTTGTCTAGGTTGCGCAAAGTCAAGGCTTAAGTTAGGTGCGACATCGACTGAGGTTGGACTGGCCTCCAACAGGACAATCAGGGCAGCTTCTTCAGGAGGCAAAGTGGGCATCGGCATTGACATGCCCTGGACCAGTGTGGGATGTGGTGCCGGCAGCAGAGTTCAAACAAGATCTCGAGGTGAAGTAAGTGAAAAGAGTCTAGCTTGCGCAGAGGGTAAATCCGCTTGTGGTATCCCAGGTGGAAGGCCTCTAAGCTCCTTGGGCCAGAAGACGAGCCAGAGGGAATCGGCAGGTCTTTGATCCGATACATCCTGGCTGAAGACCCCGTAAACATGGGTTGCGCAAGAACCAGCTGTGAAATTGACTCTGAAGTTGGCTGACTTCAGGACCGAGATCAAGAAGAATCGTGCTGCTCTCACGCATGTTCAAGTGAATCCAAGTGGCGTGAGAGCATGGAGTCCCACTTCAACTTCTTGTGTTTTCTACGCTTACTTGAGGATTTGGAGCGTGACGAAGACCGATGTCTGGAATGGCTCCAATGACTCCGAGAATGGGACAGAGAGTGAACTTTGGACGCAGAGCAGGACTTTGAACAGTCACTTCGTGGAGTCTTCTTATGCTTGGTGATGTAGAGTTTCGCCATGCGTTCCCTGATGGCCTTTGAGTTCATAGACGTGTAGTCTCCGCAGGCCTTGGAGTCGTGGCTTGACACCAGGTACCACAGGCACACCTGATGAGGATCCATCACAGATATCTGTTTTCGACAGTACCTAGAGTGCTTGAAAACAGGGGTTGACATCCCTTGTTCACTGTAGAATTTTAAAGGAAAATATGAGGTAATGTCTCGGAAAGCAAGAGGGAGCTCTGGATCTGCATCTTTAGGCACTACAAGAAAGAAAATGATGTCAGCACACAGGAGCGGCACCTATATAGGCCCGCCTGCCATTTTGGAGCAGAACGGCATTAGTGTGGAGCTGCATGGCACCACTTTCAGCACGCAGAGGTGTTGCTGAAAAGTTTATGTATCCAGTCTGGAGCCTGGAAAATATTAAAAAGGTGAGAAATATGCAACTAGAAGTCTCTATCAGAAATAAAACCAAACAAAGAAAATAGTTTTTTAGAGGAAAACGCTGTCAGAGAAGAGGGTTTAACATTACAGGAAGAAAGTTACAGAAGATTAGTGCCTTCATATATTTAAGCATAACCCTGTCGAGTAATGTAAACTGGAGGCACATATATAGAAGTCAATAGGAAAATGAGAGGCACCACTTAACATTATCCTCCTGCTTGTCTGCTCTCATGGCAATTCTTCCAGCAAATCAATAAAGTGGTCCAGGCAAAAGCCTAGTACAGAACTTTAGGATCTGGACAAATGTGCAGCTTAACTCGGGGTCCATGAAAGAAAGTTCTGGAAAGCATTGCACATGTTTCCTGTAGGCTTTCCCACCATTGCTTTAGAGACTCATGCCAGCAACAGGTCAACCCTAGATTGATGCAGAAGGTCAACAATAAAATATGCTGTAAAATGCTGGAAGTCAACTAGAAGCCAATTGGCCATTAAACCTAGAAGGAGCATTCCCACTTGAATCCAGCAAATGAATATATAAACCAGAACAAGCATTTGCAATGCAATAGGTCTCACATTTACGAGAGTTTGAGCTATTGGCATTGTAAATGACAATGCCTTTTATTTATGTGTTGTTTATAAAACAGATAAATAAAAGGCATTGTCATTTACAATGCCAATAGCTTAAACTCTGGCAAATGTGAGACCTATTGCATTGCAAATGCATTTGTGCTATAAAACATGTTAAAAGCATTAGGAGAGATCGTGTCCTGCGTGCAATATCAGTCAGGACAAAGCTTTTTGAGAAAATGGTGCTCGGAGGCTGTAATTAAAGCCTACCGAGTAACAACACATGTAACAGGGAGTGTTACCATTGGAGGTTACAAAATGAGACAAGGTAGTACTAAGGAGGGACTACTAAGCCTATTGACCAATGTACAGCCACAGTTTACAGTGGACAATGACACAAACCAATGGAAAATATGGGCAGAGAGTGGGTGGAGCTTCAAGACCCTACCTGAATATAGCATGCCTCGAAGAGCAGCGCATGCACTGCCCAGGCTTGACCTAAAAAGGAATGTTTTTTTTCTAGAGGCAGACCTTGTCTGAGATCTGTATCAACATCTGCCAACACAACAGTGAAGAAAGAATTTGAACACTAGCAACAACAAAGAAAACTGAAGGCCCTAGAACCTCCTTGAACCAGGCTTAATGAGGCTGTTTAAGGTCTCCCAGTGTGCTTAATCCTATTTGATGAATTTGACAAGCCCTCCAGAGAGGAGGTCCTTCAACATGGCTAGTTCCATGCCAAACCTGGTGCAATTTCAGCATTTAGGTTTGGCTTCACAGCCTAAATGTCACCAAGATACATTGTTGTCAGTTTTTCAAAGTATACATAGAGTATGCTTTACCTCCACTCAGAAAAGTATTTCTCTCCCACTCTCATAAGTCACGGGAAAAGAACTCTGAAAAGAGGTAAGAAGAGATGACAGTGGTATGGTCAGGATACTTATGGTGAAGATTATATTTTCTTCAAAGAAAGGTTATCTTAATCTTCAACATCAGTGATTAACACCCGGATAAGAGATAGGAGTACTTGTTTGTAGGTTTCAAGGCACAAAAAATAACCACGTTAGGTTAGGAAGCTAGCTGGAGTGAGGGAGCATTTTAGTGTTCTGGTCAAAACTGCCATTATAAGGAAACAGAAGAAAGAATCACTGCTTCTCAACTTAATCCCTGGAATTTACATGTAGCCTGCCTTGCAGAATTCAGTCCTCAGCTCTTCGATCAGAGACTTGTTCTTTCAACTCTATTCATCACAGAAACTGATGGTAGGTTTTTGTACTGGTGATTTCATTTCAAAACCCAAAGCCATGGGTGGAGTAAAGCGGGTACTTGCAGTTTTGTTTATAAAAATGTTGGAACTTTCTTGTTCAAGCACCTGGGTTACAGATAATTTTCCTTTGGAATTCCAGAATACCTATTTTACTGACTGTAAAATTTTGTGTGGTAACTTTGCCCAAAACCTTTGTGAATTTGCAGCAATCTGATGTTTATTGATGGATCTCTCAAAGGTCAATAACTGAAATGTCAGTAGGTGTCACAAATACCCTTCCCAATCTGTTGTGACATAACACACTTTGGTTTATTATAAGAACTTATCAGTTGCTACTGCTTTAGTTCCAATGGTACAGGCTAATCAAAGAAGATAGAGTAATTGCTTCACTCCTACCTCTTCAAAAATTCAGAAAAGACAGGCAGGGGAGAGGGAGTATATAAAGATTGAGGTGAGAAAGACGCCACACATATGTATTTATATAATTCATTTGTAATTGCAGGAAATTAATTTAATTGTTCTATATTATAGGTACAGTTTCACTAATACCTAGAGGAAATTATTTCAGAAATGGGCTGCGGTTTCTCCCCCCCCCGTTTTGATTCTGGATATAGACTCACCCACCCACTGGCTATGAGTTAGCATCTGAGTGGATGAGATGTACATTCTTCACAGAATTAAGTCAGCAAAACCTACCTTATTCTAATGAATGTTTTGCACATTATTACACCTCCTATGAGGTGCTCGTATTCCAGTGAATGAGTGAGTATTTTACATATGTAAAGTAAACTGAATGATCACACATTCATTTTTTTATCTCTTTTAAGTGCTGCATAAAACAGCACATTTATTTTGCTTTATTTTTTAATGAAGCAGGCTTTTTCCAATGGTGTAGACAGGACTAAAATGCAAGAAACAGCTTATAGCTCTGCCAACGCTTGTTTCTGTAGCAAAGTGTAATGATTCGTATGGGGGCTAAGACGAGTTTCACGCTGGTAAGATGTAACACCAGCTGAGGATGATCAAGCCTGCTGGAGGTTACCAATTCACAAAGGTGCTGTATGACCAGAGTCACATTAAAGATCATGTAAGCTATCTGCTCAACATGTGTACACGTTTTCAACAGCAGAAGGGAGCAGGATCCCTATGTAGCTTGAGTTCAAAGAGGCACATGCATCAATGTAAGGAATTGCAATTCCTTAATAGTGATTTTTAAGGAATCGCTATTAAGGACTCGCAATTCCCTAGGCATGTAGGAATCGCTAAATAAATTGCGATTCCTACACATTCCCTATTAGCGAATCGCAAATTGCGCTAATAGGGAATGCCTTCCCATTCATTCCTATGGGCCTAGAGGCCCATAGGAATGAATGGAAAACCACTCGCAATTTGCGATTACCAAAAAGGTAATCGCAGATTGCACAAGCAATTTCAAGGGTGATAGGGGGCCAAAAGGCCACCCTGATTCACCCCCAAAACTGGCATGTGTGCACATGTGGTGCACACACATGCCCTAAGAGCATGTGTGTGCGCCAAATGGCACTTAGAATAATGCAATTTCTAGCATTTTTCTAAGGAATTGCAGATTACCACCAACTTGAAGTTGGTGGTAATTTGCGATTCCTTAATGCTAAGTCGCAATCTCCGATTGCTTCCTGCATTGCATTTAAGGAATCACAAATTGCAATTCCCTAAATGCATTCACAAAATAGGTAATTGCAAATTTCACGATTACCTATTTTGCGATTGGGTTTGGGCTTGATGCGTCCCAAATGGCTAATTACCCATCGCAAAGGGGCCGCTTCGCAGAATCGGCCCCTTTGCGACCGGTAATTAGCTTGATGCATGTGCCCCAAAATCCTTTAAAAAACAGAAGACAAGAGGCGATTGGCAAAACAAGAACAGTTTGTTTAATTTAACATTACGGCCGGGAGAACAGTTACAGGCAGGAGGTCTGAGGTCTGTCTCAATTTACAATTGGTATGTGTCCTTCTTTTATACAAAACATGATGGGTCATAAAAGTTTCCGGTGTACCATATATGGTGAGGAATGTTGGTTGCTGCCTTTGGAGTCATAAATTATTTGTCTAACGGTCTCGACCTCGAGTGGACACAATTTGGCCAGTGAATAACGTATCCAGATGCCCAACATGGTGAGCGCATGATCACTACGTGTGCTAGGTCCTGATTAGCTATGTGTTCCTAGCTCATGTGGAATCTGACATTTTATGGAGTTTTAGGAGTGCGTGTTCCCCCTCTGGCCATTTGTGGTTTATTGGGGAAATCTCCCTTGACCACTGTAATGTCGCAGTGCCCATCTGTGGGATTGATCAAGAGTTTCCTGCCCAAAGGTTTGCCTGCCAGCTACACACCCTCCCACCTGTGACCTATCAATCAGCAATCCCGGGCCTCAGGGCCTGCTTGACCATATATTTGCGAGTCGAGTTTGGCATGGAGTTCACAACTGGCGAATCTGTTAATAAGGACGAGATTTCATTTTCATCGATGAATAAATCGATTTCCATATTAACACCACCCCCCCTCTAGTTGATTCTTCAACTACACTACCTTACTCATGCATTTTGACCGTTACTCTATTTGGGGCCTGTTGTTCCTTATGCTGACTTTTGACAACAACTACCTTCCTAGTTACATGCATTGTTCCCAAATTGAGGACTGCGTTTTTACAGCAGGTGATCCCCAATTGCATAACCCCACATACCGATAGCAACATAATGATAACTGGCACCAATGATTTACATAAACTGGATATCCATCGTGGGAGCCAGGAGAACCAATTCGAAAACAACTCCTGCTCAGGGGCACCTCCCTCTTCGTGCATGATTCTTTGTAGATTGTGCAGTGCTTGAATGGCAAGCGTCAGTGTTCCATTGTCCATGTCATTCCCTGGGATGAACATGCAGCAGGCTGCTCCTCCCTCCATTGCGGTCATTAAGTTCAGTACATATTGGGGCTGCATTACAATAAGGCAGATTACTCGCATTTCTTCTTTGATAGAATTGATGCCAAGTTCAGTGCTGTTCATCATTCTGAACAACTCCCACCAGGTTATGTGTAACCAGTGGGAATTAGCTTTTGTTTGCAGGGTGCAGGAGGGTATTGACCCCTCTGTCCCCAGCTGTGCTTTCTTGAACAGCCTAAATTCTTCTGGAATGTCTTTGAATTGTACCCAGTCAAAATAGTACACTGCTCTCCTTTCAAGAGCTTGGTGCAGCAAGGTTGTGTTTCTCCTTAACGGGTGCTGGTACAAGTCTGATTGCTCTTCTCCAGTAATGACCAGGATCGGGGTGTGCATGGTGCACAAGGAAGACATTCCCTTCCATCCAGAAACAAGCTGAGAGGAGGCATGCTTGCCACATTGCCAGTAGTGATCCATCAGCGTGGAGATGCCCCAATGGATATCCGGAATATATAATATCACTCTGCAGTTAGCATTCGTGGCCATCAAAAGCGTTTCTTTCCCTCTAAAACATAAAGAATACAGTGTACGTTTCCGTACAATCAGGGGTTGTCATTTCCCTTCTAACCAAGTGTATCCACCCACCTCGGTGTCCCATATTTCCTGACATGGGGTATTCATACTTACATTCAACCCTCCCCCATGTGACCCATTCCCCTTTTTATCCCCGAGCTAGATAGCCCTACATAGGAATTCCTTGTTGGGAGACCATTCATTTATTAAGAAGACCACCCAGGTTACACTAAGAGGCACTCTCGGTCCACAGATGGACACTGGGGCAGTTGTGTTTGTGCACTGAGTTGGGGGTTTTGCCACCTCCAAAAATCTTTTCTCCAGGAATGCTCGGGCCATGTGATACCTTCCCCTATGTGGCCCTACCTACGCATTCTGTCCAGTTCGGTTTGGATATCAGTGGGTTCAGTTAGGATGTATAGAGCTGTTGGGTTGGTGTTATATCAGGTAATGTTTACAACTACCCTGTGTGGTTCTATCTTGTTGGGTTGGTTCTTGGCCCTTATTCTACATAGGTAGAGGTGCATAAGGCATTTTGCTTTCTCAGGGGCTACTTCTTGGACAAGTAAAGCCCATCTGCGCCTACCCCATGTGGGTTCAATGAAAAGACATAACATCACCTGGCTGATTCCTGGGAGATGACTGTGGTCCTGTGCTGGTACCATGTGTTATGTAAAAGGGTGCTGTGCAGTGCATGTGGGATGCTGGTGTTCTGTTTAGTGTGATTGTAGGTAACATGTGAGAGATCCGTGCTAGGGGTGGGTGATAAATTCTGCTCCACAGGCGGAGTTTGCGGAGTTTTGCCACTCTGCACTCCGCTTGGAAAGCAGAGTTTGGCATAAACTCAGCCAACGAGCGGGTGGAGTTTACTAGCATGCTGACCCTAGTCTCAGCAATACCAATGTGGGGGACTAATCTGTGGGAACAATAGAGGTTCTAGGCCCCCAACAACCCTCAGCAGCCAAGAGGACTTCATCCCCAGGGGGCGGGGCCTCTGATGATGTCTCAGCAATCGCGCTGTGGGGGACTTACTTGTGCCAACAATAGGGGTTCTTGGCCCCCAACGACCCTCAGCAGCCAAGGGAACTTCATCCACCAACTAGTAGTGTGCCAGGAGGCCCCTTTGCAGTGTGGTTGAGAAAGGGAGCAGGGCCTCCGATGACATCTCAGCAATCCCGCTGTGGGGGACTTACTTGTGGCAACAATAGGGGTTCTTGGTCCCCAACATCACTCAGCAGCCAAGGGGACTTCATCCCGCTACCAGTAGTGCCCCAGGAGGCACCTTTGCAGAGTCGTTGAGAAAGGGGGCGGGCCTCCGATGACGTCTGAGCAATCCCGCTGTCGGGGACTTACTTGTGGCAATAATAGGGGTTTTTGGCCCCCAACAACCCTCAGCAGCCAAGGAGACTTTATACCCCAACCAGTAGTGTGCCAGGAGGCCCCTCTGAAGAGTGGTTGAGAAAGGGAGCGGGGTCTCCTATGACATCTCAACAATCCCGATGTGGAGGACTTACTTGTGGCAACAATAGGGGTTCTTGGTCCCCAACGTCCCTCAGCAGCCAAGGGGACTTCATCTCCCAACCAGTAGTGCAGCAGAAGGCTCATTTGCAGAGTGGTTGAGAAAACGGGCGGGCCTCCGACGGCATCTCAGCAATCATGCTATGGGGGACCTACTTGTGGCAACAATAGGGGTTCTGGACCCCAAATGAACCTCAGCAGCCAAGGGGACTTCATTCCACAACCAGTAGTGCCCCAGGAGGCCCCTTTTTCGAGTGGTTGAGAAAAGGGGCGGGCCTCCGACGACATCTCAGCTATCCCACTATAGAGGACCTGCTTGTGGCAACAATAGGGGTTCTTGGCCCCCAATGAACCTAAGCAGCCAAGGGGACTTCATTCCCCAACCAGTAATGCACCAGGAGGGAGGTCCCTTTGCAGAGTGGTTCAGAAGGGGGGCAGGGCCTCCGATGTCTAAGCAATCCCGCTTTGGGGGACTTACTTGTGCCAACAATAGTGGTTCTTGGCCCCCAACGATCCTCAGCAGCCAAAGGGACTTCATTAGGGGTAGCTGAGCAATACTTCACCCGCTCACGGAGCTCTGCGGAATTTGGTGGAATTAATCAGCAACTCCGTGGAATTCCGTGGAGTGAAACTCTGCAAGTGCCATGCAGGTGCTGTAGTTCTCTTTTAGTGAACTTCTTTTGACTAGGCAGTTCCTCTGTAGTCTCCAGGGAGTCATCTACGCTCCTCCGGTGGCTGTGTTCCTTCTGACCAGTTCATGAAAATTTGCAGTTTTTAGATCTAGGGTGATATTGCCATGGAAGGGCTCGACTGCCCATTGGAACAGTGCACCCACGTACTTTTCCCCTCCTCTTGCCGTGGGTGTTAAGCTGACCCCTCGCTGAGGCCCGTAGTTTTTCCTCCTTCCATTTGCACAAGTTCAGTAATGTTCTTTTCCCTTTGGGTCATGGGGGTTGGTGACATGTCGGGGTTGGTCGTTGTTCTTGTGGCTACCTGTTTCTGAAAAGAACTTTGTTGACTGTTAATTCAGATTAATTACACACGCTCTGTTCTCAATAGTTTTGAAGAACCTGTATTTTATCACTGGGGTGTGATCCTATCAACCTAGTGGTTGCGATCTGGTGAGGTATCAGAAGGTGACCCCTGTTAAATATGTCTTTCAGTGATCAGGGTAGTAAGAGTGATTGCTAAAAACAGTATTAACGAGACAGATCTTATTTATATAAGCCTTTGAGCCCCCCTCCTCCTACTAGGGTGTTTTTGAATGTATTCCGACCTTTTGGCTCTGGGTGATCTGATCAGAGTTAGGTATGGAGTGGTCTCATGAGTTTGGGAGGGATAGGATTGTGGCGTTAGCAGGTGTTCTGTGGGCATCACTAGTTTTTCAAAAACGCCTCATCTAGTGCTTGCATAAGAGCGCAGTTGCTGTGTGGCCCCTCCCCAAGACGATTCTCCTGCGGGGCTACATATTTTGACATTACCCCCAGTTGCTCTTGCTGTGAGTTGTGTTTTTCAGTCCTTGTATGTTCACTATATGTGTGTAGAAATGTGGTTGCCATTTGGTGTTGCTGGTACTCGCAACATGCCCCACGAATATGTTTTTATGTTTGTGCACCTCCCTGTTCCCAGCAGGTGGTGTGCTACATGGCCCACCCTTGTGGCATCAGATACTTGTCTTTGGCTGATGTCGACCCTGCTTTTTATCTGGAATCTTATTTTTGGGCTAATTTTGAGAGGTTTTCTTTTAATTTGGGCGTTTCCTTGAGTCACATAATTTATTGTTTACCTTGCCCCAGGGAAGAGGGTCAAAGGCAGCTCTGTGGCCACCTTCCCCCCCCATACCACCTCCGTGGGATCAGAAGTCACGGCCTACTGCTTTCCTGGATTGTACCTGCAAGGTTGGAGCAACGTGAGTGGACTATGCTTGGAATGGAGGTGAGCCTAGAAGGGGTGCACACAATGCCCTGCTTCCACCTGGAGGAGGGGTAGAGGCTTGGAAGCCTCCGTCCCTGGCACCCACTCTCCCTCGGACCACATCCTGCTTTCTATCAGTGTTTTTGGTGGGCCCGCTAACCATAGCTTTTGGCTGGGATTTCTTGAGCTCCTCAGATTAGATAAAGTCATTGATTGGCTAAAGAAATTGGTGCTCTTTTTGTCGATCTACGGAAGAGTGAAAGGTTGAAAGGCTGAGTGAGTCCCCAACTGGAGTCTCAAATTCATCATTACGCTGAGGTAGGGTGACCAGAATTTTAAAGCCGAAAACCAGGACATTTCCCAAAAATAGAAGTAGGACTACAATTTCACATTGCAGAGTTGCACAGAATGACTTGAAAGACAGCGCTCACATAGTAAACACAGACCCCGAGGCACTAAGGGGCATAAATTATACAGCTATTACACAGACTATCATAGGTGCTAATTAAACTGATTTCTGAAATGCCTGCCCTGAAACTCATAAAGCTTGTTTAGTGGAGCCTCTCCAAAACCGCGGGACAAGTGCTTAATTTACTGAAATCTGCGGGGAAAGATAACCAAAAAAACACAACTGTCTGGGAAAATCCGGGCTGTCTGGTCACCCTACGCTAAGACCTCATATCTTATTGACTCTTGCATGTGGGGTCTGTGGAGTTTTTAGGTCTTATCATCCCAGACACAAGAAGAACATTGTTCCCGTCAGTGAGGATGGCTTTGTTTATAACTAAAATGGAGGTCTCCATTGAATCGGAGGCTTTTAGAGCATTTGGGGGCGCTGTCAGGACTACACACCATGAAGGAACCGTTAAGCGTGGGCGTGATGCCCGAAAATTAGGTCCGTCCGGCTTGGTAATTGGAAAGCGTCCCATTAGACTTTGGCTGCCCGACCTGGGTGTCTGCTTTATACACAGTTTTCTAGATGTTGTCCCGCCCACTCATTAGACTGCCCTGCCCCTGGGATGTGGTCAGTGATCCCTGCCCTGGGAGATCAGCAGCAGAGTGGGGCCTTAGTTTCTGTAGGCACTTTATGCAACGTGATTATTCTGTGCTCTCATGTAATCACCATTGATACCGAACTCAGTGTGGACACCTGATCGACTTAGCACATAACAGCCCAGAACTCATGGACCCCAAATGCTGTCTGTAAGTCCTTTCTGATCTTATACAATTTTTTGGGAGAGGGGGTAGGGGGAAACTGGTTGTCTTTATCATTGGAGGTGAACTACTGGGGGTTAAGTCGCTGGGATTATTAGTACCTGTCTTCATTTACTAAGGGGGCCTACCTTACTGTGAATTTTAGCTCTGTGGTAGGGTGAAGGTGCTACCTCCATACACTGTCACCCCTCCTTGCCAGGGTTGTGGCCCCAGTCCTTGTTGTCCTGGGTTCCCTATCTGTGGTTCCTGCTGCTATGTGCTTGCCCAATTACTTGATCCCTGCTGCGGTTTTCTGGCGAACAGCGGACCTCCCTGTGACTGAATGTATGATATGTTCTGATTGCCCTATGCTTGGTACTGAGGTGGGACATTTACCCTATCCTGTCAGGGCTTTGTGGTGGCTTGTCCTGGCTCTCTAACCTCTGCTGCTTTTGCTACTCGTGGCTTGCCTTTGTCCGGCATGCCTCTACCAGGGCATAGAAGCACTCTCTAATGTTTGGCTGAGGCCAGCCTCCCTGGCCTCTACTACCATAACCTGTTCGTGTTCTTAGATTTCCTGTTTGGAACCCTCTAAAGTTTTGCAGTGGAGCCTCTATTGTGACTGGTGCCATCTGCACAGCTGCTGCCATTGCTGCTCCCTAGAGGGCAGTCTTTTTCAACTTATGCTGCACTACATTTGCTGTGTCTCTTTGGGTCTGCTCCTGCTTCTCTCTGCCCTTTTCTTGCTTTTCCTTATAGTAGTGGAGTATATGAGCATGTATTTCCTGCCAGGGTTTGGTATCTAAACCAACTACGCTGTCCAGCCCGCTCCATATCTCGGTGGGTAACCCGTTCTTCAAAATATTATAGAAAAATGTAACTGATGGGGCCTATTTTGGCCCACGGTTATCCGGTTTCCTGTCCCCATCTTTCTCTCATTCTATTGAGGAAATCTTTTATGCTTTCCTCTGGCTTCATGGTATCTGCCAATAACCCTCCTACATCTGGGCAGTCAGGGCATATTTCTCTCAGAGCGGTCTATATCCGGGGCCTGTGCTTATTAAATTCTGCCCCATCATGCTGGATATTTGTTAGCGTGATTGCTGGAATGCGAGCTTGGGTGAACACCGTGTTTGTCTGCTCCCCAATTAGGCTGCTTAGCCAGCTCTTAATGTTGCCTATCCCTAGGTTGATAGTTGTAGTGTTTTTCGCGAAGCATGTAATCCATTTTCCTGCTCCATCCAGCAATTACAGTTACTATGTTTTCAACCCCTCTTTGTCCATCTCGGTTCATGGCACATATACAATCCCTGCCGCACCCTTCTGCAGTAACGGGTACATTCTCATTCTAGGTGACTCTAAGGGTTTCTCCTCAACATAGCCCTCCCATCTTGCAAGGCATTGCTGCATGCAGAGAAAGTCCTAATTGGGGGTTTCTCCTTCATGCCTGATGCAATCCTCTGCTACTGCCATGTCCTCTGGCTCAAATTATCCTTCCCTCAGCCAAGATAAGTCATATTGGTCCCTCGCCTTAGTCCAATCTGCTAATAAGTCGCAAAATGAGTACACAAAAGTCTTGCCTTCCTTTTTGGCTAGTATCTCCCTTGGGGTTAGTTTATCTTTGTTGTGCACCCATGCGGAGCAGCGCGTATCCTCGTCGCTGCTTCCCTTGTGTGTACGCGCAGGTGCCATTTTGCTTTTCCTGCGTTGCGGGTAGGTAAGTACCAGGCTGCCTTGTTCCATTATTTCTTGGTAAGCCCCTCTCCTTTGTCGACCAGGCGGTGTGGCTCTGAACCCTGCTAGTAGCCTTTCATCTACCTCCAATTCTTCCCAGTGCTGCGCACTGTACCTGGCCCCGCTTCCCTCATGTAAAGAGCGTGCTGTCCTGTACTCTTGCTTCAAGTCCCAGTTGTGTGCCCTTTCTCTCTCGAACATCAGCTCATGCCTCTCTTCCTTGTGCCGTCTGGCCTGTCTTTTTTGCTCTGAGCTACTCACTGCTTTCGTTGGCCTGGCTTCATCTTTAAATTCACTCTCCGTTTTTCTTTTGTCCTGCATATTTAGTCTTTATATGTGCTCTAGTATGTTCAATTATAATGGGGTCAATGTTCCCTCCTTAGGCCAGGAAAATGTGTGTGACTTTGTGTGTAAATGCCACTCTTGGCAAAACTTATTAATTATCTTTATCTGTTTGGGGAACTTAGTTTCCATATGCTTCAATGGGGAATCCTTGGCAATTTTAGTAATTTGGATAAAAACAACTCAAATGACGTTTAATAGTTTTGTTTGTCTAATCGTAGGGGCAATCGTGCATGTTGCACTCTTACAAATTACGTACTAGGAGCTCAGCGCTTTCACAATATTTGCATCTAACAGTTCGACTGAAAATTTTAATAAAAACAAGATAAAAATGCATATGTAGTATTACAACATAGGGCGAATATGCGATATGTTAGAATAGAGTCTGCACGATCTCAGTTTATTCACACAATACAGTTTGCAATCAACAATCAATACATCACCACATACATAATACAGTTCAATAATGGTTGACAGAAAAAATTACTTTGTCAAAAAATCAGAGCGCTCTCAGCACATGTTATCCTCTAGAAAGAGAAGCCTTGCGTGGAACACGTTTCTATGTGATCTGGATAGTCTGCCAATATACGCTCCCAGACAAAAGTGGTAATCATAGAAACCATATCGTAATAACTCAGGAATCACAAGCCCCTCTTGGCCACACACAAGTTACGCCCAGTTTCCTGGGTCCAATTTTTTTTCTATGTCTGAATTCCACCCTGTTAAATGCCCAGGGCCCAAGCTAGATGTACCTCCCACACTACTTCCAGATACTAAGGGTGTTAAGAAACCTCTTAGCACTGTGAAATCGAACCAAAAACTATGAGACTGAGGTATCAACTCAGCCAAATCAGGATAGTTAAAGCACAAAAATCAATGTCCTGGGAGTTATCAAGGGCTATCTTTACCTTAACTAGCATACTAAGCTATCAAAAAAGGTGACTTGCATGGGAACGCCTCCAAAGCCTCCTTACAACTGATTCAGTTAGGACATATAAAATAAGTGATATACCAGAACCTGTCAGTGGCACAAGTGCTTAGCTTATCTTTTTACTCTTCTCCCTAGTTTACCATATGTTTTAGACTATGTTTTAAGTTCGAATGTGGTCTCTTACCCTCTGTGACGGCTGCTTCAGGACGGACCTCCACCCCGGGGATTCAGCAGAACATCCAATCAATTGCGATTTCTGTCCACCTTTCTTATGGTGGTTCCCCAAAATGTTGCCCGAGTTCGAAATCCTTTAAAAAACAGAAGACAACAGGCGTTTGGCACAACAGGAACAGTTTGTTTAATTAAACATTACAGCTGGGGGAACAGTTACAGGCACAAGGACTGAAGAGTGTCTCAATTTACAATTGGTAAGTGTCCTTCCTTTATACAAAACTTAAGGGGTTATAAAAGTTTCTGGTGTACCATATAAGGTGAGGAATGTTGGTTTCTGCCTTTGGAGTCATAAATTAATTGTCGACTACTTTGAGTCCTGAATTAACATGATCACATTACCTCCAATCGGATGAAACTCGGTTGGCTCCCCTTGCCAGCCAACATCATCTTCAAAACCAGCTGCATCATTTACAAAGCCATCATGTCGAGCACACCTGCTTATCTTGCAGACAAGCTCATCATCTCTGGTGGTTCTCAGCATCCCCGCAGCCAGGACACCATCAGACAGCAGGCTAAAAGGTGTAAAAAAACACACACACACACAAGGTCACAAGCCTTTTCCATCTAGGAGCTCAGGATCTGGAACAACATCCCAGTATCCATCAGAATCACTCCAATGCTTCTCCAATTTAGGAAAGAGATGAAGACTTACCTCTTTAAAGGACACTACATGACAATTAATTAACTGTGCACCACTCTGCTTGCCTGTGACTATGTACAGCATTCTGCTATACTTGAGGCAGCCATGGTATACTTGTCTGAAAGAAACTAACAGATTGGGAGCGATCTATTTCCTGGTAGTCTGTACTTAACTGGGTGGTGTTCCCCATCTTAGGGGATTCCTTGGGTAGTAAAGACTGGGAAGCAGTATAAAAATCATGATGAAAATAGACTGCATGTCCACTCTCGAATCCCTCTGCAGTTATTCAAAGCAGGTATTGTGAGCAGCTTTTGTTTGTTATGGCATGCTTCCTTTTACAATATCCTTCCTGCAGTATGGACTGGTAGGAGTCCTGTTTGCTCGTACTTTTCCTACACTTTCCACTTGACCATGTGTTAGCTGTATGCGTGAGGGACACCATACCATTCCTGCCAAGTGTACTTGTGTCATGTGAAAAACCTTATATCCCAGTCGAGATTGCAACTGTGGTTATCTGTGTGGGTAAGTGTGTGAATAAATAAATGGCTCAATAGTTGAAGAAATGAATAAGCGACTGAGAGCAATGATGAATGAATGGTTTACTGCTCGCATGGGTATGAGGTGGCATGAATGGATTAGTAGAGTTCATGAATTCACAGATGGAATATTTAGTAAGGAATCGGTAATTAATCAATCCACAATAAAGCATCTATTCATCCACTAAACCTTTCTCGCATCCATTCACTCACCCACCGCACAAACTTGCCAAAGAAGCAGCACTTCCCTCATCAAAAAACCAAACCTAAATTTGCAAAATCAGAATTCTTGCTCTCAACCCGGTAGTCTAAACAGACTTGGCCAAATGCTACAATTCGATGCCACTGTCATTTCCATGGGCTCTTTGTCCACAGTGATATCACTTCAGTCTGTCTCCTATCCCCATGAATACACCATTTAAAATAACACAGACTAATATTTATAATAATTGTTTTTAAGATTTAACATTACTAGATATGTAATTTATTGTGCTCACTGAAACATAGCTTCGTGCCTCTTTAAATAATTTTAAGGCTTTTAATATTCCTTTTGTGTGGCTACTGCTGCCCCCGTTCGGGAGGCATTCCCTGGGTAATCACAGTCTTTAACACACGCCGCCCTGCACACAGACAGGGAGAAGCGACCCTTGCTACAGCCAAAGTTAGTTTATCGCCACCTTGTCGGTCACTATTTGCATTGAATTATTACACCCAAAGCTCCATTGGACCACTATTTTATTCTGAAATAATCTTTTGGGACTATTATCCCCAGTATATTGCAAATGTTACTTCACTGCTATATATCACAACTTCTGCCTAGGTAAGTGAATGTTCTTATCAGGCACCTTAGTTAAGGAGATCTTTGATGCATGACTGACTGATCCACTCATTCTCCCTCTGGTACTGCCCTCAAATATTAATTCTTGGGAGAGCAGAGTGTGCTGATGTGCATGCCACTTCCGTGAATGCACATCCTATGGATTGTTGACTTTTTTTGCCATACCTTCTATTTTAGAGATTGATGTAACCCTATGGCGAGTCAGGTAAGCCTCTTAGGCCGCTCCCTTCTCAGTCATACCGATGATGCTGCAGATAGATGGCATTACTATCTTCTTTTCTTGATTCCTTACGGAGTGCTACTAATAAATGTCTTTTGACACGTTGCGTCAACTTATTTGCAGCCTTGCACTGCACTATATTTTATGAAATCATATTGGGCAACAGTTTCATTATGCAGCACACTCCTGACTGTTAGTATTTACAGTCAAGATCTATGCGTGCTGAATTGTGTATATTAATTTGTCTTCAATACATGAGCACTGAACCTTAGCTTCACTTTTTAGTAGCAACATTCTATTTCTTGTGATGTTAATTCAAGTGCTCTAACAAAAAATATTTATTAAATTCTAAAGGATTTGGCGGTTCGGATAATTTCATCTAAAATTCAAGCTGGTGGTGACTGAATGTCGCGGCCTTGAATCCTCAGGGTCGTATGTTGCTCTTTATGGTCCACCTCTCGATACCACCACGGTCTGATTTAATACACAGACTCCATGGAGTGATCAAGCGGGGGAAGGGAAGGATGGGGACAGCGGGGAGGGAGACCTGTAAGATAGATATATTCAGATTAAACCCCGTAATTACACACAATCTAGTTTATGCTATCTATTCATTGCATATAACTTAGGTATACCTGTAAAGAAAATTCCTTTGTTTCCTAGTCAGCATATATTGTCTATCATGTCGTCGCACATATCTAAGAATAAATGAAACAACACTATAATACTATGGAAGCGTGAAATCACCCGCACCTCTCTTCAGACTCTCTTAGTACATACCCAATGATATGTTGTGTGTAGCTTTACAGGGGTGCCGGGCTGACTTTTGTGATTTTGATTCCCCTGTAATGAAGAAAGATAAGAGGGCCCCAGACATGGACAGGTACATATAAACTGTTAAACAGTGACAGTCCCTTAAGTCAGGACATGAACAATTCCAATTCCAAAGGTAAACGATAGGTTAAAGTGATTATAACGAACTCCACCTTTCTGATGATTCTCAGAACAAATAATGATTGAACAATTCGTCTTGCTTCTGCCTCATGGATCTCATGAGTAAAAGTCAAATTCCTTTAGTATTCAGTACCAGAGATTACTCCTAGTTTCGAACCTTTTGACTCCTTTTTGGCGATAAGGTATTGAGCAAAGTAACAGGATATTATGGGACGTAACTGAGAATAATCACAGCTATGACAATCAATCCAATATTCGAAACCAATCTTTAACGAGAACAAAGCCTTCTACAAAAGAAGAAGGGCAATCCAGAACCTTAAGCTGGCTCTTAAGACACTTAGTCTCTTTCCGCCTTCCCGCACGAACCCGGAATGGGGTTCAGCCAACAGGAGAACGGAAATCCCAGATAAGCACAGAAGTGTGCCGCAAACCGCTGAGGGAGTAAGTAATAGAAAGAAGAGGAAAGCGGTGCAATGCTGCACCCTTACCAGACCTCGAGGACTCGACGATTCAGCAGTTAGATTAACCGGCGTCCGCAGCTCTCTCCTATGAGTCTAAGTAACTCTCATCCGGCCGCGTGATGACGTCAGCAACGTAACTCCCGCAGGGGAGGATGGGATTTGTAGTCTTTGTATGGGCATGGCCTCTGTCAGTGTCAATTCTGATGGAACCTGACAGTACATCCCCCTCCCGAAGAACACTGACAGAGGCAAGGTTTGTGTGGGAAGCGTTTGTGGAACAGGCGAACGTAGCGAGGTGCATGGACCCCTGCAGCCGGTTCCCATGAGTTCTCCTCATTACCATAACCTTTCCAAGCAACCAGGTACCACAACTTGGTGCGGTGAATTTTTGAATCCAGGATACCCCTCACTTCATGTTCAACCTCCCCATCCACCAGCACGGGAGTCGGTGTCTTTAGTACTCTGGAATGGGAGGGTTTCAATAGGGAAACATGAAACGCAGGATGAATACGCAAGGAGGAGGGCAAAGCTAATTTCACTACCACTGGATTAATCAACTTAACTATTTTATAGGGGCCGATGTATCGAGGATTAAAAATACTGTATTTCTTAAATCGTATGTTCTTAGTGGATAACCATACATATTCTCCCAGTTTATATGTAGGTCCTTCTCGCCTATGTTTATCCGCATACGCTTTATACAGAGTTTTTGATTGCTGTAGCTCCTTACGAGCCTGCAGTAGTGTCTTTTGGATACGTGTTATCCGTTCCTGTACCTCTGGCACAGATCCCTGGCCCACAGGATGCTGGAAGGGGGTGAAACAAGGGTGAAACCCATACGTGCAGTGAAATGGTGTGTGTTTCGTGGAACTGTGTAGCGCGCTGTTATATGCTACTTCCGCCAACCACAGGTTGTCTACCCACGCCTCTGTAGTGACATCCACGAAACATCTAAGATACTGCTTCATGGTCTGATTGACTCGTTCTGTCTGGCCATCGGTCTGGGGATGGAAACTCGTAGACAGGTTAGATGTGATCTGCAGCGACGAACACCACTTCTTCCAGAAGTTAGCCGTAAATTGAGTCCCCCTGTCTGATACCACCACTTGAGGAAGTCCATGCAATCTCACTATGTTACTTAAAAGGGTTTGTGCCAATTCGCCCGCCGTAGGTATTTTCTTGCAGGCAATAAAGTGGGCTAGTTTGGTTAAATAATCCACAACTACAAGAATGACTGTATGTCCTTTATCAGGTGGCATCCCTACCACAAAATCAAGTGAAATCCTTTCCCACGGTTGGGTCGGGGTAGGGAGAGGTTGCAATAACCCTGCTGGTTTGGTGTGTGATGTTTTCATCTGGCAACAGACCGCACATTCACCAACCCAAGTTTTTATGTCTCTTTTGATGTTGGGCCACCAGAATTGACGGAGTATTCTTTCCTTGGTTTTCTCGACGCCATTGTGACCCGCACTGGGTAAGGTATGACACCAATAGAACACTTGTTTTCTTAAGTAAGGGATAGGCAACATCAATTGGTTTCCACGTACAGGAAGACCATCCTTCACTGTCCATTCTTTGTTCTTCACTAACCAAACCTTCCATTTATCAAGAGCCATGTTGATTTTAATGCTCCTAAGAAATCTTTCTGTAACTGTGGCACATATCACATTCTGAGGACTCACAATGGCATTTAAGGGAAGGGTGTCTGGGAGAGTCGGGGTGGTTTGGCGACTCAATGCGTCGGCTTTCTTGTTTTGGCTCCCGGGTCTAAAGGTCACCAAAAAGTTGTACTCCGCAAAGAACAGCATCCAGCGTAGCTGACGAGGTGTCAAATGTCTTGCAGCTGTCATGAACTGAAGGTTGCGGTGGTCCGTGAAAACTGTGACTATATGTTTGGCTCCCATGAGATACTGTCTCCACTCTTGGAAAGCGTTCTTTATTGCCAACAGTTCCTTCTCCGCAATAGTATAATTGTGTTCAGCTGAATTGAGCTTCCTGGACATAAAGGCCACTGGGTGAAGCTGGCCTGTGTCTAGGTGGCGTTGTGACAGGACAGCCCCTACCGCATGCTCAGATGCGTCTGCCTCCACGATGTATGGTTGCTCAGGATCAGCATGTCGCAACACCGGGGCGGATATAAATGCCTTCTTCAGTGCCTCAAAGCCCCGTTGAGCCTCCTCCGTCCAACCAAACACCACTTTCTTCTGTAAAAGGCGTGTGAGTGGAGCAGCTAACTTGGAAAAACAATCGATGAATCTGCGGTAAAAGTTTGCGAACCCTAGGAAACACTGGATATCGCGAACCGTCTTGGGAGTAGGCCATTCCTTTACTGCTTGTACTTTACGCACTGACATTTCCTGACCCCAAGGTGTCAACATTACTCCTAGAAATTCCACAGTGGTGACGCTAAATTCGCATTTGCTGATTTTACAGTATAATTGGTGTTGTCTTAAGGCATGTAGAATGGTGCGTACATGCGTGTTATGGATTTCTGTGTTGGACGAGTAGATCAATATATCGTCTATGTAGACTACCACGAAATGGTCAAGAAACTCTCGTAGCACGTCATTGAGGAAATATTGGAAGGCGGCTGGCGCATTGCATAAGCCGAAAGGCATTACCAGATATTCATAGAGGCCAAAGCGTGTTTTAAATGCCGTCTTCCATTCGTCGCCCTGTCTCATCCGTACTAGATGGTATGCTCCCTTTAAATCTAGACGTGTGTAAATGACGGCTCCTTTTACTTGTTCCAGCAGAACATTGATGAGAGGCAACGGATACCTGTTTTTTACTGTAATGGCATTGAGCGCACGAAAGTCCACACATGCACGCAGCTCTCCATTGGCTTTAGGTATGAAGAATAATGGAGAGGCGGCAGGTGATTTGGAAACTCTGATGAAGCCCAAAGCCAGATATTTGTCCAAGTAATCACGGAGATGGATATTTTCCGGTTCGGTTAATGCATACACCCTCCCGAAGGTATGATAGCGCCGGGTAGTAGGTCAATCTGGCAATCATATTGCCTGTGTGGAGGTAACGTTTCCGCCATCGTTTCGTTGAAGACGTCTGTATATTCTGTATATTCGTTGGGTAATATGACCGGATGTTCAGCCGCTGTGGCGATATGATGTCTTCCAGCCAAGGTTGTAGCTGGATTGTTCCTCTCCTGAAGACAGTGTTGTATGCAATACTCCGACAAAAGGAAACGGTTCTTTCCACCCAATCCACCTGGGGATTATGTTTCCTCAGCCATGGTAATCCTAAAATAACACCGTATTGTGGTGCTTGTATTACACTGAATACCAACTTCTCCTGATGATCAGGGCCGTGTAGTACATCCAAGTCTTCCGTGCAAAACTGAATAGGACCAGCCTCCAAACGTCTTCCATCTACCGCATAAACTGCTTCAGGGTGTTCTTTTTCTCGTAGATTAAGTCCCAGAACAATGGCTTGTTCCTGATCTATGAAGCAGCCTGTTGCTCCTGAATCTAACATCGCTTGAACCGGACACCATTTGTCATGGATAAAGAAACTAATGTTCAAGAATACATGGTCAGTCTTACATGAAGGGTTTTGGTTCAAAGAAGGGATGTATGAATAGCTTGAAGAAGTCCCTTCGGTGTTTCTCAAGCCCTGTCGTTTCCCGCAGAGGATACAGAGGCTACTGGCGACATCTGCCTATTGTTTGTGCGAGGGTACTTAGATCTCAAGGTACACTCTCTGATGAAATGTCCTTTCTTGCCACAATATATACATAAACCTTTCTTCCTTCTGTAATCTCTCTCTTCAAAAGTAAGTGCAGAACGCACTGCTCCTATTTCCATGGGTTCGGCCTTGGTGGTTGTTTGAACTTCGGAGTGACGGGAGGCCTCAAACCGCGCAGGCATACGCTCTCTTCTCTTGTGTTCTCCCTTACGTTCATTGAGCCTGTGATCCAGTCGTAACACCAAGTTTATTAAATCTTCACAAGACACTGGTTGCGGGTCTATTTGTGCCAGGATGTCCTTCATCTCTTCTCTCAGTCCTTGATGAAATATAGCAGCCTGTTTATTCTCGGGCCACTCCGTCTCTGTAATAAGTCTACGAAAGTCATTAAGATATGCAATAAGTTCCCGGTTTCCTTGTCTCAATTCCAACAGATCTCGGTCAGCTGAGTGTGTGGCCGATCTGCGGTTGAAGGTCTTCTCAAATTCTTTAATAAAGGAGTCCCAATCGTGCAATAATGGGTCGTCTCTTCGCACTAAGGGCACGGCCCATTGTGCAGCATCCCCTGCCAAGTAAGAGATGAGAAAGGCGACCCTGGCATGGTTGGTTGTAAAGGCCTTGACTTTACAAGAGAAGTGCAGCATCACCTGCGTCATAAAGACCTGTACTTTACTACTCTCCCCATGGAATCTCTCTGGGGTGGCCAAAGGTATGGGAGTGGGAACCTCCACTATCACGGGTGTGGTGTGTGTCGACTGTACTGCGCCTGCATTAAATGGGTTCCTTTGCATTCTGTCAACTACAGCCTGTAAATTGGTTGTCTCAGCCCTAGAGGCCGTGAGTTCTGTCTGCATCAGGGCCAGAGCGGCTATAACGTCATCCATTGTGGCCATATTCAACCTGCGACCGGGAGGATTTAAATATATAGGCCGGTTAATCTGTCGCGGCCTTGAATCCTCAGGGTCGTATGTTGCTCTTTATGGTCCACCTCTCGATACCACCACGGTCTGATTTAATACACAGACTCCATGGAGTGATCAAGCGGGGAAGGGAAGGATGGGGACAGCGGGGAGGGAGACCTGTAAGATAGATATATTCAGATTAAACCCCGTAATTACACACAATCTAGTTTATGCTATCTATTCATTGCATATAACTTAGGTATACCTGTAAAGAAAATTCCTTTGTTTCCTAGTCAGCATATATTGTCTATCATGTCGTCGCACATATCTAAGAATAAATGAAACAACACTATAATACTATGGAAGCGTGAAATCACCCGCACCTCTCTTCAGACTCTCTTAGTACATACCCAATGATATGTTGTGTGTAGCTTTACAGGGGTGCCGGGCTGACTTTTGTGATTTTGATTCCCCTGTAATGAAGAAAGATAAGAGGGCCCCAGACATGGACAGGTACATATAAACTGTTAAACAGTGACAGTCCCTTAAGTCAGGACATGAACAATTCCAATTCCAAAGGTAAACGATAGGTTAAAGTGATTATAACGAACTCCACCTTTCTGATGATTCTCAGAACAAATAATGATTGAACAATTCGTCTTGCTTCTGCCTCATGGATCTCATGAGTAAAAGTCAAATTCCTTTAGTATTCAGTACCAGAGATTACTCCTAGTTTCGAACCTTTTGACTCCTTTTTGGCGATAAGGTATTGAGCAAAGTAACAGGATATTATGGGACGTAACTGAGAATAATCACAGCTATGACAATCAATCCAATATTCGAAACCAATCTTTAACGAGAACAAAGCCTTCTACAAAAGAAGAAGGGCAATCCAGAACCTTAAGCTGGCTCTTAAGACACTTAGTCTCTTTCCGCCTTCCCGCACGAACCCGGAATGGGGTTCAGCCAACAGGAGAACGGAAATCCCAGATAAGCACAGAAGTGTGCCGCAAACCGCTGAGGGAGTAAGTAATAGAAAGAAGAGGAAAGCGGTGCAATGCTGCACCCTTACCAGACCTCGAGGACTCGACGATTCAGCAGTTAGATTAACCGGCGTCCGCAGCTCTCTCCTATGAGTCTAAGTAACTCTCATCCGGCCGCGTGATGACGTCAGCAACGTAACTCCCGCAGGGGAGGATGGGATTTGTAGTCTTTGTATGGGCATGGCCTCTGTCAGTGTCAATTCTGATGGAACCTGACACTGAACTGAAACATTAATGTCTGTGGTGATAAATTATTTGAACAGTCAAACGCGTTACTTTGTTCTCAAAAATAACTCAGAAGAAACCTTTTTACTTTATACTGTGCCAATTACCCAGGTTCCTAGGAATATCAGGCTGAGCAGTCAAATAAATCTGGTTAAAATTGCGATACTACCTCAAAGTAAATTTTATTTGAAAAGCATGCCTTGCAAACTCGGGAAAATTGTATCTTGTAACTGAAAGGACTGGCGATACTTTTTATTTGGGCGGGTAAGAACCTCGTATATCAATCAGCAAGCTCTGAGCTACTTTGGAGAAAGGCGGAGGAGCACTGCGCAAAACACAATAATACTAAATAGAAGCTTCAGCTCCTACACCCAGAGAATGTTTTTTCCACACCCAAGATGTCCCAGCGAAACATCATTGGGGTAACAATGGTAAGCACGGATGGATACCTCTTCAATGTAACTCTTCCCTCCTACGTAAATTAACTATTGTGGTGTAGGAGTGGAATTATGGGGGGGGATTTGAGAGTTGGAGCAACTTCTTGATATTATTAGATTTGAGAATTAGAGCAAATTCTTGACATTAACACCTCTTCAGAAACGGCAGAACATTGTCAAAGAGGGAAATTAGCATTTTTGCAGTGTTTCTTCAGATAAGCTATATTAAAGGGCGTAAATAAAGTACTGAATAGGAAATGTTTGAGTTGGTTCTTCATGTATATCCAAAAATGGCTCTGTAGCTTGAGCCTATAAAATTATCTCTGAAGCATTATAAAATCAGAGCTGCCTGGGTGAAGAATCTGCATTTAGACAGAACAGATGATGAGTGTGAAAGTTGCATTTGTATATGCACTATCTCCTATAAGCACTTACTCAAGCCGGATCCAATGTTTCTCAGTCTATAGTCTGTAATTTACTCCATTCAAGTGTAATCTTTCCAGATTTAGGCAACCAATGTTCACTGTGTCACAGTGCAGTGGGCAATTGGTGTCATAACGTGCAGAGTGCTCAAAACGTATGCTTCAGGACTGGAGATACAAGAAAATAAATCATGTAAATAATGGACCTTGAAATTTTTATCTACAGCTGGAACAATTGTTAAAGTTCAGAATTTGTTGTGATACTTTACAGGAATGGGTTCAATGTTAAACCAGAGTACCTTAGGGTGGTCTTCCTCCAAATGTTTTGCCTGTTTGCCTCACTTTTTGGTGATCTGTTTTTGTTAGCCTTAGGACTCTAGGCACTTTACCACTGCTAACCAGTGCTAAAGGGCATGTGCACACACCCCTAAAGCATGGTAACTTTGGTTAATCCACAATTGGCATATTCATTTTACTTATAAGTCCCTAGTAATGTGCACTACATGTCCCCAGGGTATGTAAATTAAATGCTACTCATGGGCCTGTAGCACGGATTGTGCCACCCACTTAAGTAGCCCTGTAAACATGTCTCAGGCCTGCCACTGCCGAGCCTGTATGTGCAATTTCACTGCTATGTCGACTTGGCATTTAAAACCCCTTGCAAAGCCTTAAACTCCCCTTTTATTACATATAAGTCACCCCTAAGGTAGGCCCTAGGTAGCCATAGGGCAGTGTGCTGTGTAAGTAAAAGGTAGGACACATACTTTTTAGTTTTACATGTCTGGTTGGTGAAAAACTCCCAAATTCGTTTTGACTACTGCGAGGCCTATCCCTCTCATAGGTTAACACTGGGGATTCCTTAATACATTTATTAAGTGTAATTTCTGACTGAGAAGGAGTGGAACAGTCATGTTTGGTATCTATGAACTTGTGATGATAAATCCTCTTCAATGGTAAAGATGAATTTATGATTATAACTTTAAAAATGCCACTTTTAGAAAGTTGGCATTTTTCTGCTCTTAAACCCTGTGTGCCTGCTGCCTATCTCCAATGCACATCTGGGTTGGGTGGCAGATGGCCTTTGTGTATTCCCTCTAGACAGACACACACAAAGGGAGCTAAGGTGTGCCTGATGGGCCATACTCTTCCTGATGGCTCATCACTAGGCTGATGGGTCTTTCTGGGATGGATTGGAGGGAGGAGCGGACACTTGCACCTGAATAGGGTTGTGCCTGTCCTCACACAAAGAGCTGCATACCCCCCCCTGTAGTGTCTAAAGCCAGGGCAGAAAAGGGAGGACCTGTGTGCACTTTAAAGCCCCTCTTTGAAGTCGCCCGCACTTCAAAGGCACAACTGGGTATAAGAACTGGACTTCTGACCCTACCAAATCAGTACACTCTGGATCTGAGAACACTCTGCCAGGAAGAACAAGCATTGGCATAGCCAATAGGTCTCGCCTTTGGGACCTTATAAGTGTTTAGCTGTGCAACATTTGATGTTGTTGACGAAAGGATATTGTGCTGCAGAAGTAAATACTTATAAGGTCATAAAGGGGAGATATATTGGATATGGTAATGATTGTTTTTTTTTTTAAGGACAAGAAGTGATTTTAGGCTGCGGCTGCCACTTAGCGTACCGTATTATACGTAGACGTTGTAGCTATATTTGAGAGAGGTAGAGAGAGAGGTAGAGAAGTATAGAGAGAGGTAGCGAGATAGAGAGAGGTAGAGAGGTGTATAGAGGTAGAGAGAGAGGTAGAGAGGTGGACAGAGGTAGAGAGAGGTAGAGAGGTGGACAGAGGTAGAGAGAGGTAGAGAGGTGGACAGAGGTAGAGAGAGGTAGAGAGAGAGGTAGAGAGGTAGAGAGAGAGGTAGAGAGAGAGGTAGAGAGAGGTAGAGAGGTAGAGGTAGAGAAAGAGATGTAGAGAGGTAGAGGTAGAGAGTGAGGTAGAAAGAGAGAGAGGCAGAGAGAGGTAGTGAGGTAGAGAGAGAGAGGTAGAGAGAGAGAGAGAGAGAGAGAGAGGTAGAGAGAGGTAGAGAGAGAGAGGTAGAGAGGTAGAGGTAGAGAGAGAGAAAGGTAGAGAGGTAGAGAGAGAGAGGGAGAGAGGGAGAGAGAGAGAGGTAGAGAGGTAGAGAGAGGTAGAGAGAGAGAGTTAGAGAGAGAGAGGTAGAGAGATACAGGGGTAGAGTCAGAGGTAGAGTGGCAGTGAGGTAGAGAGGGAGAGGTAGAGAGAGAGGGATAGGTAGAGAGAGAGGTAGAGAGAGATAGGTAGAGTGGTAGAGAGAGATAGGTAGAGTGGTAGAGAGAGAGGGGTAGAGTGGTAGAGAGAGAGGGGTAGAGAGGTAGAGAGAGAGAGGTAGAGGTAGAGAGAGAGCGAGGTAGAGAGAGAGCGAGGTAGAGAGAGAGCGAGAGAGAGAGAGAGCGAGAGAGAGAGAGAGGTAGAGCGAAAGAGAGGTAGAGATAGAGAGAGGGAGAGAGGTAGAGGGAGAGAGGGAGAGGTAGAGAGGTAGAGAGAGGTAGAGAGAGAGAGGTATAGAGAGAGGTATAGAGAGAGGTAGAGGGAGAGGTAGAGAGAGGTAGAGAGAGAGGTAGAGAAGTATAGAGAGAGGTAGCGAGGAAGAGAGGTGTATAGAGGTAGAGAGAGAGCTAGACAGATGTAGAGATGTAGAGAGGTAGAGAGGTGGACAGAGGTAGAGAGGTGGACAGAGGTAGAGAGGGGTAGAGAGGTGGACAGAGTAGAGAGAGGTAGAGAGGTGGACAGAGGTAGAGAGGTGGGCAGAGGTACAGAGGTAGAGAGAGGTACAGAGGTGGACAGAGGTAGAGAGAGGTAGAGAGAGAGAGGTAGAGAGGGAGAGGTAGAGAGAGAGGTAGAGAGAGAGAGGTAGAGAGAGGTAGAGAGGTAGAGGTAGAGAGAGAGAAAGGTAGAGAGGTAGAGAGAGAGAGGGAGAGAGAGAGAGGTGGAGAGGTAGAGAGGTAGAGAGAGGTAGAGAGAGAGAGTTGGAGAGAGAGAGGTAGAGAGATACAGGGGTAGAGTCAGAGGTAGAGTGGCAGTGAGGTAGAGAGAGAGAGGGATAGGTAGAGAGAGAGGTAGAGAGAGATAGGTAGAGTGGTAGAGAGAGATAGGTAGAGTGGTAGAGAGAGAGGGGTAGAATGGTAGAGAGGGGTAGAGAGGTAGAGAGAGAGAGGTAGAGGTAGAGAGAGGTAGAGGTAGAGAGAGAGCGAGGTAGAGAGAGAGAGAGAGGTAGAGAGAAAGAGAGGTAGAGAGAGAGAGAGGTAGAGATAGAGAGAGGGCGAGAGGGAGAGAGGGAGAGGTAGAGAGGTAGAGAGAGGTAGAGAGAGAGAGGTAGAGAGGTATAGAGAGAGGTATAGAGAGAGGTAGAGAAGTATAGAGAGAGGTAGCGAGGTAGAGAGGTGTATAGAGGTAGAGAGAGAGCTAGACAGATGTAGAGATGTAGAGAGGTAGAGAGGTGGACAGAGGTAGAGAGGGGTAGAGAGGTGGACAGAGTAGAGAGAGGTAGAGAGGTGGACAGAGGTAGAGAGGTGGACAGAGGTAGAGAGGTAGAGAGGTGGACAGAGGTGGACAGAGGTAGAGAGAGGGAGGTAGAGAGGTAGAGAGAGAGAGGTAGAGAGAGAGGTAGAGAGAGAGAGAGGTAGAGAGAGGTAGAGAGAGAGAGGTAGAGGTAGAGAGAGAGAAAGGTAGAGAGGTAGAGAGAGAGAGGGAGAGAGGGAGAGAGAGAGAGGTGGAGAGGTAGAGAGGTAGAGAGAGGTAGAGAGAGGTAGAGAGAGAGAGTTAGAGAGAGAGAGGTAGAGAGATACAGGGGTAGAGTCAGAGGTAGAGTGGCAGTGAGGTAGAGAGGGAGAGGTAGAGAGAGAGGGATAGGTAGAGAGAGAGGTAGAGAGAGATAGGTAGAGTGGTAGAGAGAGATAGGTAGAGTGGTAGAGAGAGAGGGGTAGAGTGGTAGAGAGAGAGGGGTAGAGAGAGAGAGAGGTAGAGGTAGAGAGAGAGCGAGGTAGAGAGAGAGCGAGGTAGAGAGAGAGAGAGAGGTAGAGAGAAAGAGAGGTAGAGAGAGAGAGAGGTAGAGATAGAGAGAGGGCGAGAGGTAGAGGGAGAGAGGGAGAGGTAGAGAGGTAGAGAGAGGTAGAGAGGTATAGAGAGAGGTATAGAGAGAGGTATAGAGAGAGGTAGAGGGAGAGGTAGAGAGAGGTAGAGAGAGAGGTAGAGAAGTATAGAGAGAGGTAGCGAGGTAGAGAGGTGTATAGAGGTAGAGAGAGAGCTAGACAGATGTAGAGATGTAGAGAGGTAGAGAGGTGGACAGAGGTAGAGAGGGGTAGAGAGGTGGACAGAGTAGAGAGAGGTAGAGAGGTGGACAGAGGTAGAGAGGTGGACAGAGGTAGAGAGGTAGAGAGGTGGACAGAGGTGGACAGAGGTAGAGAGAGGTAGAGAGAGAGAGGTAGAGAGGTAGAGAGAGAGAGGTAGAGAGAGAGGTAGAGAGAGAGAGGTAGAGAGGTAGAGAGGTAGAGAGAGAGGGGTAGAGAGGTAGAGGTAGAGAAAGAGATGTAGAGAGGTAGAGGTAGAGAGTGGTAGAGAGAGAGGTAGAAAGAGAGAGAGGTAGAGAGAGGTAGTGAGGTAGAGAGGTAGAGAGAGAGAGAGGTAGAGAGAGAGGTAGAAAGAGAGGTAGAGAGAGAGAGAGGTAGAGAGAGAGAGGTAGAGAGAGAGAGAGGTAGAGAGAGAGAGGTAGAGAGAGAGAGAGAGAGGTAGAGAGGTAGAGAGAGAGGTAGAGAGAGAGGTAGAGAGAGAGAGAGTTAGAGAGAGGTAGAGAGGTAGAGAGATACAGCGGTAGAGGCAGAGGTAGAGTGGCAGTGAGGTAGAGAGGGAGAGGTAGAGAGAGAGAGAGGGAGAGGTAGAGAGAGGTAGAGAGAGATAGGTAGAGTGGTAGAGAGAGAGAGGTAGAGAGAGAGAGGTAGAGAGAGAGCGAGGTAGAGAGAGAGCGAGGTAGAGAGAGGTAGAGAGAGAGAGAGAGGTAGAGAGGTAGAGAGAGGTAGAGAGGTAGAGAGAGAGAGAGGTAGAGAGAGAGAGGTAGAGAGGTATAGAGAGAGGTAGAGGGAGAGGTAGAGAGAGAGAGGTAGAGAGAGAGGTAGAGAGAGAGAGAGAGAGAGAGAGGTAGAGCGGGAGAGAGGTAGAGAGGTAGATAGAGAGAGAGGTAGAGAGGTAGAGAGAGGTAGAGAGAGAGAGGTAGAGAGGTAGAGAGAGAGAGATAGAGAGGTAGAGAGGGAGAGGTAGCGGGAGAGGTAGAGAGAGAGAGAGGTAGAGAGAGAGAGGTAGAGAGAGAGAGGGAGAGAGGTGGAGAGAGAGAGAGAGAGAGGTAGAGAGAGAGGTAGAGAGAGAGGTAGAGAGAGAGGTAGAGAGAGAGAGTTAGAGAGAGAGAGGTAGAGAGATACAGGGGTAGAGGCAGAGAGGTAGAGAGGTAGAGAGAGAGGTAGAGAGAGAGAGGTAGAGAGGTAGAGGTAGAGAAAGAGATGTAGAGAGGTAGAGGTAGAGAGTGGTAGAGAGAGAGGTAGAAAGAGAGAGAGGTAGAGAGAGGTAGTGAGGTAGAGAGGTAGAGAGAGAGAGAGGTAGAGAGAGAGAGGGAGAGAGGTGAAGAGAGAGAGAGAGAGAGAGGTAGAGAGGTAGAGAGAGAGGTAGAGAGAGAGGTAGAGAGAGAGAGTTAGAGAGAGAGAGGTAGAGAGATACAGCGGTAGAGGCAGAGTGGCAGTGAGGTAGAGAGGGAGAGGTAGAGAGAGAGAGAGAGAGGTAGAGAGAGATAGGTAGAGTGGTAGAGAGAGAGAGGTAGAGAGAGAGAGGTAGAGAGAGAGAGGTAGAGAGAGAGCGAGGTAGAGAGAGAGAGGTAGAGAGAGAGAGGTAGAGTGGTAGAGGGAGAGAGGTAGAGAGAGGTAGAGAGGTAGAGAGAGAGAGAGGTAGAGAGAGAGAGGTAGAGAGCTATAGAGAGAGGTAGAGGGAGAGGTAGAGAGAGGTAGAGAGAGAGAGGTAGAGAGAGAGGTAGAGAGAGAGAGAGAGAGAGAGAGAGAGAGAGAGAGAGAGGTAGAGCAGGAGAGAGGTAGAGAGATAGAGAGGTAGAGAGAGAGGTAGAGAGGTAGAGAGAGGTAGAGAGAGGGAGAGGTAGAGAGGTAGAGAGAGAGGTAGCGGGAGAGGTAGAGAGAGAGAGAGGTAGAGAGACAGAGGTAGAGAGAGAGAGAGGAGAGAGGTGGAGAGAGAGAGAGAGAGGTAGATAGGTAGAGAGAGCGGTAGAGAGAGAGGTAGAGAGAGAGAGTTAGAGAGAGAGAGGTAGAGAGAGAGAGGTAGAGAGATACAGGGGTAGAGGCAGAGGTAGAGTGGCAGTGAGGTAGAGAGGGAGAGGTAGAGAGAGAGAGAGGGAGAGGTAGAGAGAGGTAGAGAGAGATAGGTAGAGTGGTAGCGAGAGAGAGGTAGAGAGAGAGAGGTAGAGAGAGAGTGAGGTAGAGAGAGAGAGGTAGAGAGGTAGAGGGAGAGAGGTAGAGAGAGAGCGAGGTAGAGAGAGAGAGGTAGAGAGAGAGAGGTAGAGAGAGAGAGGTAGAGAGGTAGAGGGAGAGAGGTAGAGAGTTAGAGAGAGAGAGAGGTATAGAGAGAGAGGTAGAGAGGTATAGAGAGAGGTAGAGGGAGAGGTAGAGAGAGGTAGAGAGAGAGAGGTAGAGAGAGAGAGAGGTAGAGAGAGAGGTAGAGAGATAGAGAGGTAGAGAGAGAGAGAGAGAGAGGTAGAGAGGTAGAGAGAGGTAGAGAGAGAGAGAGGTAGAGAGGTAGAGAGAGAGAGATAGAGAGGTAGAGAGGGAGAGGTAGCAGGAGAGGTAGAGAGAGAGAGAGGTAGAGAGAGAGAGGTAGAGAGAGAGAGGTGGAGAGAGAGAGAGAGAGAGGTAGAGAGGTAGAGAGAGAGGTAGAGAGAGAGAGAGGTAGAGAGATACAGGGGTAGAGGCAGAGGTAGAGTGGCAGTGAGGTAGAGAGGGAGAGGTAGAGAGAGAGAGAGGGAGAGGTAGAGAGAGGTAGGTAGAGTGGTAGAGAGAGAGAGGTAGAGAGAGAGAGCGAGGTAGAGAGAGAGCGAGGTAGAGAGAGAGAGGTAGAGAGAGAGAGGTAGAGGGAGAGAGGTAGAGAGAGGTAGAGAGAGGTAGAGAGAGGTAGAGAGAGAGAGAGGTAGAGAGGTATAGAGAGAGGTAGAGGGAGAGAGAGGGAGAGGTAGAGAGAGGTAGAGAGAGGGGTAGAGAGAGGTAGAGCGGGAGAGAGGTAGAGAGGTAGAGAGAGAGAGAGGTAGAGAGGTAGAGAGAGGTAGAGAGAGAGAGAGGTAGAGAGGTAACCGATGAAACATTTCTCTCTGCTTCATCAATTACTCACTCATTCATCAAATACTATCAATTTGAGATTGGACGAAATCTTCCAGAGCTTTAGAAAGAAATTAAAAACCTATCTTTTCCCCTTGTCCCTTTAGGTACTCATACTCTAGCTAGTCCAGACAGCGCTGGGAAGCCCTGGTAGGGTAGTAGCCATGCACTTTATAAATCTGGTGAATAGAATAGGTATACAAGGAATCGTGAGCAACAATATCGCAGGTGCATTAGACCAGCGAAGGAAAACCAAAGGTAGCTGAAGAAGCAGACATGGGAGATGCAACTGGTTAATAGTATAAAGGCGACCAATGAACAAGATCAGAAGTAATTTATTAAGCTAAGAGTCGTGTTAAGTTCTTCTACACCAAATGCCAGTACGAGTTTTATAGACAGCTCAAGAGATCACATACAGTAAACTAGGGAAGAAACAGTTGGACAGTGTGTGAGGTTTTTTACGGGCTTTCTTAAAGTGAGAAAATTGGGTTTTACTCGGATGTCATGAGGCACTGGATAATTTATAGCAGTCAGAGCATTGTTCAGGAAAAGCGAAAGACTAGCTCTATGGAGCAACCAAGTTAGAAAGGGGACAAAGATTACAGAGTTGCGGTGGCCCGGGCACTATAGATTGACAATGTTGCTGTGTCATGAGGAAGTAACGAAAGAAGACCTGCAATGTTTATGCAGATTTCAGTTTGCTTACTTTACTGCAAAACCGGAAACAAAGTGCCAACATAAACGTCGACCAACTATGACAGAAACAGGTAAATGTCAAGGCATGCCGCAAAACGCAACTATCTTAGAGATGTTAACCCTTCAGCTGCTACAATACCATTGACAATCATTAATGGAAGATCATCAGTGGCAACTTTAGTTATCAAAGTAACATACGTACTACCACCTTAAAACAGCACCTAACGTCAAGTGACACCGCTTTAAAGACCACGCCCAAGTCCTATAGAGCTCAAATCTGACAGCAGACATTAAGAATCCTTTGGAGAATTAACGTGTGGTGTTAGGGCTGTTTAAAATACGGAAATTCTCAAAGTAAAAACGCCTCTGTGTACGATTCAGGTTAATGTTTTTGCCATAATGGGGGTCGGGCGATTTGAAGCACTAATGTGTCAGAGGACGCCCCTTTGATCAAGCCTCCAGTCAGTGTTTCACGGCAACCACCGCATCAACATTTTACGACTGAAGCATTGAAATGAGCACAGGAAGGGGAAAGGCGATGGAGACTGAGGAAAGTGCTCTCACTCCATATAGGGCCTTCACAACGGAGCACCGGATGATGGAGAACGACAAAGCACCAGCATGGCCCACAGTAATTCGCTGCGAGACCGTGTGCATTCCCCGCGTGGGGTAAGCAGCGGTCCCAGCTCAGGCTATACTGACTTCTCCTGCGTGAGCCCAAGGGCAGCCTCCCTCCCGAGTACCAGCTGAACGTTTCCTGACACCGGAGCAGCCCAAAACTTCCATTAACAAGCGCGCGCGCCTCGCACGGCAGCAGGGGAGGGGAGAGGAGGGAGCCTGCGCGATTCACTTGCTGGGGCGAGCGGCGCCAGGAGCCGCTCGCTCCCGCAAGTGAATCGCCAACGTGCACGCGTTGCCATTGAAGGCAATGGAACGCGTGCACGTTTTAGGCTGAAAAGCCGAATCGATGGCAAAAGGTCTTTTTGCCTATGCAGCGCATGCGCGCTGCGTAGGCGAGACCTAAAAACAGCAGTGCTGCTGAAAGGACTCACACTCTGCTGTATTTGCTGGACTCCTGCTCTGCTTTGCCTGCCCCTTTCCTGGTGGTGAGAAGGACTGGACCTGGATCCTTACATCACCGGAACCACAGGCTTGCCACCTGTTTTGAAGTCTCAGGGACATCAAAGACTTAATTCAACCCTGCTACAACCTCTGGACTCTGCCAAATGTGAGTCCTGCCCAGCCAAGTGGTGCTAATCCAGTCCTGGGTGCTTGGAAATGGGTTTTTTGGCTGTTTTCCTGCAGAATCCACGCATTGTCTCCTTTACACGAGTCGGAATCGACGCATACGCCTTCAACGCATCGCTGCTTTGAATACTCCAGAGCGACAACAGCGCAGCTGGATGCTGCCGCATAGCCTTCATCATCAAGGGTTTAATGGCGATTCATCCCCGAACTGCGCAACTCAGAATAGATGCATCGCCTACCGTCCTTTGGATCAACGCCCACTCATTGCCTCCAACCACTCCTCGCAGCTGCTCCTCGAAGTCAACACTTTTTCGTTGAAGGTACTGCTTTCAGTGTGCTCTGCATGGCTCCTGTATTCGACCTGTGCTCCATCGCGATCACTTTGACTTTTCAGATTTGACTCGGCCTAGTGCAACCAAATAGCCCTGGTTGGAGTTTTATGACTCTAAGAACTATATTTCAAGATATTCTTTAAAAATTCATAATACCGGTTCAACTTATTAGATTTTTGTCGTTTTGGTCTTGTTTTATTCATTAACTTAAGCTCTAATTTTCTTACCTGGTGTGGATTTTTTTGTGTATGGTGTTTTCATTGTTTTAACTGTTGCACAAATGCTTTACACATTGCCTCTTAAGTTAAGACTGCCTGCTCTGTGCCAAGCAACCAGGGGTGTGCACATGTTAATTTATGGTGTGTATTTGACTTACCTTAACTAAGATTGGACAGGATGCATACCTCTGCCTACCAGAAATACAATTTCTAACAGTCTAGAACATATAAAACATTTGCTTTTAAACTGTCAGGCTGCTGAACGCTGTTCAGCTTTGGTGACTAATTTTTCTTCTTTGCACACTCTAATTCCTGTTATGTTATGTTAAAAGAAATTTATATAGCGCATGTACACCGGGGAGGTTTCATGGCGCTGCCCTGACGGATACCTGTGCCCCAAAGAGTTACTCATGGGGGGCGTGGTTTCGGCGCCGCGTAAGATGGCCGCCTGAGCTTCGTGCTCCACCACACCGGGACGTGTTTGGAGCCGCAAGTGTGTTTTTTCGCACTCCTTATCCACGGAAATCATCGCAGCCTGCACCGGAACATGCCGTGAGTCGAGTGAGGGGTTTAGAGAGTAAGTCGCATCGCGCTTCTCGTCATTCCCTGCTCAAGCAACTTTTCCTCTCTTGGCCGCCATTTTGATGTCATGCTGCTGCTTCCAATTAACCCCGTATGGGGCAGATGAAACCTCCTTTCTCTCTGGCATAAGTTATGATACGGCCACGCTAACACCTGCAGTATGGTTTTCCTCAGGACATTAAAAACACCGTAAGCTGATTTAAAAAAAAAAAAACTTGTTTACCTTAATCTTCGTGGTCAGCATATTCTCCTCAGTGCTTCTACCAACGCTCTGCTTTTGACCAATTTTTGGACTTCTAACTTACTACAATGTCTGCTCAAATGCCCACAATGTTGCCTTGATATTGGGTGTTTACCTCTTCCTGACTAACTTCTCAGCGTTCATTACTTAACTGGATGTATTAAGTACAGTTTTGACATTGCGGTTTTCCTGCGCCATTTTGTCATTGTATGCTTACGTCATTTCTCATTTCTCTTTGGAATCATTGTCTAAGCTTACTGTGGTTTGCTATTCTCTTTTGTGACAACATTTATTCAGCACGAGGCTCCCCTTTTTATTGTTCTGTCACCCACATATGGGCAGGCTACGCAAGCCACAGTTTGTTTTTGTTCCTAAAACTTTCTGCACATCGTCATCTGCGCAATCTTCGACTTCTTCATCGGCGATTCCTTCTTCCACTGCAGGTATGGCTGGAGTATCTTCTGCTCGTTCCCAAGCATCGCAGTCGACGCCTCATAAATTGTCTCCTCCTACTTCCACTCCTAAAAGACTGAAACAAGATCCTCCATCTCTTGATAAATCGCCTCCTACTATTTCTCTGGAACTGTTATTGGAGGAAATCCGCGCCTTACGCCCGTTTGTGGAAGAAACAAATAGTAAGATGCAACATTTGGAAGAAAAATGGTCTTCAATGGAGAGCAGAGTTTCTACATTAGAGCAACAACTTTCGTCGACCCAGGATGATTCTCAAAGACTTTCCTCTCTTGAAACGGAAGTCCATAGCTTCAACAGCACACTGAGGACTTGGAAAATCGTAATAGGAGGAATAATTTGCGTGTCTATGGTTTGCCGGAATCTTTGGAAGGAGAAGATTCAGTCACCTTTTCTCTTCCTTTCTGCCAAAATTACTTGAGATGCCTTCTTCAACAATGCTGAGCATTCAGAGAGCCCATAGGCTTGGTCCACGTCCTTCACTCTCTTCTCCCTCGGTCAAACCCCGGGAGTCATTATTCTCTTCCTGAAATTCACTGACCTGCTCTCGGTTCTTTCTGCAGCTAGGGCAAAGCGGCAAATTTCTTGGCTAGGTCAGAGAGTCTTTCTTTCTCAGGATGTTTCCAATGTTACAGCTGCCAGACGGAAAGAGTTTCTTAATCTCCGTCCTCCTCTTCGCTCAATGGGTGCTCGCTATGGACTTTTTCACCCCTGCATCTTTAAAGTTACTTTTCAAAATCGAACCTTGTCCTTTCAAGAACCTGCAGAGCTCAAGAAGTTTATCCATTCTCATTCTTCGACCATCATGGATACCTCTAATCCTCCTACGGGATGATATGTTCTACTCACGCTATCAGGACTTGCATTGTTATTGCAATGTTAATATATGAGTCATCTTTGTCTTTATTTGTTCCTGATTCAGCTTTCCCTGTCTGTTATCTGGATTGACATGTTTCTATTCTTATTCCTATTATTTATCTCTGTTATTATATTATATCTATTACATTCAAATTTCTTTATATCCTCGTTTCCTTTTCTCATGTTATATGGATTGTCCTTCTTCTCCTATTGTTTCACATGACGTATTACTTTCTGTTATTTTCTTCCCCACTATTATTATTCTTCTATCCTACTGGCCATCTCTATAGTTCATATTTGTTATTGTCCGTGCTCTCAGTTTGCTTTGACATATGTTCTCCATTTATTCCTTACTATCTTCATGCCTTCTTAATTTCCCTTTTTTCTTATCTTCATACAGGTTCGTTTGTCATGTTTATAGTTGTTTGATCCGTCTGCACTTTCTTACGTGTTCTGGTGTGGTTTGGACTCCCTGATTCGGGTGTCCCGTCTTCCGTTCGTCGCCATTGCCCCAGCCTTCTTTTGTTCCCGTCCCCCTCAGGTATGTTCCTCTCAGTCGTCCTTTATGGATATGTACTGTCTCTCCTTACTCAGACCCTCCAGCTTTTCGCGATTTCGCGATTCACAAAAAAATTGCGAAATCAGCTGAGACGCGCGATGGCCGCGATATTTACCATTTCGGCCGCGAAAAAGGTGTCCCAGCTGCAATTTAAAAAAAAAGGTGGCTTCTTATTGGATGTACGCAAACACGTCACTACGTGTTTCCGTACAGCATTAGAGATATGGGGCAGAGTGAAAGGTACACGAGAGAAGCAGGCGAAAAGGCACATGGGAACCACAAACATCAGTGGAGAAAGGAGGGGAAGAGTAGTAGGGAGCTGCGAGAATGAAAGGTAGCGTCTATTGCTGTTTTTAATTATCGTTTCTTTTGCCCTCTTGATAATGCTGTTGTTGTGAAACAATGTCATCAGATAGCGCCACCTGCTGGAAAGTTGCTAGAAATAGAAATACAGTGAAATGAACGCAAGTCATCATATCTCTCCTTCCTCCATTCACTCTGCCACAAGCATAGTCAACGCAACCAGTCTCTGGCTGTGCGTGTGGCAAGCCTGCTCATCAATTAGCAGGCAGGTCATATTTTTAGGCATGTCACTTTGGCTTTAGCTTAAGTGACCTTTGAAATCCCAGGCCCCCTCTCATCCTCTGCTCCCTTTCTGTAGGTAGAGGGGCCAGTGAGGAGAGGTGCTGGAGAGGGGAGGAGCGCTGAGCTGGAGAGGAGAGGAGGGGAGCTGTGAAGGGAGGTGCTGGAGAGGAGAGGAGAGCTGGAGAGGAGAGGGGTGCTGTGAAGGGGAGGTGCTGGAGAGGAGAGGGAGCTGTGAAGGGAGGTGCTGGAGAGGAGAGGAGAGCTGGAGAGGAGAGGGGAGCTGTGAAGGGAGGTGCTGGAGAGGAGATGAGAGCTGGAGAGGAGAGGGGAGCTGTGAAGACGGGGCCTGGTGTGAGAGGGGGCCAGTAGATAGGGAGGCGAGTGAGGAGGAGAGATGCAATAAAAGGGTCTGTGGAGGAGAGAGAGATGCTGCTTCTACAGGAGGGGTGAGGTAGTGAGGGGGACAGCTGGGGAGCTGAGGTGATGCGAAGGTGATGGCAGAGGAGGAAGTGAAGGTAGTGCCCAGGGTGACGGAGGAGACGGGGCAGGGAGAAGGTCTGGCAGGTGGATGAGGCTAGTAAAGGGAAAGGTTACCAGGAGAGGCTTACTACTGCTGGGCGTGAGAGGCACAGCCTGCCCTTCAGATATAGTCACTCTAGGACTTTTAGTCGCTGACTGCAGTATTTAGGTGTCTTACTGATAGTATTAAGATGACACCTTTGCCCAGAGAGTGTAAAAATATAAAAATTACAAAACTACTGTCACAAAATGTCACACATTACGCCACATATTTTGCTTTTGTTGATGAATAATTTAGACAATGCACCTGCTTAATTTGTGCCTACCATCCGAATAATTCCAGTGCCCTTGCATAAAATGGACGCGCTACCTCGGTCATCTTTTGAAGTTAATATACACAGTGAGCCTGAAAGTATCTAAGTACTGTATTAAATTGCATTTCGGCAACGTAATGAAGTTGTGCAGGATATGTAAGGCTTACTCAGAGCCGTCCATTCTCCTTCGCCTCCTGGGGGCGTTTTCCAAGAAAAACCTTCAAACAGTAAGCTATCAAGCCAGGCATGTTCACTTACTATAAGACTATCAAGTGATGGAGAACAGTTTCTACTGTGTTGTTAACAACCACTTCAGGTATATTTTTTGAAAGTTGGGTACCATCATGTGTAGAAGTGGACTAGTTACCTCCATACACGAAATGAGGGGGATCTGTATGACTAATTACACAACAATTTAAAAGCACTTACAAATTATTATATTTTTACTTAATTCTTTAATGCCGCTATTCTTTCTAATGCAGGATGTTAGAGTGCTTTGCATCACAGCCACATATTAACAGAGACAAAAAATCAAACACATGTGACTCAAATGTATATCAAGTTGCATATGGAAAAAAGGGTTACAAGGTGTAAGAGTCCCCTATCATCCATACTGGAAAGCATTAGGCTGTATTAGAAAGATTGCAAGGTACGAGCTGCAAGTAACAAAAAGATCTCTGTGCCAAAAGCCTGGGGAGGGGGGTTGCTCGCAGAGGAGGTGGGAAGAGTCTCATATTTGGGATGTAGACTGCACACACATCACCTGTAAGTCACATTGAGGTGGGGGCTGTATTGTATAAGGGCTCACACCCACCCCCATGCCACTGATCTGCGTAGAGCAATATTTATTTTATTTTATTTTGATAATCTTTTTATTGGTGCGTAAGATTACTGAACTTACAAAAAGTACGTACATTGCATCTCCCATCTCTTTTTAAGGTTAGAACAGATCCATCCTGTAGCATATTACAATAATGCGATATTAACTAACAGTGAACAAAACATTGCACGTTTTCCCATCTATAGGCCTCAGTATGTCTGCCATGGCGTACAGCAATATTTAACATCCTTACATTAGCCGTGGCAATGCACCTCCACCCACTACGATCCTGTGCCCTAGGGCACCTGAGGAAGAGGTGTCGTGCCTCGTGGGTCCAGGAGGCAGCGGTGCCCCAGCAGGGGTGTGTACATGAGTGCTAGAACACCCCAGGGAGAAATAGGACCCCTCAAACGAGGTTAGAATTGGAGCTATGCTTCCGTAGAGCGGCAGAACTTTAAACATGCCTATTTTAAAGTGGAATACTCTGCTAAAACATTTTCTATTGATTTAAGGCTGAAAATGAATGATTATGAGTAAAATAAAGTGCCGCAAAAATGCCGCTAAATTTCCATATTTATGCCGCTAAATTTCCATATTTGTGCCGCTAAATTTGCTAATCCATGCCGCAATATCCTGGGGGGTCTGCTTACTGCTGTCCTTGCTTCCTTCCTCCCCTTTTTCTTCCCTAATTTTCATTCCCTATTCTGTACCTATTTCTTCCTTCATTTTTCTATTTAATGCATATTTGGTTCAGTATAAAGCTTTACTGTTTTTACATTCAGAGTTATTTCCTGGAATGTGAAAGGTTTTAATAATCCTATTAAGAGACAGAGAATCCTTTCGCACCTCGCCTCTTATAACCCTGATCTAGTACTTTTGCAAGAGACCCACCTAACTGAAAATGAAGCGTTAAAATTAAAAAGGGGCTGGGTGGGTACAGTATTATTCTCCCCTTCTACTAACAAAAAAAATGGTGTCATTACTCTTTGTCATAAGAAACTGATCTGCAAGGTTTTATCTCAAGAAATTGATACTGAAGGTAGATGGTTACTGGTTAAATTATTAATTAATAATGTTCCGTTAACCGTTTTTAATGTTTATGGTCCTACACATCCTGACTGTTCCTTTTGGCCTGTTGTTACGCACAAATGTGTTCAATTTCAGGAGGATTTTTTCATATTAGGAGGTGACTGCAACCAAGTTATAGACCCATTTCTTGATCGTCAATCTCAAGCTCGTTTTATTTCCACCAAGACCCACAAACATTTTCTCGACACTATTTATCAAGCACATCTCATTGATTCGTGGAGACTCTCACACCCTGACTCTTTGGACTTCTCTTTTTTCTCTCCTCCCCACGCTTCTCTTTCCCGCTTGGACTATATCTTTCTTTCTCAATCCTTATCCCAAAATCTCCTCTCTTCCTCTATTGAACCTATTGTTATCTCTGACCATGCCCCAATAGTAACTGACCTAGATTTGCTCCCTCCACATCCCAAACCATCTCGTTGGCGTTTTAATAACTCTCTCCTCTTAGATCCTCTTTTCTCCTCTTCCTTTCGCTCATTTGCAACTGAATTCTTTGATCTTAATTGTGCGCCCAACTCACTTCCACATATCATATGGGACTCCTTTAAAGCTACTGCAAGAGGATTTATCATTGATTTCGTCTCAAAAAAGAAGAAACGCTTTCTCCAGCAACGTAAAACTACCTTGGCACATATCAAGCTTTTAGAGCACAAATTTTACACTTCCCCAAAGCATTCTGTTCTACCAGAACTCATCCAAGCTAAATTTGCTTTTAATAAAACTACTACTGATAATGCGTCCTCTGTGCTTTTGCGTAGTAGCGCTCGCTATTATGGTGGTCGTAACAAAGCAGGGAAGCTTTTGGCTAATTATCTCAAAACACGTAAAGATCGTACCCTCATAGACGCTATATTTTCCTCCAACGACTCTCTTTTACACAAAGATCAGGAAATACTTAATGAATTCAAATTCTTCTATCAAAACCTTTACACTCCTGAATCTCCTCCTTCTTCTTCTAGCATTCAGGAATATCTTGAGAAAATTCCCCCCCTCATCCCATCTTAATCTTCTTTCTCTTGAATCGGACTTGTCCCTTACAGAACTATCCAGCACCCTAAATTCTCTCACTAAAGGGAAGACTCCTGGCCCAGATGGCTTTTCTGTTGAATTTTATTTACACTGCTCAGATTTTTTACTGCCAAAACTTCTTGCACTTTTTCATTCCTTTTTTTTTAGCTGGTAGGATTTGTTTAATTCATAAAGAAGGTCGAGATCCTAAATATTGCAAGAATTATCGCCCAATATCTTTGGTAAATGTTGATTATAAGTTGTTTGCTAAACTGCTTGCTTTACGTCTAGACCCTCTCATGCCCCACCTTATTGGGAAAGAACAGTGTGGGTTTGTCAAAGGTAGGCACACTTCTGATAACTCTCGACTTTTCCTTAATGTCCTAAACAAACTTCCCTCTATCTCTACTTCTCTAGCGGCTATCTCAGTTGATGCTGAGAAGGCTTTTGATAGAGTGGACTGGTCCTTCTTATTTGCCTCATTACAGTGGCATGGGTTTGGTCCTAAATTAATCTCACTTATCTCTCTTTTGTATTCTTCCCCTAGAGCCTCAGTATTAGTTAATGGTTCTATTTCATCCTATTTCCCTCTTCAACGCGGAGTTCGTCAAGGTTGCCCTTTATCCCCTCTTCTTTTTGTCCTAGCTCTTGAACCATTTTTGTCTTCTATCCGTAACAATGACTCCATTTCTGGTTTTTCTTTTGGGGACCAACAACTTAAACTTTCCGCATATGCGGATGATATCCTTTATTTATTTCTGACCCTGACACCTCTGTCTCTTCTTTGCTTCATGAATTTGACTCCTTTTCCAAGGTCTCTGGTTACAAGATTAATTCGGACAAAACAGAAATCCTTCCCCTTACTAAATTTTGCTTTCCCCACTCTTTTTCGTCCACCGGTTTTGCCTGGAATGCTTCAAAAATTAAATACTTAGGCGTATGGTTTTCCAACTCTATTGCTTCTTCGATTAAGTTAAACATGTCTGCTGTTCTGTCTCGTATTGATAAATTACTCTCTTCCTGGAATCCCTTTTTCTTTCTTGGTGGGGTCGATTAGATTCAATTAAAATGATGATTGCCCCTATTTTAATTTATATACTCTCTATGCTTCCCGTCCACATCCCCGCCATATACATGAAACGCATTGATTCTTGTCTTTCTAAATTTCTTTGGAAGAATAAAAGCTAGAATTGCCCTTTCCTCTCTTCGTAAGACTAGATCTAATGGTGGTGTGAACTTTCCAGATTTTCGCCTTTATCATAAATCCTTTTCTCTTCGTCAAGCCTCGAAATGGCTCGTAGCGGAGCACTCTCCTTTACTCCTCTTTGGCTATCCATTGAGCAAACTTTATTACTACCATTCTCTCTCAAGGAAGTAATACCTTTTTCCGTTAAAACTTCTCATACATCCTTCCCCCTGTTTAGACATACTTGTTCCCTTCTGAAGCCTTTAGTTTTACCTAATCCTCTTTCTCGTGATGACTTCCTGGATTCTCCTATTTGGCATAATTCTCTTATTCTTCTCAATAACAGGCCCATTTTCTGGAATTCTTGGAGGGCAAAGAATATCATTTGGGTTAAACACCTTTTCAATGGCCTTTCGCCATGCTCTTTTCCCGAATTTCAAGCCTTATTCCACTGTCCCCGTTCCTTCTTACAGAGGTTTACCACTCTTATGGCAATTATTCTAGATCTATACTATTCTCTTCCCCCTCATCTCCGACTGAAGCCCAAAACTCCTTCTTAAACTTCTTCTCTCATTACCCAAAGCTTCTCTTATATACAAATATTACTTAGCCCCCAATCCATATCGAGTCAAATCCAAGTTGGAACTTTCCTGGGAGTCTGATCTGGGATGTGAATGGACTATCTGCTTCTGGGACAAACTTTGGTCTAGATCTTTAAAAATCTCTCGCTCTGCCTCTCTTACTCAATCTATGTTTTTTCTCTATCATAGGCTTTATCTCACCCCTGTCTCTATTGCCCGCTTTTCTCCTGACTCAGATTCTAACTGTTGGACCTGTGGTTCTTCTGACGCTAACCTTATGCACCTTCTTTTTCTTTGCTCTTCGGTTTCCAATTTTTGGAGATCCGTTTGGTCCTATATTTCTAGTATCTTTAACCTCTCTATCTCTTACTCATCACCCCAATTGTTTACTGGAAGCCTCTCTGACTCTTTATCTATACCCTCTCATAATCATGGTCTTTTTGATCTCATGCTCGCTTTAGCCTTTCAACACATTACCCTCAACTGGAAAACTCTCAATAATCTCTCTACGCATCACTGGTGGAATAGCCTTTGCCACTTTCATAGACTTGATGTTGCCTTCCCCTCCTCCTGTAAACCATCACTTAATAGAGAGCTTTTTTGGTTGCCCCTTACAACTTATTTAGATCAGATTGTTTTTAAACATAGCTCCTCTCTCAATTCTGAAAATTTTAAACCTCCTTGAACACCTTCTCTCTGTTCTCTTTCCATACCATCCAAGTTAAGTTGATATATGTTGTTAATTGACCAATAGCTTGTTCACATTTCGTTGTGTTATGCAATGTATTATGCATTCTTTTTATTTTTTATTATATATTAATATGTTATATTTCCCCCCTCCTCTTTCTTTCCCTCCCTTCATTTCTTCCCATCCCCCTCTTCCATATAAAACCTTAAAATAGCTTTTATTTCTTTTATTGTACTAGCCATATATCTTGTTATAACTATGTTTCCTTATTCAAATCTGTTGCTGGTATTTTTTTTGCCTACTTCTCTGTTTATTCAATAAAGCTTTTCAAACACAAAAAAAAAAAGAGTTACTCATAAGCCTGTCGAAATAGCCAGGTCTTGAGAAGTTTTCTGAAATCTAAGAGGTCGGTGTAAAAGCAGATTTCAGGAGGAAGAGAGTTCCAAAGTTTGGGGGCCAGAATGGCAAACCTCGCACCGCCTACACGCTTCAGTTTAAATGAGGGAATGGACAGGAATTGCTGATGGGCCGAACGCAAATTGCATCTGGGTACATGTCTTATAATCAAGCTGTTCAAAAATTTGGGGTTTCTTCCATTAAGAGATTTGAAAATGAGGCAGCAAACCTTAAAAGCGCAGCGCTGAGCAATCGGGAGCCAGTGTAAGTTCCTCAGAAGCGGGGTAACATGGCAGTTTCTAGGTTGGTTGGAAATCAAGCGCGCAGCTTGGTTCTGAACCAGCTGCAAGTGTTTTAATAGGTATAAAGGAATGCCGAAATACAGCGAGTTGGCATAGTCGGTATGGGACATGACCATGGCAAGAGTCACCTGAATCCGAGCATCCCGAGTAAGTAGTCTTCGGATCTTTTTTATTTTCCTCAAATGGAAAAAACAAGTGGAGATTACTGACCCAATTTGGGACTTCATAGTGAGATCCTGGTTAATTGTTACCCCAAGACTCTTGGCTGAACTAGAAGGGGAGGGAGCTTGACCCAGTTCAGTGGGCCAAAAGTGGGGACCCCAGGGATTTTTGTGATTATCTCCTATTAAGACCAGCTCCGTCTTATCCGGGTTAAGTTTAAGATGGTTGCTGTTCATCCATTCACTAATGAACAGCATAGTGGACTGAAAGGCATGGACCGAGTCAGGAGAGTTGCTGATGGGGAATATAAGTTGGAAATTGTCAGCGTAGTTGAACACGCAAACTAGACGTTTCTTCAAGGCTCGGATGAGGGGAAGGAGATAAAGATTAAACAGCAAGGGAGAGAGTGAAGAGCCTTGTGGAACTCCGCATGGAATCCCGATCCTGGGGGCGGTAAACTCAGCAGTACAAACTGCTCGAGAGCGGTTTTCCAGGAAGGAACCGATCCAGCCCAGTGCGGGTCCCTGAATCCCAGCATCTCTAACACGGTCGACCAATAAACCATGGTCGACCGTGTCAAAGGCAGCAGAGAGATCAAGCAAGACAAGAGCCTGCGGGGAACCCTTGTCGGCATCACTACGGAGGGTGTCCAGCACTGTCAATATCACTGCCTCAGTCGAGTGTGCTGGGCGAAAGCCAGCCTGGTGAGGATCAAGATATTCAGAGTCCTCTAAGAACTTGGAGAGGCACCTGGTTACATAGGCTTCTAAGACCTTAGCTAGATAGGGAAGAAGGGAAATAGGGCGGTAGTTTGACAGGATCTGGGGATCTAAGCCAGGTTTCTTTAGGAGAGGGACAACAGTTGCCTCCTTAAAAGTATCAGGGACAATGCCCTGGGACAGTGATTCATTCAAAAGGTTTAAAACCGGGCTAGGAAAGGCAGTAAAAATGTCTTTTAAAATAGTAGGGGGGCAGCAGTCCCTAGGGGAGCCAGATTTAACTTTGGATAAGAGGTCGCAAGAATCTGATTGCTGATGATAGGAAATTGCGTGAAGATGCAGGGGTTTTTAATAGTAGTGGAGCTTGTTTCCGAAGTGAGACAGGCAGGGATGCTGGCCTTAATTTTAATAATCTTGTCTATAAAGAAAGAGTTCAGGGAGTTGCAAAATGATTGAGAAGGGGTAGGTTTAATTGAAACTCTTTCGGGATTAGACAGTTCGTTCACAATAGAAAAGATCTCCTTGGATCTATTGGTTGCAGTCAGAATTTTGGAAGAGAAGTAATCAGTTTTGGCGGTCATGATACACTTTTTATATTCTTTCATAGTGTATAGATAATTACTTTTATCTTCAGCTAAGTAATTGCGTCTCCACTTTCTTTTAAGTTGTCGCAAGGCCAATTTATGATTTTTTAAAATCTTTGGAAAACCATTTCTGGGCATCATGACGGCGTGCCGGGTGCAGCTTCCTAAGGGAGGCGAACTTGTCACTGGCTGTAGTGAGCCATGTAGTTAAGTGTTCATCAGCCGAATTTATGGAGAAGTTAGGCGATGGAACAGAGTTGGCAAGTGTGTTTAGGAATAAGATTTTATCAGTTTTATTCCAATTTCTTCATAATCCCCCATCAGAAGTGAAGATTTTGGACATGGGACTATCATCGATAGTGAATTTAATCAACTACTTAAAAAAACACAGAATAAGTGCCAGTGATCAAAATTAAAACAATTCCATCCAATATTTTTTTTTAATAAATAAATACATAAAGGAAAAAACTGTCATCCTAGAAGAAACAAACTCTGGATGGGTGTTTTCCAGTACCTCACCGTGGAATGCAACAAAGTAATAATTAGTGTCTGAAATTAATTCACAAACATACAGCTTTTTAGAGTTCAATGGAAAGACTATAAAGCTTGGCAGGGCACCATGGAGCAAGTGCAGAACGAAAAGACTAAGATGTAGATATGTGGCACAGGGGATAATGTTTGGTGTATGGCCTTGGAAAGCAGACAGGGTAAAGGAAATGATAAACCAGCCCCTCGAATAAGAGTTGATCTAAGGTTTAGAGTGCACTACATTAACTGGCAAAGAGGGATGGATGGAGCATTTGAAAAGAAAGAAGACAAGATCCAAACCCCCCACCCATTAATTATAATTTTGTTTTTAACTAGTCTGTAGCGTTTATAAAGGATATAGGGCAATGGTTCCTTACCTGTAATCCGGAGACCCTTTGGATTACACGACTCCTACTCAGGGGATCTGCAACTACTTAGAAAAAATAAAATAATGTTAACAGATTAAAAAAGTGAATTTAAATAAAGTAACAAAATGTAAAATTGCAATTCTAAAATGTTAAATAAATGGGAAGAAATATGAAACTCAAGGCTAAAAATGTAGTTGCTGTCCTCAGATTGAATCGTAGGAGCAGTGCAAATGCAGCAAACAGAGCAGCCTGTGCCTCGCTGAAACCACGGTGTGCAGGATGTGCAGCGATGGCTCCGCCAATGCTCTTCCCACACCCTTGCCTTACCTTGGGGCCCTGGCAGATGGTCAACAGCCCTATGCTGGTAAGTGGAGAGAGTACATGCTACTTCAGGCCCCCCCCATACTCACATTGTTTGCTGCTGGAGCACTAAGGGAGCCAGGGTTCCCTGATCTGGCCCTCTTCCTCTATTGGACCATGGCGGGCAAGTCTCATTACACTGACTTTGTCCTACTGCTGATGCTGAAAGTGGCCAACATGTCTGGATGTGCCCTGCTTTGACCTGAACAAAAATATCATGAGGGGGAGTGAAGAGGAAAAAGGTAGAATCATCCTCCTCTCAGTATCGCAATTCAACAAAGAGATTCTACTACAAAAACATATAAACGCACGTAAGTGTGTGCTTAATCTTACTTGCGGTGTTTTTAAAAAACGGTGGTGATTAGAAAAAGGAATACCTTCTCATGTTTGTAGGAAGGACAGTGTTCAAAAAGTTGTAAAATACCCCTCACACACTGAAACCTGATTCAGTGTCATGCTTCATCATTGGGGTCTTCCCGCCCCTCTATGGGACGGGCGTGCTACTACCTACGTGGACGCGGGAGCACTTACTTTAGTGATTAGTGTATATGTGTAGTGCGTGGGATCGTGAAATATATGTGATGGTTTAAAAATTCCTGGCTAGTGGAAAGAATACACTTTATTAGCTTCCCTAGCTGAGAATGAGTAAAAAGGGGGAAAAAGTAGATGGTGTACTATAATGGGTCACTTTCTACAAGGTCGAGCATGTTTCAGAAGCCATCCCCTAGGCTTTCTTCTTCAGGACCGAAACGATCCCTATAACGCCTCACTGGGCTGTATAAATGTACATAGGCCTACTGATCACAAGTACTCTTCTCTGTGCCCCAATTGCGCATTTTAAAAATTATATCATTAGTATATCATTCGTATATTAATGTGTCCTCTCCATGAGATGTCACGAGGGGTATAGGGGCGCCTTCATACAGACAATGCTGCCGGCTGCTAGAACACCTGGGAATACCTTCTCGTGGCTCTCCGGGAATACCTTCTCGTGGCTCTCCAGGAGTGCCACGAGAAGGTATTCCCAGGTGTTCTAGCAGCCGGCAGCATTGTCTGTATGAAGGCGCCCCTATATCCCTCGTGACATCTCATGGAGAGGACACATTAATATACGAATGATATACTAATGATATAATTTTCAAATGCGCAATTGGGGCGCAGAGAAGAGTACTTGTGATCAGTAGGCCTATGTACATTTATACAGCACAGTGAGGCGTTATAGGGATCGTTTCGGTCCTGAAGAAGAAAGCCTAGGGATGGCTTCTGAAACATGTCGACCTTGTAGAAAGTGACCCATTATAGTACACCATCTACTTTTCCCCCTCCTTTTACCATTCTCAGCTAGGGAAGCTAATAAAGTGTATTCTTTCCACTAGCCAGGGAATTTTCAAACCATCACATATATTTATATTTCACGATCCCACGCACTACACTATACACTAATCACTAAAGTAAGTGCTCCGCGTCCACGTAGGTAGTAGCACGCCCCGTCCGTAGAGGGCGGGAAGACCCCAATGATGAAGCATGACACTGAATCAGGTTTCAGTGTGTGAGGGTATTTACAACTTTTGAACACTGTCCTTCCTACAAACATGAGAAGGTATTCCTTTTTCTAATCACCACCGTTTTTTAAAAACACCGCAAGTAAGATTAAGCACACACTTACGTGCGTTTATATGTTTTTGTAGTAGAATCTCTTTGTTGAACTGCTTTGACCTGAGCCTGAGAAACACCCACAGTCTATGTATAACCCTGACCAGGGGCCACCAGAGACAGGCCCCAGACCAACCCACCCCTTCAAGCTCTCACAGCAGGACTTCTTCAGTGTTTTGGGAGCATTTCTGGATCTTTCCACTCCCTTATCTCCCCCTATTAAGGGATGAACACGACCCACAGACCTCCAGCACCTGCCTATTAGACACACCAACCCGCCCCCCTCTTCTTTAAGTCCCTGGCTTTTGACTGAACCCTCCCACCTTCCGTGGCTGCGCCTCTTCCAGTGACCGGTCTTTGTGCCACCTACAGCCAGCAATCCCATTGGCACTTAGTGCCTCCTCCATCATTCCTTCCATGACAGACATTCCAAGGTCCATCTGTCACCGGATTATGATGGCGAGTGGCGTATCCTCCAGACAACTCTTTTTCACAGAGATAATCGGATGTGGTAAACCTGCTCCCACCCCTACCCCACAGATACCGCTCACTCTGCTGGATGCACCTCTTGGACCATCCTTAAGGAAATCACCTCCATTGGAAATCACCTTACTGCCACGGAGGAAAAAAAATCTCTGACCTTACCCAGGACGTGATGACCATCAAAACTGATATGGGACTGTTCCATGCACGAGTGACCGCTCTGGACCAACGCCTCTCCGTGACAGAGGAGAAAGTGACAGATCTGGAAACAGTCCGCCGAGATGTCTGGTCGGGATAGTATTCACTTCTAAGGAATTATGGAGAAGATGGAGCACTCTGATACATGGGCGTTCTTACTTGAACTTATCCCGATATTTTCTGGCCTCTCCTTCACCCCTTCCCTCAAAATCTAGAGAGCAAACAGAATCCGGGCCAGACATTCACTTGCAACTAGAGAAAATAGGCCTCGTCCTATCATCGCCTAATTCCTGCACCAGGCTCACACTCATCACATCCTACTGGAAGGCCAAAAGTGCATTCTGCATGGCCTCGAGGGTAACTGAATTCAAAGAATGGAAGATTTCTGCTTGGACACTAACGCCAAATGACTGGCCTTCCTTGTTCTTCATCCACAATTGAAAAAATGGGACATTAAGTATGGCCTCCTAGAACCTGATGTCATGTGAATCACCATGGATGGCCACTCTAGAGACTTGCAAGATCCTACAGAACTGGTCTGCTTTCTAGATTCCCTAGGAAATATGAGCATGGACTTCGCACTTCCTCAAACCAAGGAACCAGAAGTTACTGCTGCTTCTAGATCCAATCATTTGCAATGCGGATGCCAAGACCAACCTCACCGGAAACACCTGGAGAGGGTGCTAAAGGCTGTCGAAGAACTGACCCACACTGATAACAGAGACAAAGAAGGGAGCATCACCCTACCCCCATGAATTGACTCTTGGACACTGGCCACACAGGCCTACAATCTTGCTGGGATGAGCATTACATTGTGGAAACTGATGCATCTCATATTGTTTTAGCCGTTATTTCGTATTACTCTTGCCTCACCTCCTTACTGCTATGGTCCCGCTGGTCTCCAATCTATTTCCCTCCCTCCCCAATTTACATATCCCCTTCCCCCTTTTTTTCCCATACCCACCCCCACCCTTTCTCTCTCCCCTACTTACTTTGATGGGAATGTAGGGGTGGATAGTCAGGAACAGTTTGTGGCCTAAAATAGAGGCTTGTTCTCAACCTCCTATTGACAATGAAACTGCTGCTGTCATGGCTCTACAGAGATTACCATAGTTCTCAATGTTTGAAATGCTTACATTGTTAAACATATTTACTACGTTTATTGTGTCACCCCTGTGCAACGCTACCCAGCTGTTCCAGTGCCCGCCCCACACCTTTTCCATTCCTCTTAATCATGTCCTCTTCTTGTATACTTCACCTGGAGCCCAAACAGGTTACCCCCTCAAACCCTTCAGGACTATCTACGCACATCCCCACTATCATACCATGCCCCACCTCTTCACAGCCTTATCAGAGGGTCCCACCTCCTAAAACCACCAGCTGTGCTGAGCAATTTCCAACACCTTCATACTCTCCTTGCCCCCGCTCCCACCCCATGTGACTTTAAGGGGGGCTCCTCTCTATAAGCCACTGTTCTCGACAGGGCTCCTTATCACCCCACCCTGCCCCTTTGTGCCTACCTCAGTTCCTGGGACAGACCTGCCTCCCCTTTCCCTGTGCTCTCTGGGCCCCACAACAACCTCTTTTATCTCCCCCCGCTTTTAGGGGCTCCTTGTCCTTTCACCTGGTGTGGTTTCATGGCCAGCCTTGGTGTCAGACATGGATATACATCCATGGTGACCCCTCCTTCCCCCGGTGGTGTGCATGTGCCTTTACCAACCCCTCCAAATTCACCAGTCACTCACTAGTGCTCCTCTATCCTCCTACAAGCGCACTCGCTCCTCACCCTTCTCCCTTCCTGTTGGCCACACCTTCGGTGGCTGTAATCTCAATGGGAACATTAGACCCGCCAGAGACAATTAAGAAAACAGTCCCTCATGTTTTCTTTCGATGCAGACAGGGCTCTGGTTTGACACAGCAGTACTAGCTCACCCCCTCCTTGAACTCTCTTAGAGGCCCTGCACCATCCTCCCACCCTCGCCCTACCCTTCTTTTGCCCCCTCTTCCTTGTCTGCCACCCCGTGGTCTCATGCTGGATCACACCAACCGGTACCCAGTTAGACCCCCCCCCTTCCGCCCTGATCAGAGACCACTCTACCTCCAGATACTTTCACTTGGGTACAAACCATACATCACCATATCCATCACTATGACATCTCGGCCTCTTACCATCATTACCTTAAATGTGTACGGGATGACTAACTATATAAAACGCAAAAAAGATACTATCCTCCCTCGCTTCCCAAAGAACGGCTATTGCTCTTATTTAAGAGAGCCATCTCTTACCCAGAGAGGCAAAAAAAAAACTTAAAGAGACTCAATAACATCAAATCCACCATTACCACACGCCCTCACCTGGACCACGCCATCATCCACTTTAGAATCAGTGTCCCTTGCCTAGCCAAGCCCACCACTAACATCTAGGCCAGACGCAGATGGAGCAATATCTTTAAATTTCGACTGGCTAAAACCACTACATACAAATTAGCCTGATGATACCAACGGCTTCAACACCGATATCAGGCAATTCAACGAGTGGATCACAACCTGCACCAACTAGCACCACTGAATCACAATACACAGAAAAGTACAAGCCAGTAGGGCAACAGAGGAACTCCGAGCAACAAAACACTGCAATCAGCTATAAAGAAGGTAGAGGGCCAACCACCTCAACACTGACAAGGAGAATTACATATCAGCCCTGAGTAGTTATTATAAGAACACCAGAGCAACCCAGAAGGCATCCCTATCTGAGTGCATCCACTACAGCTACAACAGCAGCAACGAAATCTTGATTGTCAAGACTTCACATCACTTACCTCCAACATAAAGAACATCTTCCTCCCAGGAACTGTGCAACAAATGCATGGACTTTTTCAACAACAGGATCAAAGTACTTGACAACAATTTCAACCTTCAACCAGACACTAACATCTTCAGCTTACCCACCAGCAACCAAAGAGACACTCTTACCATCTGGAAAACTCTCACCTCAGTAAAAACAGCCAACATCATGGGGACTATCCACTCCGGGGCACCTACAGCTTCTATCCCCACCACATCTATAACCTTGGAGCCTCCCCTATCAGCAAAGTCGTCACCTGCATCCTTAAAAACTCCATTGCTAGCAAGATGTTCCCAGACAAATGGAAACAAGCAATGGTCAACAGGTATTAAAGGAACCTCAGCTGACCATACTCACCTAGCAAACTATAGACCGTTCTCCCTCCTACCTTTTCCAGCCAGGATCATAGATAAAGCAATCCACAGACAACTAGCCCACCATCTCAATGAACACCAGCACCTAGACACCACACAATCAGGCTTTCAACCCAACTACAGCACAGAGACAGCACTCATTGCAGCCACAGATTACATTAGGATTATCCTAGACCATGGAGACACAGTGGCCCTTATATTACTCGACCTCTCAGCAGCCTTCAACGTGGTCTCCCGCCCCTCCCTGATCAAAATACTATACAACACATGCATCCAAGGACGTGCCCTAAACTAGATCTGCTTATTACTCACAGGAAGAACAGTGAGTCAATCTGCCTCCCTTCTCCTCTGAGCCCAAGAACCTCATCTGAGGAGTCCCCAAAAAATCATACTGAGTCCGAAATGTTTACATTTTTTACCATGACCCCGCTAGCAGACCTCATCTGATCTCACAACATCAACATATTCTCCTGAGGACAGCACACAACTTGTACTCTCCTCGTCAGACAAGACCCTTGTCACCAAAGCCAACTTCGCCTTGTGCATGACCACCATTGACATATGGATGAAGTCCAACTACCTCAAATTGAATGAACACAGACAAGATGAAATAGTGATCTTCAGAAAAGAAACATCAGCCTGGGACTTCAACTGTTGGCCTACCGACCTCACCCCAGTACGAACCCCACCACCTACGCCACAAATCTCAGAATCATCCTGGACATGTCGCCCAAGTTGACGCAGCCACCTCCACCTTCAGCCACTTACTAAAAAAGCTACAGAAGATTTTCTAACAGCTTACAGAAAACACCAGAAAAATAGACACACACGTCCTGATCACCAGCATCACGGCAACTCACTACTCAGGAACCACCAAGAAACTCCTGAACAGACTCCAAACCATCCAGAATGCAGTAGGAAGGCATCTTCTCAATTTACATTGCCAAACTCACATCACCCCATATCTCAGACAACTCCACTGACTCTCCATACACAAACACACTCAGTTCAAACTGCTCACTCGCACATACAAAACACTACACCACACTGGTCCTCTACAAGCACATACATTTCCACGTACCTCTGAGACACCTTCGCTCAGTCAGACTCACTCTCATACATATCACACATCCGCAAGACAACTGCTGGCAGCCGCACTTTTCCATAGATCTCCCCAGGGCATGGAACACCCTCCCACAGCACATCAGAGACTCCTAATGGCCTCTCGACTTCCACAACATGCTGTAGACCGGGCTCTTTGAATAATGTTCTTCATGGAAGCAGCTGCCTCTCCACTTGCAAAGCCCCTGGATACCCTCAGGGGTGATTAGTGAGCTATATAAATAGGCATAGGATTATATATAGTTGAAGATCCCCAGCTGCGCCCACCCTGCCTCTAACCCACACACCTCTGCAGATATCCATAAAAGTGACATATCCATCCTCATGGCCTTGCCCTGCACAGTTCTAGAACAGTCAACGGACAATGACAGCCAATATGCCCATGCGAAAACAAGACTGGCTCCAAGACACTTGGCAAGGGTTCGATTTATGCCCCCACTGGCCCGACTTCCATTTCTCTCCCATATCTTTAGGCTGCTCACTGAACTCAATACCTCCAATATTGTGCAAGGTGGGGACTGTAATTTGGTGCAGACAGTACTAGATCGTACGGGCCCCATTGACAAATCTAATGAAGTTGACAGGGCCCTACTGCACGACCTTTGAGATGATCATGGCCTCTTTGAACATCTAACTTGCATCTTACTCCCACAGATAAGGAATATTCCTTCCTCTTGAAAGCTCTTGGCACACAATTTTGCTTAGATTACTTCCTTGTCTCTCTCACCCAGTCTCCCCAGCCCTGCGTACTGACAATCTACAGATTGACATACAAAAAACATGCAGTTTTAATGAGGCCTGCTATTAGCCCCCCCCCCCTTGGAAAAAACCCCACTGCAATCCCACTTGACCACATACCTGACGGACGATAGAGGATCGGTCACGTCCTCCCAGACCCTGTGGGCCACAGCTAACTACACCCTACGTAGACAACTGATGAGACACAGTACTGCCCAACAAACAACACTCATGACAACTCACCCTAGAACAAAGGTATTAAAATGCATACACTGTAAGGACAGACACAGCGATCAGGTGTGCCTTGGAGAGGCCAAAAATGGAGCTTACCCCATTCTACACATCGAAGGCAGAAGTCACCCTATATAAAGTCAAAGCCCAACATTATAAACACAGTAAGCAGGGACAGCCATTCCAGCCATCAAAGATGGCTCTGGTAATACAGAACCTGGAAGGCATCGACAATGCCTTTGGAACCTTCTGTGCCAAACTGTACAGTTACAAACCCCGGGATGATGAAGGTTGAACAGAGGACTTCTTAGGTAGCCTTACCCTGCTCAGTCTTAATGATGATGGTAAAGAGATCACCAAGGACGATGTGGTGAATTTTATCAATGGGTTAAGGACGACTACTCCTTCATGTCGCTTTCCAAAAAGTGGAATACACAGGTGCCCTCTCCTTCATGGCCAACACAGCAGTGATCATGGTTCTACCAAAACCAGGTAAGGACCCTGCTGCTCTGTGGAAGTTACTGTCCGATCTCCCTCCTCAACACTGACACAAAGATCCTAGCGAGCATACTAGCTACTAGACTCAAACGGGATATTCTGACTAATACATGACACCCAAGTGGGTTTTTTCATGAGCCCACCTTTTATGGCACTCCAACGATTCCCCAGAGGCCACAACTGCCTTCTAGCTCAATGCCAAGAAGGAATTTGACAGCATTGAGTGGAGAAATCAGTCAAAAGCCTTACATCAAATTGGTCTGGGGGAAAATTTCCATTTGAAATGCTGCTGGCTTTACACTTACCCCTCTAGGCCAACTGTAGCAGATTCTGGTTGAATGCTAAGGGAACCAGACAGCGTGCCCCCCTACTGTTCCCTTTAACATGAAACCTCTGGTGGTGGCCATCCATCAGATAACGGCCATATCCCCCACTTGTATGGGTAAGATACTTCTATATGCGGATGATATCCTGCTCACACTTACGGATCTGGATAGCTCTCTACCAGCCCTAATGTTGCTCATCTCATCTTGCTCCAGGATATAGGGCTACAGACTCTGGGGCAAAAGTGAGGAGTTGCTTATGTGATGCACCACAAAAAAGGCAGCTAAAGATGGGTTCCTGTTTCAATGAAAACAGCGACAGCTCAAGTATATGAGTTACTCATCAACAGGGGCCAGGAGGACATGGCCTCCGACTATCTGGACCCCCCCCCCCCTTCATTCCCAAAACCAATCCTGAATACTTGAAATTGAGTTGCCTCAATTTGTTCCCATGAGAAAAACGCAAGCAGTCAAAATGGTGGTAGGCCGTCAAAGGAATGCAGCCCCTTCTTGTTCGGATCACCAAGCTTCAGGCAATACACAAATGGATAAAGTCCTTTATAAGGGGCATTATGAGGTCCAGACTGTCCTTCTCCAAACGGATTCCACAGCAGAAATGTAGTGGTAGAGGGACACCCAGCATTGAATTCTATTACTATGCCCTACACCTGGCACAATTGTAGTATATGGATTCAAGAAACCAGGTCCCCCCATTCTGGGTATGACTGGAACAAATCCTGATACATAGCGGCCCTGGCCTGCATATCCTCTACTGCCACAAAATGCCCTCCTCACTGACACCCGATCTCCTTGTGCAAACAATGGGAAGGGCCTGGAATCACCCACAAAAAACCTTGCACAGCTCTGCCTGACTGCACTTTATGCACCCCCTCTATGGAATAACTTAGCCCTTCAGGTAAGAGGCCACTCATTGCAGTGGAGAGAATAGGAGACAGGAGGATACAGACACTAGCAACATCCTCCAAGACGGAGAGCTAAAATTCTTTACCTCCCCGAGGGAAAAGGAATAGTTTCTTACCTGTCGGTGTAGTTTTGCAGCTTGAAGAATTTTCTGGATTCACATGCTGTGCATTATTCCGCCATCTAGTAGTTGGATACGGAATTGTAGTATTTCTTTCCTTTTTAGGTCGAGCCTAGCGCAGCGCGCATGCACTGCTCTAGGAAAACAACCTCTTGGAATCACTCTGGGCTTTCCACACGCTTGTGCGTGGTTTTTGTTTTGCATTATTTTAATTGGGCTTTGCGTGTCTTTCTAAAAAAGACAGCACGCTATTGGGCAAAGGCGGCAGCATGCCCCACTATGTATCCGCCTACGGCTACGAGCAGGGGCGTGCTGTGTGCCATCTGTTCGGTTTCATATTTCAAAGGCTTCGCGTTCACTTTGTGGCCGGGCACTGTTTTCTGTAATTGCTTTCACTATGTGGCCGCGCGGCCAGGAACTGTTTTCTGTAATTGCTTTTGTCCTGCCTGCTGCCTGACACGCTCTTTGGCAAAGCGCTTCTCTCTCGCGCCATTCTTTTTATTTACGCTATGCGCCTGCTACAGAACTTTTACAGAGCAATACAGTGACACTCACTCTGCCCCTCCCCCTCGCCAGTGATGTCTTGGGGATAACTAGTATTGCCTAAAGGTAAGGTTGCCTAGTCCTGTACGCTCTCTGCCATTTGCCGCTAATTAAACATGCCGATAAGGAGATTACAAGAACGCGCCGTCTCCCCAAAAATGTTTGTTTTCGCAATGACAACATTCCTTTGATTCACACTTGCCTCACTGTACCCTGTCCACTGCACGTACCGGGCTTCAAGCCCTGCTCAGAAAGGGGTGACGTGTGCCCTCATCTCACTGCACTCGTTCACTGCACACGAGCGTGAACGCACGATCAACTACCCCAGCGCGCACCAGTTCACTGCACGCCGCAGGGATACACTGGGCACGACTGCATCCCACGCCACTACTTCTCCACAGACCACACTTCCAGTGAGTGCCACATCTCCCAGCGCACCCCTATATTGTGCCCCACAGCACTCTCTACCACAGCACTACCCTGCACGCCAAACCGCGGCGCTGCACGCCATGACCTCCAGCAAGATCGAGATGCCCGGAGCGGTGAAGACGGACCCCGCGGCCCTGATGGCCTTGGTGCACCTGCTGCCCTCCCCCACGGCCAACCATGGAGATCCGGCACAGCAAGGTAAGAGGTTACGGGGTCTCATGGGGCGGGGGCACTGGCTGCGGTGCTTGACGTCCGTCCACGCGTGGGCAGCTCCGTAGCCCTCACCAGCTCCCTGACTGCGGTAGTTCTACAGACTTCACCAGGTCTGAAGTTGCTTCCCACGCAGCACAAGCTCCCAGCCTCCCGCACGAGCTCTGGTCTGTAGTTGCACCGCGGCCTGCACTACCCCCCCACCAAAAAAAACTAGCTTGCACGACAGCCGAGCCAGTGGTCCCCCTCCGCAGGTTAGTAACCGCCTCCATCATACACACTGGTTTGTAGAAACGTCATACCCCGTAGTTGCCCCAGCCTGCACTGACCCCTCAGACACACACAAGCCTGCACGCACTTCATACCCTGCAGATGCTCCGTGATCTGTTGGTCGTCACGAACACCCCGCCCAGCCTGCAGTTAGTTTCATGGGCTGTACTGAGTACTTAGCTTGCACCAGATCCCAGCCTGTCCTAGCTCCCCACCCTTCATTGGCTCCTTACCCTGCACCAGATCCCAGCCTGCCCTAGCTCCCCACCCTTCATTGGCTCCTTACCCTGCACCAGATCCCAGCCTGCCCTAGCTCCCCACACTTCATTGGCTCCTTAGCTTGCACCAGATCCCAGCCTGCCCTAGCTCCCAACCCTTCATTGGTTCCTTAGCTAGCAGTAGATCCCAGCCTGCCCTAGCTCTCCACCCTTGGTTAGCTCCCCTCTCTGCACTAGTTCCACGCCCTGTAAAAACTGCTCACCCGGAGTAGTTCCTCTGCCTGTACATGTTGCCCCCAAGCGTGCTCTGAACCTCCCGGCTAGACTGCAAGCACCGCAGGCATTGCATCTGACTGCAGCCGGCACTAGATCCCACGCGGCACTACATCCCCGGGTGCATTGTATACCTAGTCAGTTCTACATAACCAGTCATCCCCGGATCACCTGGTGCATCGCTTGTACTGCATCCCGTGCTGCTCTAGACACTCGGGATCTACATGCGTGTATGTGGGCCAGCCAGGCTGCACGAGATCTCGCGATCTATTGGATCCGTAGCCTCTTGGGGCCCCACTAGGCTTTCAGCATGCGCTGGATTATTTCTGCTGCATATTATTTGCAGTCTGCACGAGATTCTCACATTCACTTGATCCCCAGCCAGCAGTGGATCCCCATCTCGCACCAGTCCCTTACAGCATGCATCAAATGCCCAGACTGGACTAGATCTCTGGTCTGCACTTAAATCTGTGGCCGACTCGGACTTCCCAGAGTCTACTAGATCCAGATAGAGTCTGCCTCAGACCCAAGGCCTTTACTCCTTCCCCTATCTGCCTTTACTCCTTCCCCTATCTGCAATCTCTCCAAATCCTGCTCTAGAATAGAGTTCAATCCTGCCCTAAGATCCCAGCTTGCAAAAAATCCATAATCTGCCCGGTGGGTGATAATGTGCTTCATGGCTAAACACTTATAAGGTCCCAAAGGCGAGACCTATTGGCTATGCCAATGCTTGTTTTGTAGTTGTTGGTGGGCGTCTACATACCACCATTTGGTGTCCTTCTGTGACGTTGACGGGCTTCCTCCGGAAGCTCCCACCTTTGGTCGGCATCTTCGGATTCTTTTTTTTTTTTTTTCTTTCCTCCTATTGTCATCTTCCTTGGCGGAGGATGGTGGGTTCGCTAGTGAATCCAGAAAATTATTCAAGCTGCAAAACTACATCGACAGATAAGAAACTATTCGTTTTGCAGCGTGAATCTTTTCTGGATTCAGATGCTGTGCATAGACTTTGTAGCGGTTTGATAGTCTTGTGGTGGCTGGGTGGAAGATGAACTTTGGTTTGTGAATAGATTTTGTAAGACTTTTTGTCCTACTTGTGCTTCTTTGTTCATTTGAATGTCCACACAGTAATGCTTTGTGAATGTGTGCACTGAAGATCATGTTGCAGCCATGCAGATGTCTTGAATTGGAGTGTTAGCTAGAAATAGTTGCTCCTTTCTTTCTTGTTGAATGTGCCCACGGGGCACCTTCTAAGGTTTGTCCTGCTTGTCTGTGGCATAATTGTATGGCTTGTGCTATCCATCTTTCAATAGTGTTTTTGGTTACTGGTCTTCCCAGAAAACTGTTTGCAAAGGATACAAATAACTGTTTTGTTTTCCTGTATGCCTTAGTTCTTTCAATGTAGTACATGACCGCTCTTCTTGCGTCAAGTGTGTGCAAAGCTTTTTCCGCTTTGGTCTTTGGATTTTGAAAGAAACTTGGTATCTGTATACTTTGATTTATGTGGAATTTTGATACCACCTTTGGTATGAATAGAGGATCTGTCCTCATGACAATCCTGTTACTATGTATTTGGAAGTAAGGTTCCTGTAGTGTTAGTGCCTGCAGTTCGCTAACTCTACGTAGCGATGTTATTGCCACTAAAAAGGCAGTCTTAAGCGTGAGCATTTGTGGCGTTGCTTTGTGTAGTGGTTCGAACAGTGCTTTCATCATCTGTGATAGAACTATGGTCAGGTTCCATGTTGGTGCTGGCACCATTTTTGGAGGTGCAATTCTTTTTGCCCCTTCTAGGAACCTTGACTACATGTGAAGTGAAGAAACTTTTCCCGGTTTCACCTCTTGTATACGCTACAATTGCTGCTAAGTGTACTTTTAGTGATGTATAGCATAATTTACTTTGTAGCAAATGTGTCAAGTACCTTAGCACAGTTCTTTGTTTTGTAATCTTCTTTGAAAGACGTTTTTTAAGGCACCATTGTGTATATCTTTTCCATTTAGCTGTATAACATTTTCTTGTTGTTGGTTTCCTAGCTTCTCTTAGAACAGCCATCGTGCTTTCTGATAGTTTGAGATGTGTGAATTCGAAGTCCTCAGGAGCCATGCCACTAGGCCTAAGCTCTCTGGTTCTGGGTGAAGTACTTTCCCGTTTTGCATTGTTAGCAAATCCTTCTTTTTTGGAAGTTTGTGCCTTGTTCCTTGAGACATCTCCATTATCTCTGAGAACCAAGTTTGTCTAGCACACTGTGGTGCGATGAGAATCAGTGTCATTTTGCTGATCCTGCATTTGCTGATCACCTTGTTCAGTTACGGTACTGGGGGAAAAGCATATGCAAATATCCCTGACAAGTCTATCCATAGCGCATTCCCTAGGAACTGTCAGCAAAGACGCCTGTATGCGAAGTTTCGGCATTTTGCATTGTGGGGTGTTGCAAATAGGTCTATTTGTGGTGTCCCCCATTTCCTGAAAATCTTTTGCGGTTCGGTCTGATTTAGTTCCCACTCATGGGATGATGTTTCTTGTCTGCTTCTATATTGTCTTTTCCTGGTAGGTGTATTGCTATTATGTCTATCCCCCTTGGGATTGCCCATCTCCAAATCTCTTGAGCTAGCGTTAAGATTGTTACAGACTCAGTCCCTCCTTGTTTATGTAAAACATTGTTGTGTTGTCTGTTTGTATCAACACCCTTTTCCCGTATATCTCTTTCTGAAAGGCTTTTAAGGCTAAGAATACTGTTTTTAGCTCCAAGATATTGATGTGCTTCACTGCATCCTGCTGTGTCCACAATCCCCTCACTTTGAGGTTGTTCATGTGTGCTCCCCATCCCATTAGGGACGCATCTGTTGTTATGGTCACTGTCGGAGTTGGTGGTGTGACAAGTCTTCCCTGTGCTATGTTTGTTTCGTTCCACCATGCCATCTCCTGATGAACTGCCTGTGTGACAACCACTAGATCCTCCAAACTCCCTGTTGCCCGTGACCATTGTGTCTGGAGCCATTCCTGAAATGGTCTCATGTGTAGACGAATGTTGGGAATTAAATGAATGCATGAGGTCATCATTCCTAGTAATTTCCCCACTGTCAGATGATGCCCCTTCTGGTATAGATGAGTCTCCTTCAATAAGGCTGATCTCCTTTTCTCGCTTAGGAGTGCTCTCCCTAACACTGTATTTATCTCTGCGCCTAAGAACACCTTTAAGACTTCTGGCTCTGATTTCTCCCAATGTATGGAGAACCCCAGTTGAACTAGTGTGTCCATCACCTGTTGTATATGCTGTTTCCATAGACTAAGAGTTTGCTCTTACTAACTAGTCGTCCAAGTAGGGGTAAACATGAATCCCCTTCCTTCTGAGATGTGCTGCTACTGCTGCTAGGCACTTTGTAAACACTCTTGGTGCAGATTTTAGACCGAAAGCCAGAACTTTGAGTTGGTAGTGTCTTTTGTTCACCACAAATCTTAACAGCCTTGTGTCTTTTATTCATCGGGATGTGTAAGTATGCATCCTTCAAGTCTATTGTGGCCATGTAATCTCCTTCTTGCAATTGAGGTAGCACCTCTTGTAGTGTAGTGATTTTGAATCTTTGTGTTTTTATAAATTTGTTTAGAAACCTTAGATCTAATATTGGTCGTAATGTTTTGTCTACTTTTGGGATTAGGAAGTATGTTGAATATACTCCGTTCTTCTCTTTGTGTGGTACGTGCTCTATTGCATGTTTCCCTTGGAGTTCCTGCACCTCTGACTAGGTGAGATAATTCTGCTTTTGAATGTATCTTTTGCTTTGGTCTCCTGCTTGGAGGTTGTTTCGTTAGCTCTATGCAGTAACCGTACTGTATTAGGTTGAAAATCCATTTGTCTGTGGTTATTTCCTTCCATTTTTGCAGGAAAAATCTTAGTCTGCCTCCTACTGGAGTGGTATGTTGGAGGAACTGTAAACTGACAGGATTTTGTTTATGTTGTTTTTCTGTGTGTACCCTCACTGCTGTTCTTCGGGAGTGTACATCTTTTTGAGTGCAGTCACTTAGTAGAGGTTTGTTGTCCACCTCTTTGTGGCTGTCCTCTGCCACGGGGACGCCCTCAACAGGATTGCCTTCCTTGTTGGTACTGCCAGCTCTGCTGCTGACCCTGGCTTGCCCCTTGGTACGTTTCCTGGTAACTTTGATGTGAGGTAGCAGGTTGGTGTGTACCTCTCCCTGCTGGTCTCCTTCATGGTGTGCCTCTACGCATGCCTCTGAATTGTAGAGCACCCATGGATCTAGCGGTCTCGTTGCCCTTTTTTAATTGATTGAGGTTTTCATCAACCACGCTTCCAAGCAGTTGTTCCCCACTGAATGGTGAGTTAACGATGTTACTTTGCACTTCTGGCTTAAAGCCTGATATTCTCAGCCATGCGTGCCTTCTTTCTGCAATACCAATCATCATTTGTCTGCTCGATGTTTCTGCAGCATCTACGGCCGATTTTAAGCATGTATTCGCAATGTTTTTACCCTCTTCTACCAAGTGGCTAGTTCTTCTTTGGAATTGTTCAGGTAGATTCTTTAACAATTCTCCTACCTCCTCCCAATGTTGATAAGCATGCCTGTTTAGCAATGCATTGGAATTAGCTATGCGCCATTGATTTGCTGCACTTCTTTCTACCTTCCTCCCTACAAGGTCCATCCTCTTGCTTTCTTTTTCTGGAGGTGGTCCTATTTTTGTTGGTACATTTGCTCTTCTCCTTGCTGTAGAAGTAATAATGGAGTCAGCTGGTACAGACCCTCTGATGTATATAGGGTCCTTAGAGGAGTGCTTATATTTATTTTCTGCTTTTGGTGTGATAGCCTTGCATGTTGCGGGCTCCTTGAATGACTCTTTTCCCTGGTCCAGTACACGTGGCAGCATTGGAAGGAATTGATTTCTTGATTGTGTTGGCATCAAAGTCTCTAATAAAAAACATGATTGCGTTTTTTCTTCCTCCAGCTGAACTCCATAAGTTTCTGCTGATTTTTTAATCACCTGGTTATACATGCCAATGTCATGTGGGGGAGATGGCCTCAAAGGATATGTTTCCACAGCCTCCTCAGGTGATTCAGCGTCAAGATCTTGCCATTGGAGGTCTTGATTCTCCGAGATCGCTGATTCGGCATATGTTTGCCCGTCATCTTCAACGTCTTCTCCGAAGAATGATTCTTCCTCGGTCGGCTCAGGTGTTGTCGGCGGTAGTGGTTCCTCGACGACCTTTTCACCTTCAGTACTTGTTGATTTCGGCAGTATCTTGAATTGTTTCAAGCTTTCGCCGAAGTCTTTTTTACGTTGTAAAATATTAGCCATTTCGGCTTCGGGCCTCTTCCGTTTCTTCTCCATCTCGGGCGTGTGCGTTTCGGCATCGAGACTTTCGGTTTTTCGCTGCGCGCTCGTTGACCCAATTCAGTCGTCGACGCTTGCTTGGACCTCTCTTTTTTCAACGCTGAGGCGTCCTTTTCCGGACTCTCTTTCGACGTTTTTGTCTTTTTGAGGGTCTTTGCCGTTACGGAGTCCTCATCCAAGGAACCTACGGTGTGTTTTTGCATGGATGCAGCTGCGGTCGCCGAGTGCTTTGACGCCGAGGCTCCCTTTGAAAGTCTAGAGTCTGATTTTCGAGACTTCTAGTCTTTTCAAGGTCGACGATTCTCTTACCTCCTTCGAAGTCTTCATCTCGACCTCCACGACCGGAACATCTCTGTCCTCGTCGCCTTCTGGCCCTTCGGTGACGTTATCTTCCTCCTCACTGGAGAGGCCCAGGTTTCGCAGCGATGGCGGTGGTCCTTGGCCTTGTATGTAGTAGTTGGCTCGTCTCTGCCTTTCTCTTACCCTCAACATCTTCGGGGTGAAGACGGAGCACGCGTTACAGTCCTCACTTCGATGATCCAGCAGTAGGCAAAGGTTGCAGACCGGAAGCTGATCCTTCTGAGCGTACTTGTGGTGACAGTTCTTGCAAAACTTGAACGGTGTCTTGTCCATTACCCCGCACAGGGAGCCCCCTGCATGCGCCTTCTCCGATCGTCGTGGAAGATTTGGTTTTTCGTCGATCTCCGGTCATTTTGGATTGAAACTTGAAAGTCAAAACGTTCTACCAGTGTTTTTCTGGAGTTTTTTCCTTATTTTCGTCAATTCTTCTCTCCAATCTTGGGAGCTCCTTCCGTATCGATCCAGACCCAACGGCGGAAAAAAAGAATGTGAAGATGGCGACCAAAGGTGGGAGCTTCCGGAGGAAGCCCGACGACATCACAGAAGGACACCAAATGATGGTACGTCGACGCCCAACAAAAAAAAAAAAAAAAAAAAAGAAATACTACAATTCCGGACCCACCCACTAGATGGCGGAATAATGCACAGCATGTGAATCCAGAAAAGATTCACGTTGCAAAAGTTCCAATTATCCTAATCCCAAATATCGTGTTACTCCCAACTCCAACTCTTCCTCCGTAGCACTCTAGGGTCCTGATCCTAGGGCATTTCAGCTTCCCCCGTACAACAATAGTTGGCTCTATGGGGAGTGCATAAAGGAGTCACGTCGGGTTTTTATAATCTATTGGCCCTAAACCCTCATTTTTGCCCCCTATCCCTTCTTCCTACACTGGCAAACCACTTTAAAACAATACACTGATGATGACTGGATGAAGGTAGTAGCAGATGAGGTGCACGCGATGCTGGAATGAAATTCTGGCTCTTCAAAATGATACAGAACTACTACTGGACCCCCTCAAAAGTTGCGTCCGCCCGTCTTCTCCAATACACACAATGCTGGAGGCGCGCACAGGCAGACTGTGACAACGCAATTTCTATGAATTACCCTACACCACCTACCTCAGGACCCGCATAGGCACTACCCTCAACCTTATCTTGAACTACCCCTTCCACTTTTAAGAGCCCTGATTATGCTGCATGATACGAGCAATCTACACGATCCCACAACGACACCGATTGATGATAGCGTTGGCCACAAACAACTATGTACTCTATGCCAATAGCACTCACCTCATGTATCCACACACAATGAATGGTTAAATGAAATGTACAAAGTGGCCTTCTACGAATGAGTGGTGTACCAATTCAGGATAAAGTTGACCTGTTTGAACCCATTTGGCCTCCGTTCCCGAGGACAACACTAAAAAAAAGTCCTTCGCTGTGGTTTCTGGGTAAACCTTCATGGTTCACCCATTTCCTTTTCCTCATTGCATAGAGCCAGCGAGTCTTCTCCTGTTTCCCCTCTTATCACACTACCCAGCTACATGGCAATCAGACCTTCTCCTCCCTCTCCCCCCACCCCCTATTTTCCCTATTTAGGCCTCTAATGGGGACTACAACGCCCCAGTTCATGGTCTACCCCTACATGCAGTTACCATAGCTGCCACCCACAAAGGACCTCCCTGTTTGGTTGTGGGCTTTACATAGTGTTGTATTCCGCTTTAGGTGTCCGTATATAGGTTTTCCTGATACATGTCCTTATATAGGCACAATTCGCATTGCCCTTATATAGGCATAAGATCCCAGTCCTTATTTAGGCATTAGCCATGCTATCCAAATACAGGCATGGTCACCTACATCCGTCCACCCTAACGTCACAACGAGTTCTTAGAAACCAGACCCTTAAGCTCTTGGGAGTTCCCCTAGCACAGGATTATTGATTTCTCCAAGAACTCATTTATTATGCATGAACCGCTATTCCTTAAGGGTTCATTCCGGACGTCTTTCTTTGCCCGACTTTACGTCAATGCTAACATTCCAAGGCACCTACCGGGTATAAATATACCTTCCCTTGCCCAAGCAAGTAGGAGGAGACCTCGACTTTAGAGGAGCCCGTGTCCCGGCCTGACGTACTGACAAGAGACGCTGTCATCCCTGCTCACAGAGAATCCAGCTTCCAGTGTTCTGACTCCCTTCGCGGGGTGTTAGAGTTCAAGACCCGGAAAGAGATTCCCACCTCTCTCATTCTCAAGGTATGGAGCTGACTAGAACCTAGAGGGACTCTTGGCATACCAGACTTGGCATACTATAGCATACCATACTATAGAATACATCACCTACTTCTTACCTTGCACTACACTTAGGTTAGGTACACTAGGGTAGAACTAGTTAGAGAAGCATCTTATAAGTACTCGCATTTTTAGCTTATGTTATTTACGTATATGAATATATGTGTCATAGCTAAAAGAGTGCTAGCACAGTATTATTTCTTTCTACTGCTTACGCTGTACATAATATATCTTGCATACTGTCTTACGATTGTAACAGCTCATATCTCTTGCACGAGAAACAAGACTGTTCAATAAATCCTTTTATTGAAACGCCCGTCTATTCTTTCTGTGTAACTTTGAAGAAACTAAGCATGCACGATTAGCTGAGTGAAACTGTTCTGTGGTTTCCACGATTCTGAGAGTGTTCCGATTCTAAAGGGAAACAAAGTTGTCATGTTTATGCGGTTGCCAGAAACTACTCCCTTCTTGTTTACAAGGAGTTTCTAGTGGCCTCTGAGTTAGCTGGTACAAAGTAAATTAAGTTTAATATACTCGATAGGGACATACTGACCTCAGTTCTATGTCAAATCTATAGTGTAAATTATTCCAATGCGCAGAGCCTATTAGGGAAATAGGAACTACACTACAATAGGACCTATGCCTATTTTTCTTTCCCCCTTGGTCTTCCATAGATCAGTACGTTGCATTCATTAACTCTCTTGTTGTTCACAGTTCGGGTTCTATGTACACACCATAGTGCTCACCTATACTGGCACATTGCCAGACTCAACGCATTCCATACACTGGTGGATTACTAATACCCTAATGCAATAAAAATATTTTAAAACAATACAAGAAAAAAAAAAAAAAGCCCCAACCTTGCCAAAAAATTAAAAAGTTGATTATATAAATTTTGTTGGTGTATTAAATAAAATAGAATATAATTTGTGTATTTGTTTTGATGAAAGCTTGTCTCTATATTTTTGTGTACTGTTTTGAGTTCAGATCAGCATAACTGCTTAAGCCGCAGTCCATGGCATCTAGTAATGCCCCCCTAAACCGATACTGCGACAGTGGGAGTTGCCTGAATTCAGTAATTAGTAAGTGGGGGTACCACAGTAGCCAAAGGGTTAAGAACCACTGATCCAGGGAAAGAAACAATGTTAAACTGCCAAGGGGATGAAGAAATAAAAAGGCTGTTAATGCCCACCTAGCCAGCTCCAACTAAAGCAACGGAAGCACCCAAAAGGAGAACCATGAGACCTAAAGGGAAAATTAAGTAAATAATTTCAGGGACAGAAACTGCCAATATTGACAAGAAACTGAACAAATGTTGATTCCTGCCACAAGAATTATATAAAAGTCAGGAAATCAGGTGTTAGAGACGAAATGGTCTCTTTGGTGCCGACCTACTGGGGCCAGTAGAAGCTTTTCCAATTTGCAGCTTTTATAAATCACTTTTTTCTCCACTTTCAAATGTATATAAATAAATGAAAAGCTACTTAAAAACGTCTTTACAAAATAAATGGAACATTAAACATACAATATGAAGGTTTTCTTGGCCCAGCCATCTGGCTGAGAATTATTGCAAAACTATGAATCGGGGAAGAATCCTTCCTGGATACTTAAACATCAAGCTTTCTAAACGAAGACTCATCGCCTACAACTCATAAAGCAAAAAAATAAAGTTTGGTGGGTCTAAGTCCCTTTCTTCGTTTTGGACACACTCCAAAGATACCTCCCAGAGGCATACTCTGAACTCTGTGGGGGGAAAAATCCCTAATTTACATGCAAGTGCGTACTTTAATTTGATTCATGGTTTCTTGTTTCCAGCTGCACGTACATACAGCAGTTCTGTTTCCTCACTGGTAATGTGGTTCAAATATGCTGCAATGCTTGATGTGTTATAGTTTTATGAAGAACTCACTTAACTGCTATGGGAAATAACACTTGGGCATTTTGTGTTCTCAGATTTAAAAAAAACATCATGCACTGTCGAGCTATCAGTATGAAATATTACAAACTTGATTTCACTGTTAAAACACTAAATGTCAATATTCAAAGGAACATCTGGTGTCAACACCAACAAATTGATGTACAACACCTTTTTTACATTAATGCACCACTACATTTTGCACATTACAATTATTTTTCAGGAAGGCCTCTGAGAACTTTGTATTTAATTTATTGTAAAAACTTTACAGTGCCCATTAGCTAATTCCTCCTTTTCTTTTTTGGTTTAGGTTCTTGTGATATTTCAGAAATGTCTTCATCTTCTGAATGTTTTCTTTTCTTTTTCTTTGCTTTTTTATGGTCATCCAGGTAACCACAAGAGTCACTTTCAAGAATAGTTGAGTCTTGCTGCTTATGTTTTTTCTTCTTTTTCTTTGTTTTTTCGTGTTCTGGCACATTGTCTGCAGAAGCATCAGTATTAAGCATGGCAGAAATGTCCATAGCATTTTCAGTGCCACTGTCCATATTGTCTCCATTTAGAATAATTTTCATCTTCTGTTTCTTTGTCGGAGACACATTTTGATCAACATCTCCAACAATGAGTGAAGTCACACCAGATGGTGTTTCAGAAGAATTTGTGTCAATGCTGAAATAGACAAAACAAATCTTTTATTTCCAAGCCCATTGTATCCAATAGATTAAATCAAACTGAAGTTCAAAACCAGATAACAGATACAGTTGGATCATACATGAGCACATGAATATGTGGGTGGAGAGAGACCGAGCGGAGCATCACACTGGTTACATGTTCACCCTGCTGCTATAACTCTGCCCTTGCCTTTATTTGAGTAGATAGAACACCATAGTTTTGCATAGGATACAACTGGATCGGCTTCTTCGAGTGCAGGAATTCATGGACTGCAAACTCAGCCCGAAGGTCACAAGCTACTTAATTCAATTGGAATGGCAGCAGCATAACCAGTCCCCTAATTGGAACTGGATTAGTTGAAGGAAAGCCAGCCAGATTAGCTGAATATCCTCACCACCACCCTGGAATAGCCTTTGTGCCTAGGATGGTGGATGAAGTTCCAGACAGGGAAGTGGAGTGCTCCAAAATTCCAACATAAAATGAAATAGATAACTAACATCTAAGGGAGCGGTGAATAATATATGTAGGGACATGTAGGTCAAAATAACATCTGTTATTTATTTTATGAAAGATTATATTCAAGTGCTCACATAGGTAAGTGACAACAAGCGTGACGTGAAAAGTGAATGTGACTTTAAAACAGACATCGCATTGACAACAAGTAATGGAACTCCTCATAAAGATTGTTACAGATTGTAAGGAGTTACTGTTGTAGGGGGTCGACGACGTTTCGATCTCAGTCAATCGAGATCATCTTCAGGACATAACAATTGTGAAGAGGACAGGCTGCTCGAAGCACAATTCCCAGTGGACGTGTAGCAGCTGGTTAGCGCTGCCACATAATGGATGAGTAATGCTGCCGGTTAATCGCTAGTCATGGCCAGGAAACGCGGCCTGAAGACAGAGTGCTGAATTAATGAAGCGCTCTCATGACTGTGCTGTGTGCCGGTAAATTAATTAACACGGGCTGCATCAGTCAGCCAGGATCCGGAGAACTAAGCGGCGTGACCTGTGTCTGTGACGGAATTGTGCTTCGAGCAGCCGGTCCTCTTCATTGGGCTGATTAAGTACCCCCTATTCAAGGACGATTACCCGGACTAGCCCCGTGCCCTCCTTCAAAGATTCCTGCCCCCCCAGGCGTTTTCACTCTTGCTGCATCTCAGCAACTCCACCGGCTCTACCCGGTCCAAATTCAGCGTGCTCACAATTGTTATGTCCTGAAGATGATCTCGATTGACTGAGATCGAAAATAAATAACAGATGTTATTTTGACCTACATGTCCCTACATACATTATTCACCCCTCCCTTAGATATTAGTTATCTATTTCATTTTGAGTACAGTGTCCCTGAGTGGGACTCTGTTTCATTGGACCTTTTTGGCCACACCAGAACCATTGTTTTTCTAAACATCTATCCACCCCAGGTTCACATATCGGGGTACCCTTGTCTATCCTTACTACCTAAATTCCAACAGACAGACAAATTTCCAGGTCTCTATTCTGGGGACAATGGTGTGGAATTCAGCGTGCTCTAATTTTACTTTGTAATGAATGATTTCGACTACAGCTATATTAAAAAACATCTCATAAGTGGCCATATAAATATGCAACTTATGATAAAAGTCCTGCTGCAACAAATTCTCAAACTTATGCTCAAAAAGACTTAAGTGCTATGAAATGGACCGTTTTAGCAGAATGGACACCTTAATATTTCTATGTTCTCTGCACTACTCTCTATACTAAATCAGGGTAATTTTCAATCACCAAAGGTCCCTCAAATAAAGAATTAATGGTGGACTGTATAGTGATTCATTTTAACGACCATCAACTAGTTAGGCATTTGCTAGGACAACTTCACAATGTTCCTTTACCTGGGACTCAGATTTTAGCCTTATCACTGGACTATTTTTCCAGCCCCACCTCCTTATGTAGCATTGAGCCTCGAAGAGCCCATTCTTGCAGGCCCAGACTACCTCTTATTGGTAACGCAAATTCAGGTAATATGGGGAGATTCAACCTGAGAGTAGAGAATAGATTTGTCCCTGTCAGATTAACCCATAGCTGACACATACCAAAACGGGGTTAGAGCCTACTAGGACAAGCAATACAAAATGAGCAAACCTCCCTAGAGAGCCTGCTAAGGGAATCCAAAGGGTGGCTAAAATTAGCTTCGTGGAATGTGGCCGGTGTTAGCTCGAAGGTGGGTAATGCGTACTGGTTGGCCGTCTGGTGGAGTCAGGACATATTATGCCTACAGGAGACGTGGGCAATTGACCAAATATTTGTAGATGTTACCGTTTGTTTCAATCAGAAGCTGTTCCATCCCCATCAGGTCGAGCAAGAGGTGGCTTACTGACGTTAATATTGAATACCTTGCCAATAAGAATAAAGAAATTCGAGAGGCTGTGCCCCTATTTTCATATCCTGTTCTGTGCGGGGAATTGTGACCAGGGTTGGCTCTTAATACATTTTTATAATAATTTTGGAAGGAACATGCACACGGTGGTGGCCTTATTGGATAACTTGCTTAACAAAATTAGCAGAGGAACTCGAAATAATTTTAACATTATGTGGGTAGGAGATTTTAATGCCCAGCCCTGTAAATATTCACTGAAGACAGTCTGTGGTATAGTGGACGTGGTGGGTGACCCAATCCATCATTTCATGCGTCACAAATATGGGAATAGTCTAAATAGGCTTCTATCCATTAGAAACCTGGAGATAAGTAATAGTGTAGACACACTCTCAGGAAATTTCACTAAGACCTTTGTATCTAATGAGTACAAATCGAGTATTGATTTTGTGCTTGTAGCTGAATCTCTCAGAGGAAAGATTACAGAAGTGGATACTCTATTTACTAGCTTTAGTGACCATGCTATTCTTTCCCTATACATGTTAGAAGGGTCCCCCCCCCAGGAAGAAGCCAATACAATTTATAGGGAAGCCAATTTTGGGTAGAGAGAATGGATACCAACTGAAATGGGAAAGAATTGACAAGATAAAAGTAGTCCCTCACATTTTATCCAATAACATGGAGTAGGTATTAAATTGTCTGGATGCAGACTATCCCATTGACCTTACCACAGAATTTTTGAAAATATTAGAGGGAGCTAAATATGCTCCGACTCACTGTAGATCCTCAAATAAGGCTCCGATAACACGCTGGTTTGATCAAGCCTGCTCAAAATCTTTAAAAGATTTGCATAAAGCCCTGAAAGCCGAACCCAGAGACCAAGTACCGATAAATACTCAGGGTAAGGCCTTTAGAGATGCAAGGATAGAAAGAGAAAAGGCCCTGAGAGATGAGGCCTGGGAAAACCTGGAACGGGCAGCAATTACCAAAAATAGTAGGGATTTCTGGAAAGTGGTAAATAATCCCCATTTTAAAAATACTAAGGAACTAACTCTGGACTCCCATGTGGGTGAGGATGCTTGGGTGAATCATTTTGAGAAGATTTTTGGATCAAAGGAAACCCCCAAACGTTCAGCCTAGTCCTCCCATTGCACAAACAGAGTACATTACCTTCTCATTAGATGAAGTAATAAAGGAGTTGGGTAAGTGCAGTAAGGCAAAGGCTCCGGGGGCTGGATGGGGTCCCAATTGATTTATCTTTGGACAAACAAGATTTGTGGGCCCCATTACTGACTAATGTATTTAATGTGGTAGCCAAGTCTGGCCCCTTGGCCTCATGGGGAACTAGTAGAAATATACCAATTTACAAAAAAGAAGACAAAAATGATCCTCAGAACTATAGACCTATCTCCTTGCTAGACAGTACCTCGAAGCTAATGGGCCGACTACTGCTACATAGGGTGGAAGAGTAGTCGCGTGAGAAGAATATCTTGATTCCGGCCCAATATGGCTTCTAAAGAGGGAGGGGCACGATAAATCAGTGCCTGAACCTGAATATAGAAAAAAATACACCAGATCTAAAGGCTGCAAGTTTTACATGGCCTTTATGGAGCTAACCGCAGCATTTGACTGTGTGAGCCATTTAAAACTATGGAAGATAATTGAGATGATAGGGATTGATGCGCCAATAGTAAATTTGATCCATCAGTTTATTTCTCAGTCTACATCATGTGTTCGATATGGTAAAGATGGGGAATTTACCTGCCCGTTTCGGATCACAAGGGGAGTTAGACAAGTTTGCGTCCTCGCCCCATTTCTGTTTTCAATTTACACGAATGTGGTAGAGGCTGCACTGGTAGGATCAACACCAAATGTTCCTGTCTTGGATACCATCACTCTACCACTATTGGCTTATGCCGACGATGCAGTATTAATTGCCAGAACGGGGTGGCTCTCCAACATCTGATATCGGCCTACTTGACCTTCATGACATCTTTGGAGTTGAGGGTTAACAAATCCAAATCTTTCATACTGATAGCAGGGGCAACCTCGTCTAGGAATGTGCCACAGATTAGAGGTGGTAGATACATTCTCTTATGGGGATGATGGGGGGGGGGGGGGGGGGGGGGGTGGGGAGTCTCATTTGACAAAAGCCAGATTTGGTCGAATATGGTGGGAAATAGGGCCCTAGTGATGGAAAGTAGTATCATAGCCATCTCTAGATTTGCTAATAAATTGGGCACAAAACCTTTAGAACACATAAAAAAGATATATAGAGCAAAGACAATACTGGCCGCTACCTATCGGGCAGGGATGTGGGGGATGGCTCCATCAGCGCATCTCCAAAAACTTGAGGACAGATTCTTTAAAAGGCAGGTGTCCCTCCCCACTTCTTGTTCGAATTTATCTGTCATTTAGAATTAGGATTAATTTATGTAACTGATGTAATAAGGCTCACCCCAATAATATTATGGCACTCAATATGGCGGAGGGACACGGTAAATCTGACTCAATCTATTATGAAAAAATGCTTAAAGCTAGATAACACACAAAATCCAATGGCTGCAATATGTAAGGTCAACCCTGATCTCATTGGGCTTAGAAGAATTATTTAGTAACCCAAGTGCATGCCTTAAAATGACAAAGAAGGAAATAAAGGCAAAATGTTGATCAACGTTGGCGTATGACAGACAGGAAACAAATCAAGCTAAACCAACTGTAATGTTATATTACCAGTCCTCGCCAACATTAGTGGGAGAGTATTTTTACTTTGAGAAAATTGAGAGACCACAGCATAGATTTTTTTTACTGAGGTTCTGTATGAACCTGATCCCTCTGAGGGTGGGCTTTCCGGCAGGGAGGTTTAATTTTTCAGAACTGTCAGTTTGCCCCTGTGATAACAGATTAGAGCACTCAGACCTTCACCTAGTTTTATTTTGCGATTTCCATAAAGAGGAAAGAGCAAGACATATTTTACCAAGTTTAAGACAATATAATTTTAGACAATGTAGACCAGCACTGTGCTTTCTTAAAAAACGTAATCCATTTATATGTTTCTTGTTAGCTACTTTTTATGGGCATGTTTAAGGAGGAGAAAACGTTGTTGCTTTAGTTATCTTTTAGCGATCGAGGTATTTAACTTGAATTTGCAAAAGCAGGGTTGTCTTATCTTAGTTTACTTAAGGTATACTATTTATTGCTGAATATTGTAAAGTTTCTCTTTTATCTGTATGGGTTGGTTTGGGTCATATAACTATCATATGAGACTATGAAAGGCTTGGGAGGTTATATCAATCTACATAATCCAATTTTAGAAATGAATAATGCGTCATATCAACCTGTTATTTTAATCAGAACTTCACTTTTATGAGTAATGTTTTATTGGAATGAGATAGCCGAAGATGAGCCGAACTGAAGTATAAGCACTGACACTTTGAGAATGTAGGCTATGAAGTACTGCACTTTTATGATCTTTGTGTTAAGATGGAATAAAGTTATTTGATTTGATCATAAACATATACATTGTTTGGTGTCAGAAATGTATTTTATTCTGTTGCTTACCGTACACTTTCAGCTTTTACTGACAACAGGTCAATGGCTGTTCGGTTCAATGAAAGCTAAGGTGACTGGCGACAAAAATAGCCAGAAAAAAACTAAAGAAAACCCAGAGCCTTGCAATTGTACCTTTTAGATTGTGTACTCCAATCAAGGTAGATAACCCTATTTTACTTTGGTGTGGAAAACTGCACTATTTGTCTTATGAAATGGGATGGGAACTGTAAATTCTTAAGCAAGGAACATTATGGATGCAGTGGTTTTACAATTTTCCTCTGGTACCCTGGGATAAGGCTTGAAGTCGAAGGTTTGGAGCCGAAAGTCTTTTGAGGAGGGACAACAACCATAAGAAAAAAAAAAAAACTATTTCTGAAAGAATACACAGGTAAAAACTACAGTGAAAATCAGTTAAAAACAAAGCGCTCCAGATCCTCATGTCTGTAGCACACAAAAGACGGTAGGGTATTCAGGAGGGGATGGTATCTTTAAAGATAATGATGGAGTGAGGTTTGTAAAAATACATCTTCATGAAATTAAGTAACCCCATAATAATGTATTGACTGCATGGACTAACCAACCCTGAATGCATACATTTACACAAGGGGCAAATGCATTATACATAATATACTAAATCATGTTGGTATGAGTACGTATTAACTGTTTGCGCTTTGCAAAATCGTACTAATGCATGTTTATGCTATGTTGTACATTGCACATTTTGCATGTTGTGCACAAATAACGAAAGAGTTGCTTTAAATTAATAGCTTTCGCTAGGAATTAATTAACACAGGGTATTAGTATGGTGGGAGGTAACCATAATGGGTTTTATTTCATGAATTAATATTCTTTTGTCTTTATTTTACTTTAGTACGAGATTGGGCCTGCATGAAAATGGCCTCTTGTTTGAACCAGCATGTGATTTTCTTGGTCAGTATGGAGAACGCATGCGCCAAGATGGGTTGCCTGCTTGCAGACTGCAGAGTGTACCAGCTGATGTAATCCGTGTGAAGGCCATGTTGACCTGTGTCCTATTGTTTATGTGCCAAGACGCGACAGCGACTGTGGGAACAGCCATCACTACGTGCAATTTGAATGTGAAGCGGATATCATAATGTACAATTGTTGCAAAATGTATAACTATGAATGTTAGTGGTATATGAATGTATTGGTCTTAAATCCTTCCTTTGTAAAAACCGGTATAGGATGGATTTGTGAGGAGAACTGGATGAGGCGACCCTTGTATGATTTATGACAACCAATCACAGACCGAGTTTCTACTGATACTGCAACATTGTAAAATAGTAAGTTAGTCATGAGGTTATAATTGATATCCCAATTGGGTGTGGCGAGGCAGTGTAGTCCGGGATAGCAGTGCAGTCCGGTGTGGCAGATCAGAGAGAAGAGACTATCAGAACGCACAGAATATCGAAAGAGAGAAGCGCACCAAGACAGAGAGAGCAGACCAGCACTAAGCCAAAGAACGCTTTAGGTATGAGAACGTTGCAGGAGTGCTTGGGAGGAGACTGCGTCCGAGGAAAACTAGATCAAGGTAGATTGATTGGGAGATTAATTTTAGTTGTTAGTCTATGGCAAACTTAGCTATATCTGTCCTGTTAACTTTGTCCTCTGAGCCCATCTCTGGGGACCTCTTGCCACAACCTCGGCTAAGGAAGTGGTTTTCCTGATTCTTTGGTGGGTATCACCCTCCTTAATTGCTTTAATTTTGCAATATATTTCTGCAAGTTTTTATGCTGTAGCTGCTCTTCCCCCATTCCTATGCACGCTTTAATGTCGATGCAAATGATTCATTTTGATTACATTGGCTGTCTCCCCCTGCGTGTTTTTACTTGTAAATGGTCAGGTGGTAATCCAACTGGGTGTCCAGCCTGTAGCACGTGTGTTGAGTCTGAACTACATGTGTTCTTCTTTTGCCAGGGATATCATCTAATAAGACAAAAATGGCTGGTCCAGTTGTGTAAAAATCTAGGTACAACCCGTTGCATGGAAGCATTTAGAATTTTAAAATACAACACAGACTCCCACATAGTTTTTGCAGTTTCACGTTTCTTGAATTCCATGTGGTGGGCCAGGAGTAAATTCCTTAAGAATTTAAACCAAGGTACTGACAGTTGACTGACTTTCTTAACCTTTTTAAACCAAAAATGATTTATCTTAGATGAAATGTTTTATCTCTTTTAACTTTCTTTTAATCATTTTTACTGTATGTACATATTTGTGTGTCCTTTTATGGTGAATAACCGAAATAAAGAAATATTGGATTGGATTACATTGCTTGATAATTTGTTCTCTTATATGTAATCTTGTGTGTGCACTGACAATCTGAATTATGAGCATTTAATAAGATAAAATCATTAACTGAAGAAATGACTGTGGTTATTTAGTTAAAATATTAAACTGTTTAGTTAATCATAGTCACCATCAACTCTTCAACTAATGGTCCATCGACCAAAGGAAGAAGACAGTTGAGATTACGAATAGTTAGAATTATATATAAATGTTATAAATGTGAAGTGTAGTATTGTGCTTAATAAAACTGACAAATTAAACCCCCCAAACCCAGCGCCCGTCTTCAGGGATCATTTATGGGTAATGTGTGATGGGCCCCGTTGTTTGGTAAAGCAATTTATGTGTGACGAGATTTCTTTTGATCCCTGGTTCATGAATTAGGGGTTGCGCTGGATCAGTTTTTCTGGTAGCAGAATGATGGTTATTATTGATTAGTTTGGTGATTTATTGATTAAGTGTTTAACATTCTATGTAAAGTGAGTTAGTATCGCGTTTCTATGTAGTCTTTGGAACACAGGTACAGAAGGGTATCTGGGAAGCCGGCAAAGTAAAAGTTAGCCTGAAATAAGTAGGCCTGGGCGGTAAATTCCGTTCCGCTCGCGGAATTTGGGTAATTCCGCGATCCGCGGCTTCGCGGAATTTTTTGCTTGTTCGCGCTTTCAAAATGCGTGTTTGCGAAATATTTCTCCCCGATCACACAAACAGCATTCGCGAACAGGAAAAAAGCATCGCGAACGGGCGGAACAAGCAATTCCGCGTGTTCGCGGAACTTTTGCGTGCTCGCAGAGATTTTTTACCGTTTCGCAGAGCTTTGCGTAGCACGACTATGCAAATTCCGCCCACCCCTAGAAATAAGGCAGAAGAAAAGTGTGAGAAGTGAAATCACACGGGAATAGGTGCATTGTCTGTTTAAATTAGTGGTAACACTTCTGTGTTATTTTAGGGACTATTTAGCATGTATGTAGAAAAAGAGTGAGATAGCGAAGGGTCCACCTGTGAAACTTTGGCCTTATCCCCAGAAGAGTACCGAGACCTCCTTTTCAATAAAAGGTCCTCTTGTGAAATTTTGGCCTTATCCCTAAAGAAGTAACATGTCCTCTCCTAGCTTGGATGAAGGGAAGGATAGCGTAATTGTTATACTTGCCCGTATTGAAAGGAACATTCTTGAGTGAAAAAGTCTCTTTATTTAGAAAACAGACAGTGTGGTATTGTTTTATGTTGTGACTAATAAGTTACTGTAAAGAAAAAGGACTTAGAAAAGTGCCGATAATTTTTGTAATGGGAGGATCAGCAGCAGGAGGAGAGGCTGACGTCACAAAAAGCCGCGCTGGCATTGGTCAGACTGTGAAGACAGAGTAAGCTCAGATTGGCTGGTTGGTGTGATCTGCGCTGGTATTGGACAGGATAGCGGAGACGTAGACAGCTGGGAGAGGAGACGTAGAAAGCTGGGAGAGGAGTTGGCCTAACGGCTAGGGCGTCCGACCTCGAATCTGGGGAACTGGGTTCGAGTCTCGGCAATGACGCTGAACATCCTGTGATTCTGGGCAAATCACTTAATCTCCCCGTGCCTAACAAAAATGAATGTGTGTCCTAATGTAACGTAACTGGTGCTATGTAAAGCGCTCTGATACCCGATTCGGGTCAAGTTCGCGCTATATAAAACTCTGGGGGAAAAAAAGAAAGAAAGCTCCGATTGGAAGAGTTAGTGTGTGTCGCGCTGACATTAGTCAGGTGTTTAGGGAAGCAAAGGAGTTTGATTGGTGAATTAAAGTGGATTGCGTTGACAAAGATTTGGATCAAAGTAAAGTTGTTGACAAGTAACAAAAATGTATTTCGAACAACCAAAACAGGAGAAATTGACTTTGTTTGGTAAAATTAAAAGATTCTTTAAAAAGGGCAAACCAGTAATAACGAGAGGAGTTCCTATCCCTCCACCAAAGACACCAGCGTCATATATGATGTTAAAATATGGTTATCACACATGTATTTGGCTAGAAAATTGGGTAGGATATATGAAGAATGATGGTGTGCTAGCTTTTCCAGAGCATGGTTCTTTTAATTTGGCAGTATTGCGTAATTTGAGAGAAAAGATGATGGCATTAGATCCAAGACCTAGACCTACACAGTTTGAAGCACTAGTAGAATAGGAAGATGAAATGTATGAAAGGGAAAGACAGAGGTGGTAGAGTTAATAGATTTATGTTTGGAAGACTTCATGATGAAAAGCATGAAGACAGAATGGAGAAATGGAGAGATAACTGAAGGATTATATCCAGTTTTAATGGTAGGAGAGACTGCAGGAAGCAAATGTAAGGAGAAAAGGAGACATTTAGAGCAATTTGGTTATGGATATAACCCGAATGAATCTGATGACAAGTTGCTGGATGATATATTAGTTAAAAGACCACCCCCTTATCAGGAAAATTCAGCGATGGTGACACCAAATGCACCGTCGATGGACACCCCAATGACACCTCAAACGACACCAGTTCCAACCGTAAGCGATACAGAGCAGGAAGGAGAAGCAGAATTGGCAATAAAAACCAAAGAATTAGTTGAAAAATTGAATCAGATGAATATGAAAATAGATGCAATAACTGTACCAGTAACTATAGGTCCAGCAATATCTGTATTCGAAAATAGACTTATCCATGAACCTTCCTTGACTGTCCCATTAAATTCTGCTATAACATCAGCTAGTAATAGAATTAACGCCGTAAGTGTCCAAAGTGAACAGCCCACTACAGTTACTAGATCAACACCTCCGACTAATCTAACAATAATTGAAACACCTAGGGAGATAATGCAGTTACAGCCCAAAAGAATAGAGTTGGAAGAAATCCCCGGAAGTGAAGTTTCAATAGGTCCAACAACCGAAGAATTAGATGATTGGGTGAAAGGGTTACAAAGGAGAAAAACACAGCCACAGCCTATAGATATATGTAAGTTGAGAGTAGATCTGGAAGAAATGATCATTGGGACCATAAGTCCAGACAGGCTAAAAACTTATCACGATGATGAATTGATGTATCTGTGTAAGAGTATTACTTGGAAAGCGAAAAATCTACATGAAAGGTTAGTGGAAGCTGCAGAGGAGTTGGGAATAGACATGGGAAGATCAAAGGTGTTGCAGAAGACATATAGAGGGGACTTTACTGAAAAGGATATAGAAAATATGAATACATCTGGTAGACTATTGCAGATAAGAGTTAATGGTTGTTTTGAGAAAATGGGGAGACGTGGAAAGATGGAAGGGTAGATGGATGAGGAAGAAAGAAGAAATGGCTGCTAAAGAAATACATTTACATCCAGTAAGAGAAGTAGAAAATGTAGCTCTTGAATGTCCCATGAGAGAAGTTCCAGGAGGAGGTTATGTGCATGTTCCGTGGTCTAGACAGGATATATTGTCTTTTACCAATGAGTTTCCCAGGTTCTGAGAAAAGCCAGTGGAATGGTACAAACAAGTTGTGAGGTTCGTAAAAGTCTCGAACGTATTGTTAAAAGATTTAGATGGATTATTTGAAATTGTTGTCCCTGCAGATTTATGGACTGAATGTAAGATTACAGTTGATTGGCCAAAAGATGAATATCCTAGGGATTCCAAAACAGGAGCACCTTCTGATGAGGTGATGAAAAAGTACCATCAGGTGATTACTTTCTTGAAAAGCAAAATTACCCCCAAGGAAACTGATTGGCTAAAATTGATAGAACAAGCCAAGAGCCGAAAGTCTGTGCATGCATATTATGAGAGGTTATTACAAGTTCTTGAGCAGTATAGTGGTTTTGAGAATATTGGAGACAAAGATATGAGTCATTTTGTGTACAGGTTTGTGTATGGATTAAGACCTGAGATTAGTCAGATGATACAGCAGCACGTTATGTTGGCAGGCCAAAACGATCGATGAGATTTTGAGGTATGCGAAATACTGCAGCGACGACATTGAGTCTCGCCTTCGCAAATTGAAAGAAAAAATGATGTGGGCGCAAGTAAAAGTAGCAGAGCAGCAAGAAACTCAGTTGAATTCTCAGTCTATAAACCAAATGGGAGGAGTTAGTCAGAATGCTCAAAGACCCAGTGGAGGTAGAGGACAAATGAGCAGGGAAGAGGCGAAAAAGAAATGTCCTTGTCATGGGTGCGGAAAGTATGGACACTGGAAGAATGAGTGTAGATCAGTGCAGAGGACTAATGGAGGAAATCAAATTTTAACCCCACAGGTGGGGAGTGAGGTAGGTGTGCAACAGCCACCGCAGCAGCAGGTAGTTACCTCCCAATATCAGGTCCCGCAACCACCGTTGCCACACAACGTAAATGCTCAAAGATACAGTGCGGATACAGGGTTCCACGGAGGAGACCAGGTTGGTAAAAATACTAACACGAATGTGATTCCCCAATTTTGGATGCAATGTGATGGAAGTGATGTTGAGTCGAATCAATGACTGTGCCCGAGGGGGGAGGAAAAGTGCGTGCTTGGCGCTACTCTTGAGGTAGATCAGTCAGGTCCATTTGTTGATGGAAAAGTGGAAGGTAAAGATATCACCTTTCTTGTGGACGCTGGTGCTACCCGTTCTACTGTGAGAGCAGCAGAAATTCCAAACCTACTCCTCTCGGGAGAAACTATCCAAGTAGTAGGAGTCTCAAATAAACAGATTAATACTCCAGTTACTAAACCAATTGAAGTGCATATTGGTCCCTTTAAAGACATGCATTGGTTCGTAGTGTGTGACTCGAGTCCAGTGAATTTGTTAGGAAGAGATTTGTTGTGCAAAATGAATTGCATAATTTACTGCACGCCGGATGGTATTGCATTCCAGACACCTGATGAGGATGTCGCTTTTAAAATGGTGGTAGCAAAGCAAGGAACGGAAGTGAATGAGTTATTTTCGCTTCTTACAGACAAAAGTGTGCCTGAAGAATTGATGAAGGTAGTGAATTCAGAGGTGTGGGATTTCACAGGACAGGAGATTGGGTTAATGAAGAAAGGGGATCCAATTAGAATTACAGTGAAAGATGGTGTTGACTATCCAAATACACCACAGTATAAAATGAAGCTAGAAGTAATAGCAGGAATAACTCCTGTAATTGATCAAATGATTGAACAAGGAATTTTAAAAGAAATAATGAGTAGTCCTTGTAATTCACCTATTATGGGATTGAAAAAGCCAAAAATGGAACCTATAGAATAGTTCAAGATTTGAGAAAGGTGAACAAAATTGTTGTGCCTTGTTGTCCAGTTGTGCCAAACCCAGCAGTGATTCTCTACCAAATCCCACATGATGCGGAGTGGTATACCGTAATTGATTTGTGTCATGCATTCTTTTCTATTCCCCTGCATCCGGATAGCCAGTATTTATTTGCTTTCCGGTATGGAGACCGTGTTTTGGTATGGTGTCGAGTTCCTCAAGGCTATACTGAGAGTCCTTCAATTTTTAACCAGATCTTGAAAAAGTGTCTGGAAGGTTTGAAAATGTCTGAAGAGTCTGTTCTGGTTCAGTACATTGATGACCTACTGGTGGCATCAAAGACTCGAGAAGCCTGTGTTACAGACACAGTTGCTTTACTGAATCATTTAGCAGAAGGTGGACATAAAGTGTCCCCTGCGAAATTACTATTCTGTCAGCGAGAAGTCCAATACTTAGGTCACAAGATTGAGAAGGGAGTCAGAAAGGTAACATCAGAGCGTATTCGAGTGATTAAGGACACGAGACCGCCAACAACACAAAGAGAAGTGCGAATGTTTTTGGGAGTGGTTGGATATTGCAGACAGTGGATTTTCACTGATGGCAAAACCTCTACAGAGGTTGACGAGGAATGATGTGAAGGACCCAGTTAAATTGGATGAAGAGAGCATGGAAGCTTTTGTTAAATTGAAAGTCTGCCAGGCGCCGGCATTGGGAATGCCCGATTATTCAAAAGATTTTGCATTGCATTGCAGTGAAAGAGATGGGTGTGCACTTGCAGTTTTAACTCAGAGGCATGGAATGGCAAGACGACCTGTGGCATATTTTTCAGCTACTTTAGATTCAGTGGCTGCCGCATTACCTGGATGTTTGAAAGCAGTAGCTGCTACTTGCGTGAGTCTGGAACAGAGTGAAGGGATCATAATGGGTCATCCTGTGAGAGTGTATGTGCCACATTCAGTTGAGATCCTCTTAACAAGAACACGGACTCAGCACCTCACTTATAGTCGGCTGACTAGGTATGAGAGAGTGATTCTGGGTACAGAAAATGTGACAATAGTGAGATGTACAAATGTGAATCCTTCTACTCCATTGCCAGATGTTTGGGATGAAGTAAAGGATGAAGCTGAACATGATTGTTTGGATGTGACTGAATTTTGTACCAAGCCTCGTCCTGATATTAAAGATGTTCCTCTTGAGGAATCCGATTGTGTGATGTTTGTTGATGGTTCTTGTTTACGAACTGAAAAAGGTGTGTTGAGTTCTGCCTATGCTGTCTGTACTGTAGCAGCAATCCTGGAAGCATCCTGTCTAAAAGGGGTAAAATCTGCACAAGTCGCTGAATTGATAGCTCTAATTCGAGCCTGTAAATTGGGAAAAAGTCAGAAAGTGACTATAATCACTGATAGTCAATATGGCTTTGGCATTTTACATGATTTTGGAGAACTATGGATGCAGAGGGGATTCCTGACCTCTTCGGGGTCCCCCATCAGGAAGTCAATTTATAAAGGAATTGCTGGAAGCATTACAATTGCCAAAACGAATTGCAGTGGTCAAATGTGCCGCACATAAGTCAGGAGATGATTATGTGACTCAAGGCAACAGATTTGCTGACCAAGTAGCACAATATTGTGCAAAGAATGAGATTTCCATAAATCGGGGAAAAACAAAAGAACATACGGTTTGTAAACTTATGTTTACTAACACCATTGAAACATGGGATGAAGTGAGACAATTGCAGGAAGAGGCAGGTGATGAAGAGAGAGAGGAATGGGAAAAGGTAGGATGTAGAGGACGAGAAGATGATGATATATGGGTATACATTGATGGGAGACCAGTCATGCCAGATAGTTTACTTTCTCATATGGCAAGGATGTACCATGGAATGACCCATATTGGCCGAGATGCCATGGTCAGATCATTCAAACAAACGTGGTTTAATACCAAGTTCAGGACTATTGCAGAGAGTCTTTGTCAGAGATGCTTGACGTGCCAACAGCAAAACCCAAGAAGAAAGACAATAGTTAGTCTGGGAACAATAGGGAGGACGGGAGGTCCTTGTACCAGACTACAACTCGATTTTATCGAGTTGCCTCCATGTAACAAGCTCAAATATGTGTTAGTAATTGTGTGTTTGTTTTCCTGTTGGGTAGAAGCTTATCCCACAAGGAGGAATGATAGCTTGACGGTGGCAAAACTTTTGCTGAGGGAATACATTCCTAGATATGGTTTTCCAGTCACTATGGAAACAGATAGAGGAACACACTTTACTAGTGAAACAATCAAATTTATTTGTGAGGCATTGAGCATTCAACCAAAACTTCATTGTGCTCATCGTCCAGAGGCTTCTGGAATAGTAGAGCAGATAAATGGCACAATCAAGAACAGGTTAGGGAAAGTGTGTAAATCCACAGCACTGAATTGGCCCGACGCTATACCCCTAGTTTTGATGAGTCTCAGTAGCATTCCTGACAAAAAGACAGGATTGAGTCCAAATTATGTTTACGTAGGGAAAAGACTAACTACAACAATTATTTCATTGGTTCCAGTGAACGTGAAGATACCTATAAAATTATTGGGGGTTGGGGATTAAAGGGAGGAACTGACCCTGTCTTGCTAGGCATATATTATGTCTGTGGGAGGAAAGCCTATTATCGGCTGCCAGATCACTGGTATGGAACTTGTTATCTTGGGATTGTTTTTCCAAAAGTCTACCATGTAGACAAAAGTACAAATGGAATCGAAGTAAAGCAAGGACTAAAACGTATAAAAAGAGAAAGTTTTTCACAAATTGTAGGCGATATATTTGGAGCATTGATACCTGGAGTTGGGGTTACACTGAATGCATACAAAATTCGACAATTGTCCACAGTGGTTGATCGTTTATCAACGGATACTGCTGGAGGATTCCTGATGATTGACACTGAAATGATTGCCATGAGATCTATGGTTATGCAAAATCGACTTGCCCTTGATATATTATTGGCGAAAGAGGGTGGAGTCTGTGGAATGCTGAAAGATTCAACATTGTTGCACTTACATTCCAGATAAAAGTAAGAATTTGGAAGGATATATTCAGAATATCACTGATTTGCATAAGAAAGTAGCCCAACTAGAGGTTGATGGTGTCTGGGAGAGACTAAGTAAGAGTTTCTCTACTATAAGCAATTGGTTTTCTTCTATAGGTAGCTCCTTAGTAGGAAAAATAATAGTACCAATAGTTTCTGTAGCTGTCATGATATTCATAATACGAATGACTTATGTTTGTATTAAGAAAAGACGCAAAGAAAAATAAGAAAATTAAGCAAGGAACGTAAAGAAAGAAAAAGGGAGATAGATGAGATAGAATTGGAAAATTATAAAGATAAATTGTAAGTAAAATCTAAGGAGCAAGGGCCAGAAGACAAAATAACAGCTATATAACTTGGTAAACCGTATGTGTAGGGATTTTATGATGGTAAACCATCAAAGGGGGATTGATGGAGTGAGATTTGTAAAAATACATCCTCATGAAATTAAGTAACCCCAAATTAATGTATTGACTGCATGGACTAACCAACCCTAAATGCATACATTTACACAAGGGGCAAAAACATTTTACATAATATACTAAATCATGTTGGCATGAGTAGGTATTAACTGTTTGCGCTTTGAAAAATCGTACTAATGCATGTTTATGCTATGTTGTACATTGCACATTTTGCATGTTGTGCACAAATAACGAAAGAGTTGCTTTAAATTAATAGCTTTCGCTAGGAATTAATTAACACAGGATATTAGTATGGTGGGAGGTAACCATAATGGGTTTTATTTCATGAATTAATATACTTTTGTGTTTATTTTACTTTAGTACGAGATTGGGCCTGCATGAAAATGGCCTCTTGTTTGAACCAGCATGTGATTGTCTTGGTCGGTATGGAGAACGCATGCGCCAAGATGGGTTGCCTACTTGCAGACTGCAGAGTGTACCAGCTGATGTAATCCGTGTGAAGGCCATGTTGACCTGTGTCCTATTGTTTATGTGCCAAGACGCGACAGCGACTGTGGGAACAGCCATCACTACGTGCAATTTGAATGTGAAGCGGAGATCATAATGTACAATTGTTGCAAAATGTATAACTATGAATGTTGGTGGTATACAAATGTATTGGTCTTAAATCCTTCCTTTGTTAAAACCGGTATAGGATGGATTTGTGAGGAGAACTGGATGAGGCGACCCTAGTATGATTTATGACAACCAATCACAGACCGAGTTTCTACTGATACTGCAACATTGTAAGATAGTAAGTTAGTCATGAGGGTATAATTGATATCCCAATTGGGGTGTGGCGAGGCAGTGCAGTCCAGGATAGCAGTGCAGTCTGGTGTGGCAGATCAGAGAGAAGAGACTATCAGAACGCACAGAATATCGAGAGAGAGAAGCGCACCAATACAGAGAGAGCAGACCATCACTAAGCCAAAGAACAATTTAGGTAGGAGAACGTTGCGGGAGTGATTGGGAAGAGACTGCGTCCGAGGAGAACTAGATCAAGGTAGATTGATTGGGAGATTAATTTTAGTTGTTAGTCTATGGCAAACTTAGCTATATCTGTCCTGTTAACTTTGTCCTCTGAGCCCATCTCTGGGGACCTCTTGCCACAACCTCGGCCAAGGAAGTGGTTTCCTGATTCTTTGGTGGGTATCACCCTCCTTAATTGCTTTAATTTTGCAATATATTTCTGCAAGTATTTATGCTGTACCTTCTCTTCCCCCATTCCTATGCACGCTTTGATGTCGATGCAAATGATTCATTTTGATTACATTGCTTGATAATTTGTTCTCTTATATGTAATCTTGTGTGTGCACTGACAATCTGAATTATGAGCATTTAATAAGATAAAATCATTAACTGAAGAAATGACTCTGTGGTTATTTAGTTAAAATATTAAACTGTTTAGATAATCATAGTCACCATCAACTCTTCAACTAATGGTCCATCGACCAAAGGAAGAAGACAGTTGAGATTACGAATAGTTAGAATTATATATAAATGTTATAAATGTGAAGTGTAGTATTGTGCTTAATAAAACTGACAAATTAAACCCCCCAAACCCAGCGCCCGTCTTCAGGGATCATTTATGGGTAATGTGTGATGGGCCCCGTTGTTTGGTAAAGCAATTTATGTGTGACGAGATTTCCTTTGATCCCTGGTTCATGAATTAGGGGTTGCGCTGGATCAATAACAATGAAATGTAGTGGCGTGCCAGCTATTACTGCATCAGTACGTCCTGGCACCGTAATTAGGCCACTGCTAAAGAACTTCTTCTAGCTCTATTCTGATGACTGAGAAAGATTCATAGACGTATCCGTGGAAGAATAATCAATCAGAAAAGAACATTTATAAGATTTTGGCTTGTTCGGTCATGGTTTTTGCAAACCTTTATAATGGGTAAGCTCAGGGCCTCTGATCAATCTAAAACAAAAAACGGCTAAAATATTTTTTGACTAAAAACAAAAAAAAGCACATATTGCAATACTAGTCCTTGGAACTGACGAGAACTACTTGGTATGGATGTAGTACTTGTGAAATAGCAAACTGGTGTCACTCACAGTGAAGTTAGCCGGTGGCTAAAGTGGGCAGATCCACTACCCCATGCTGTACAGGGAGGAAGAAAAACACGAATGACAAAAATATAGAACTTGGCCCCTACCTAGTATATTCTAGAAATAAATTTAGTAAAGTCAAAAGGTCTTGGCTAAAGCCAAACCTAAAATGTTACTCTCACTGGGCAAAAGCAATGTACTCAAATGTGGCACAGAGAAATTCTAAATGGAGATTAACTCCAGCATTCCACCATTTTTGTTTTTGTCTCATTTAGAAGCCTTAGGTGGGATGGGTAAGAGCAGAAGTGGGCATCATTGCTTGCTGTGATATACGACTCAAGCTGTACCTCACTCATGAGGCCCAGTAAGCCAGAAACTTTTCTGCAGTTGCTTTTGTTTCTGTTAAGATGTGGCCTGGACTCTTCCTATTAGAGTCAGAGAAGGCTAATTCGCATCAGGTTGCTTCCTGCCAAATAAAATGATGCCCAGAAATGCAGCCAATGGTAACTCTCAATGTCCGAGTATAATTTAAGCATTCTACAAATCACTTTTTTGGCATTTCTTGCAACAATAATGTCAGCCTTGAAATCTACCATATATATCTTCAAGTTTAAAATATGCATTTCCCCTTTTACTGAAATTACAAATGATGGAACACTGGCATATAGATTGAGAGACAACAGCCTTCAGATTGAAAACCCAGCGCTACTCCAATCCAGAAGAAAGTTGAATAAGTGGCCTTACTCTTTAAAGTTTAAGGACAGCTTAATCAGTCCACTGCAGACAAACAATAATGTAATAGTTGAATTAATTTCAAGTGGACTATGTCGAACCTTTGTATTTTCAACCAGCTACAACTACTTCAACTTGAAGACCATCTGAGACAGAGGAAGTAATGCATTCAAACAAATGCTAAAAAGATGGTGTTGGGTACAGCTTCTTCAACTATTATGCGACTTTCGTAAGGAAGCTTTGATGACTAGCTACAACCAAGCAAAGTCAAGCGTGGGGATCTTGTGAACCTTCTCATAACAAATGAGCGATGGGCGAGTTCAATGGTTTAACCCCTTGCGCGCTGCGCGAATTCCCCCGCTGTGCGGGCGAATTAATGAGTGGGCGGGGTTCGGACGGCCCCAGGCCGTCCTCCGCACACGCCCACCGTGACGTCGGACGGCCGGGGGCCGTCTGACGCATGCAAGGGATTAAACACAAAATGTAAACATCCATAAAGTACTAAAAACATGTTTTCACATTTATTATCAGCATGGCAGGCTAAGATGATGATGGGCTTCTCATAAGTAGAGAAAAGTAAGCCAACTGTTTAATATCTTACTGACTTGTCCTTTACCAAGTAGTTGCTGGACAAGTATTAAGATGGAAGTGGGGACCATGCTGGAGATAGACATTAATGTATTCTTGTGCTTGATTATCCGGAGTTTTGACTATCTAGCAACAGAAGCCTAAATAAACAAACAGGCTTCTCTTGAACGCTATTACTGAGGTGTGTATGTAGTTATAAATGCAATGGATTAGCAAGTACCATTAGTTAAACCACAGAGAGCGAAGCTTAACCAACAATGTGTCTGGGGAGGGAAATTAGTTCCATGGAGGACATTGGGTCGACCAATTTCAAGACACTAAGCTATTCAATGCTAAACTAAATTTCTAGTCTCGCTTGCTATCATTCAATGAAAAACAAAAACGAACATGCCATAATTCTACGGGCCTATAAAATAGTACGAACAATGGAACTAACAAGTAAAATCAATAAAATGTAGCAAGCGTTGGCTAAGCAAGTCGGTTTTGCAAAAAGGCTGAATTATTGGCTTTACCAATGCTAGTTTGCGTTATTAGCTAATGCTAAAATGGCAGCCACTGTTTTCATGATGCAGCATCATAATATTTGCATGCATGTAGACCTGTGGGTGGTCATCTTGGAATGGGATTTTCTATTAAATAAAAGCCATTCCACGATGGCTGCAGGTGCGCATGCATTTGTGCATGTGTCGTGATGCATCTATGTGCATATAGCTATTCCAAGTTGGAAGTTGAGGCGTACACATGCATGTGTTGTAACGCAACAGTGTACCACACACAAAAGGTGATAAGGATACTTGCAAAAAAGTCTACCCACTGGCAAACGTTCGGGGTAGCATTCCATTCCATCATTTTTCACCCACTGTGTCACTCTAGACAAATGCCTCCTTATGCAAATTAGTACTGGCCCTGATCCCCATGGGAACAGTCCATAACCAATTGCCAGACAATGAGGGCACCCTCCAGGAGGCACCACAAACAACTGTAAACTGGTTTTGGCCTCTGCGGTGAGGTATAGCTTGGATCCTATGGCACTGTGAGCAAGGGACCCAGTCTGGCAATATGCTTGGGCACATAAGTGCGGCACACTAGAACAGTAAACTGAATGTAAATAAAAGGTGTGCGCAAAAAAAATGGAAAGATCAAAAACTGAAATGTTAAAAGAAGGGGAGCAGAAAATGTAGTAAAATGAGAACACAGATGGGAGGGGAGCTGAATAATGAAGATTAAAAGGGAACAGGAGGTGGGAGGGAGAAAGTTTAAAAAGCGATGGGGCAGGGAGGTCAGGAGAAACAAGTGAACAGGGTAGAGACCAATGAAAAATTAGCAAACAAGTCATAGCCCAAGGAAAGACATGCACTTCCATCAAGTGCTGAAACAGAAGAGAAAAAACAGGCCCCCTCAAATCAGCAATGGACACATACAACAGATCCATTCACAACACTGAGGCCAAAATGTTTCTGGGTGGGACAAAAACTTCAATATGGAGAAAGCCGTTGAATCAGGAGCTGACATGAGACAGAACAACACTATAAATCATGAGCAAGGGGCTCATCCAAAACGTATTCCGAGTATACATAATGTACTGGAAACAGGTCTGAGACAGACAGCTAGTCTGTAGATAGACCTAAAAATAATAAATTATCATTTTGCCCACCCCCTTAGCAGACAGTGTGATAATGCTGTCTTCCACTTCTATTGAGGGGACGGAGAGAGACACACACTCAGCACTGCAAGAGTTCACATAATGAAATAATATCATGAGAAATTTTCTTTTAAAAGCTAGGAGACACACTAATCACTCTACCTTTCAAAATCCAGCCTTCCGCGAATACAGAACACCCCAACTGCATCAGAATCCAGGCGGGTCACGTCAAACTCCAACTCATCACCAATTTTTACTCCTAGGTTCTGCCAGTCCTCTGCAAGCATTTTATATGGCTTTGGTAGAGAAGCATTAAAACACCCATGCACTAAGCAGCCTATGTGACTGGGGGCAACTTTGTTGACCACGCCCTGAAAAAGAAAAAATATATATCAATACGACACATGGAATTTGTTTCCCAAAGAACACAACTTAATTATGTGTCTTTTATATGGACAAAAAAGAACGTCAACTCAGTGGCAAGATTACGTTTTAGCTTGTATGGGACTACAATAACACACAGTTGATCACGAACACTAGCTCCGCCAAATATTTGTATTTTCTTCACTGCAACGGCATATGCAATAAAAGGCATCTAGAATGCCCATTGCTTCGCAGCCGTGTGTCCATGGCGCAAATCAACAGCTCACTAAAAGAGCTTTAGATTACTCATGATCAGTTTTAGTAATGTTGTTCTTCAAAATGCTTCGTCTGATCTAAAGACAGGGCACTCCGTTTAAAAACAGCAGCTAACTGCAGCCGTCTTTTTGGTGGGTGGGGGATGGAGGAGGGGAACAGCAGCTGTTAGTAACAGGTCAGTAAGACATTTCTTATAAGATGCTCTAATACTGTTCAGTCGTGACCAATGCCCCTTCTCACTATCAAAGAACTGTGTTCACAATTTTTGAAAATTGCCACCAACTATAACTTCGCTGTATACAGTTTGGTGCAAACTTTCAGCACTGAATCAGGAGTGGTTTTATTGAGGTAGTTTTAGGTGACGTAAGTGTTTATAGAAAACTAGTGTTCAGGCACACCACCACAAAAATAACATAAAACATATCTATTACACTACGGAAACACAAAACAACAACAATGTATTGGCTATACAGTGCGTGTCTGTTGTCATGTTTTATTATTGTATCATGGCTATGCTTTGGTGTGCTGTTCTCTAGTGGTGATGTGACCTAAGCACAGGTTTTTCATTGGTGGTGTTATTCTGCTCTTCTGGTGTTGTACCGTTTTGAGCTCTGTTATTTTTTTACTTACCTAGATTCTTTTAAAGACATCAGCAATAGCAACACCCCTCCTATTACCTCTATGCCTTCACATGATTCCAAACAAACTTTAACAGTGTCACAAATCGTTCCCCTGGCCATAGGCCTCTTCCACATTTGCAATATGAACAAGCCAAAGTATGGGAAGACTTTGTTAGAGATGTGGTTTTAGAATTAACAACATCACAAAATGAAATGGACGGAGTGTTAAAACTTTTCAAACATTCACCCCCAGTCACAGATCTGGGTTTAATCCATTGTTATTTTGCTCGCCACATCACCCCAGTTTGGACCCAGCCATAGGCAAATCAGTCTTGACTCTGCTCCCCATGGGAACAGTCCAGCCGGAACTGTCAGGCCAGGTCCTTCCTGGACCGGAAACAAGCATCCTGGGACCGGTTTCGAGGCATTACACTTCATCAGCCAGGATAGCTTGAATCCAGTGGTGTAGCGAGCAAGGGACCCAAGTTTGGGCATACCCTTAGACACTTAGGGTGCACATAGCAACATCACAAAATAAAATGGACGGAGTGTTGAAACTTTTCAAACACTCACCCCAAGTAATAGATCGGAACTAAAACAGGTACTTGGAAGAAGTGAATACATAAGTAGATTGTGCTCTTAAAAAGGAGATAATTAAGTGAATGCGACGGTTGTTGGAATACTGTCACACGTAATTCTTTGGTCATGTACAGGTGAAGAGGAAAAGTTCAATATCTGACAGGTGCAATCAACAAATGGAAGGGCAGGGCTGGGCTATTTATACCTCTCTTTTGAAACTGCTAGCATTCTCTGGCCAGACCTAAAAAGTATCTTGCGCTGTTGAATTAATGTTGCTTTTCTTCAATTTTGATTAAGTCAAAAGGCTTAAAAAATATGAATAATAAAATTGATTGGATGAGCAACGCAAATTCAATAAAATTATAAAAAAAAGTACAGAGATAAGAGAGTCTCTGAAATCCAAACTTAGCAAACTGATCCCAAGGAGGTATCGTTTTTAATTAGCATTTTGTGGTGTCATGTGGTTTGTGGCCTCATGGCCTGCCCTGCTAAGTTGGCTGCGGCCTGGCTGCCATGATGCCTTTTCTGCACACGTTACTTTGTGACTTTGTTTTTCAAGCCTCTGCTTGTGCCTGGCTATATTAGGACTGTCTGCATTTCTGCCTTTCACCTTTTCTCTTGTTCCCTGTGGGTCGCTTCTGCACAACATGTACAAGGTCGAAAAGCAACGTCCCTTGTTCTTACTGATCTGGCCTATCCCTCGCACCTAGACATAACACTATGTGCAGCTGAACTGGAGAAATTCGGGTGCTTTTAATATTGTGATTTCACTGTTAGACACACTTGGAGAAAAACCTTTCCAGAGAGAAGAGCTGTGTTGGTCTACTGATGTAAAACTTGCATCTAGAGATTGAGGTATGAGGGTCCGCCAGACAACGCCCAGAGGTTTTCTGTTTATATAATAAACTAGCAAATAGCACGGGGAGGGTGGTATAGTCATTTAGCCCTATATCCACTGTTTTATGAAATGCTTTCCCCGTTTGTATTCTATGGAATTGTAACTATGCTGATTATATTATCATTATGCATTATGCTGATAGTACTGGCTCGTGTACTGTATCTTAGAGCACGATAGTTGAAATAAATATTTAAACTATACTGTGTCTCTTATTACCCGCGTTGTGGACAGGTATGAGTGAGTGATGAAAGGGTGTTCTTGCTCCTGCGAGTCCAGAGAGAGAGATACTGTGTTCTGGGTTGTCTAATCATTGGTAGTATTGTTGCTAATGAGACGCTACAGCTAGTCGGGTTGGGGTTTTAGGTGCTAAGGTTTATGGTTGGCTCACCACTATATTCCGAGGTCCTATTATCCTGTGCATAGCTCTGTGTATGTGCAGAATCCCGACAACAGTGGAAAGCAAGATACAGAAGTGTGCATATAAGACATATCCTACATTCTTCACTCATCAGATAAGGAATGGATTGAAGATAATAACGTGCCCAATACTGTAGGGGTATAGCATGTCTTTCAACCATCCAAGCCTGTTTCAATTGCCGAGCTTACACCAGCTGACTTTTACCCATATGTTAATGAAAGCTATACTAGCTGCAATTTGCCAGGCGACAAATGCTGTTTCTCATCAACAACACGAAAAACATCTGTTTATCAGCAGCATATACAAACTACATAATACAAAATGAGAGAAAATGACAACCTTGTTTTTGTAACAACACACATCACAGAGGATGGTTTCGAGATAAAAAGGCACTTGCGCACATTCAAACTGATGGGCAGCTTCTGCAATTGATCTAAAAGAATGGGGTAGACAATGGTGTTAGATTCTGCTGACAAAATTAAGAGAATTAATACATCAGCAGCTCCAATTGGTCTTTCACCGCAGAACATCCAAGGTAATGACAAGCATGAAGTCTTGCCATAAACGAGGCTCGAAAGTCAGTAACTGGTTTTCCCTTTCAACATATTTTGTATGTTAAGTAAGGAGTTCCTGCTACAAGAGATTTACAGTATAAAGCAGACTGGACATTGGATGATACCGGTGTCTGATGAATCAGGGGTGTTAGAACACTGTTTTAGACCAGCTGTAACACAGCCTTCTTACAGAAAGGTATTTTGCTCATCAAGTGAGGATCACCGATACACAGCATACTGAAAAGTCAGCTACATTTTGAATTCAAAGACAAAGTGTCACACATTCATTGCACTATCCGGGTACTAAATCAACAAAAATAGAACTTATAAAAAATAATCTAAAATTCTACAATGTGGTAAATATGCTGGGGGATCACCACTTTTCCCAAACACATCACTACAAAAGCGGAGGATCCAAATGCAATAATCTAGCTCTATAGCTAGGAGGCATTGAGACCCACAGGAAAAGGGTGAGAAGAGATAAACGTAATTGGACAATTATGGAGATCTGCAAAGAAAATTTTCCTCATTCAAAGATACACTACAGTCAGATGCTCATCAAGGTCATGTTTAGCACACAAGCAGGAGGCTGCATGAAGCTGAACGACTAAGAGGAGGAAACCTAGAGAGGCATTCTATGCAACCAGTATGATGGTGGAAAAGTAGAAACGAAGACGGCTTTGAAGCTGCACTGTTGGTGCAGAAATCTTCTTACTGAAGCTGTTGAAGAGGCAGGAAGACTTCCACAGATAAACAAAGAAAAAAAATACCTTTGCAGAAACCAAAGAAAACACACAACAGAAATTGCTGCCATAATATGCATGTATACTTTGGTATTGTCAGTTACATTTGTACTGTGTATTAACTTTACAAATACGGATACAACTTTTAACACCAATAACATTCGTGTGAATTTGGTAAGCACCAATTAAAAACCCAAATCTTGGACAGCATCAAATATATATATAGTTTGCCTTGGTATCCAACTTATTTCGAAATCATTTTTATGTAAGTTGGAATGAGAGGGAAGGCAAAAATGTGGCTCTGGGAATGGCACAGTCTCAGACGAGTCTCGAAAATGTTTGGTCTTTTTAAAGGAAGGAGTAAGGAGAAAAGGTTTTCACATACCTATATTTTGTTGGGCTTAAAGAGAACGATGAAGACTTTATTTAACAATTTATTTTCCAGTTTGTTGTCAATGATCTTTGGATGTTACATGAATATTAGCCAAGGATTTTTATAAAAGTAATATACCTTTTCTAGGCTGTTCTGGTATTTTTCTTTCCATTTCACACACATAAATGCAAATACATGGAAATATAGCTACAGTAATTAACATTATATTCAATTCTACTTGTCTTGGAAATTTAAGAGGACAGAAATTTGAAAAACATTCATTTTGTGTTAGTGACAGTAACATTAAATTAAAAAAGTATTTTAAAAAAACATGTGTTTTCCTTTTATTGCCTTATCTTCAGATGAATCCAAAAGCAGATTAGACTTCCTGAGTGCATTACAATCTCTATTATGTGGGGCAGAAAGTTGTAATCTCAATCTTACTGACATTTTTGTGAATAACTTTTAAATGAAGACAATGTCAAACATCAAAACAAAACGAGGGGATACAAAACACAATACAGTGCAGCAGTTAAACCAAATGACAAGAAAATGTATGCAAATACCAAACAATATTTGTGTGTTTGAAAAATGTAATTGAAAGTAATGTAAATAGAAAGAAATGGACAAGATTTAACTTACTTAACAATCCAGTACGTATGGTCTAAACAAAGGAATCCTGTTGGATCTGAACTGAATCTTGGTTATGGGAACCTTACTTTCAGAAGACTTCTGGCATATTTCATTGTGTTCAAAGGCAGCATAAAAATATTTGGGCATTGCCAGCATACTTTCTGCCAGAATAATTAAATTATGGACATTATTTATCATTTCAACAAATCTTTCATGCAAGTAACAATTCAATGAGTATAATTTAGGTTTTCTCCAATTTTTTTTTTTTCACACTACAGAACTTTAAGATGTGGTCTAAATATGTATGTCATTATGAAACCGTTAGACATGCATGCTACCCTGTGGAAAGATGATGTAGACAAAGGGAGGGATGTGGAATTCCTATAGCTCGACGCCCAGGACATATAGTTTGGGGTCAAGGTCAACAAGTTTGTGTGTGTATTTTGTCCTTGGGACAGGTAGGCCCAACCCCCTGCAGCACAAACCATTTGGCTGCGTTTGCAGTACCACATTATTGATCAGGGAAGGGCACTGTCTGCAGTTAAGGTAATATGTGTGTCCAAATGTTAATGCATTTCAAACATGTATTTATGCTTCATTAATTGAAAGCCTTTATTATTAGGGTGAGCGCTCTAAGTAAATGTTGTAAGCTCCGACTGCACTACTGACAGTGGTTCCAGTATAAAAATGTGTACACACGTTTTCAAAGTTTAGCAATATGAGGATATGTATAATGCTCCCAGAATGCTCTCTGATCGATGCAAATATTTGCAGAAGCTTGAAAGCAAGATTAATGATTCTTTGCTTTCAAAATAAAATGTTCATAAAAAAATTAAAGCAGAAAAAAAAAACATTTTGCTAAACTACTGTAAAATTTCAGGGATCATTTAGTAACATGTGTTGATGCATGCTAGTATGTCCCAAAAATATTCATAATGGAAAATCAGTGTAACCAGTTTCAATAAGATTATGGGAAACAAAAATAAAAAAGCATTGGCTAAGCCAGTAGGTCTGAAATTGGTGGTCAACCTTTTAGTTTTGTCAATGTGTGAATTGTTTTGCCATGGTTTTTGTAAAACCTTATTGGTGTGGGAGCTGCCATGCCCTCACCATTATAATAAACATTGGCAAACGCAAAAAGCCACAGTAGTTACTGGCAGTGAACAAAACTACTTTGTGTGCCGATATGCTCCTTGTGAAAGAGCAGAATAGTGTCACTCACAGTGAAGCCAGCCGACACAGAGAGAGAGAGAATTTTAATAAACGCAAAAGGTCATGGTCAACGCCTGACCAAATTAGGGGCCCAATTATTAAAGAAAGTCTCAAAAGTGCACCCATGGTATATGTCCTTGCATTAAGTGCAGCTATACGGCTTTCGTGAATTCCCAAGAATTTACAGAAGTAGGACAAGAAATAGTACTCCTAGAAAATATCTGTGAAGTGCATTTTAGCATGAGCAAATTTGCATGTGTAGATTTGTTCATGCGAAAATCTGTGTGTTTGCAAGTTCACTTTCCCTCCAACCCCTTTTTCCCCCAACTTTGGAAGAATGTTTACGTCTGCCATTGTCAGGAGTAAATTTCCAACATTTCTCAGTATGGGAAAAGATTAGAGAAGAGTTGTTGAAAGCCCTTAAAACATGCAAGTTAGTAGGTTTGCACAGACTCAAAAGGGCATTCTAACCCTGGAACTATTGTTTACCATTACCTTCAACCCCAGTATGTAGATCTGCGGAAACGTGGCAACATAAGGGGAATGCAAGTAATCAAACACTACTATGGTATGAGCCCTGGCATAATCAGAGAGGCTATATCAGAGCTCTTATATAATGAGATTGCTGCCATAATTTGTCACCGCACTACATGGCACCAAAGGGACAAGTGGATTTTGTTACAGGACAAGTAGATTTATAAAGCAACCTGCCCCATGGACAAGTAGATATTTTATTAAATTCCACACCCCTGCAAAGGAAGAAAGATGAACCTACGGTAAGATAAATCATAAGAATGATTCTATATTAGATTCCAGATAAGATTAGCTAATAGATAGTCTAACACCCTATTCTTTGAAATGCCAATTTCCATTCCAGAAATGGGTGGGATTAAAGGATTATCTTAATTTGGTTTCAAAGTAATTTTAGCAAACTATATAGCTGGGTTCCATAGGTATTTAACCATGTGTCTTTCAATAGAACTGCACAAAACCAGAACAAAACAAAGAAACAAAAGACAAAAACCTTTTGGGGGAAAAAGCATTAATGTACCACAAGTTTTTCCCCTGCCTTGGGACGGAAGATAACAAATTCAGCTTCAATGGTAAGATGTATATATCCTTGGTCATCATAAATATCCCCCAACTCGCCCACAATTTTGATGTCATCATAGGCAACTGGAACTCCATTAAGGCTACATGTAGGAAGGAACAAAAAAGATTTTAACGTTACAGTTTTGTACTTATGTTGTTATTAAAACAGTGCTTTAGAAAATGTTTTAAAAAATCATACACAAAACAATTACTTTCTTCCTTTTTTTCACTACAAAATTAGCAGCAAGTCAACTCAACATTAAATGCTCCGATAGCAGGATGTAAAATTTTATACATTATGTTACTTGTCCAAGGGATGGAATTCTTCACAAATTGTTCGTTATGGAAAAAGAAATCCACTCGTCACTTTTAGTGCCATGCAAGGAGGTGACACACTATGGCAATATTCTCATTAACAATACACACCCAACTCTTGAATTTAGAAGGGCAGATGAAATGAGAGAAGAAATTGAGCAGCAACGTTTGCAGTCTCCCAATTTTATCATTACCACATCAGGCAAATACATCCAGTATGAGGTTCAATGGAATAACTCTGCAACCTCGGTATGGGGCAGGTCTCGAAAAATCATAAAAATGTTACTATACCTGTAGGTCTAGTATTCGACCTAACTGTAATGTACTTGATCAGTGAACTTGTCTCATCCGGGTTGTGTTTGCTTTGTTCGCCCTAAGTTGGCAGGGTATGCACAGACGTGAGTCCCTTGCTCACTTTGCCACTGGATTCAAGCTAGCCTGGCTGATGAGGGGTATTACCCTGAAACCAGTCCCAGGATGCTCGTTAATGGTCCAGGGAAGACCGGGCTTGGCAGTTGGGCTGGACTGTTCCCATGAGGGACAGGGTCAAGACTTATTTGCACATGGCTGGGTCTGAACTGGGGTGGCGAAGTGAGCTAAAGAACGAGGATAGATTCAACCTAGATCTGTGACTGGGGGTGAGTGTCTGAAAGGTTTCAGCACTCCGTCCATCATCTCCTTGTTTGCTCATCCCGATTGTCACACAGTTCACTTCACAAAATCCTCTAACTTTGGTCACAGAAAGAAAAGGAAATGTAGAAAGACAAACTGACTTTTGACCTCTGTCTCTGAAAGCGGAGAAATATGACAAGAGAACATGATTTAAAAGGCATCTTTATTGCTCATACACTTTGTGAGCAAGCAGAACACCTGTTGGCAGCTCGCCAGAACGGGCGAGTAGGCCCTAAAAATAGCTGGTCCTGATGAAATCCGGCTCGCTATTATGAGTGGGTTTTTCGAGCCCTGTGGGATAACCTCTTTTTTAAAGACACACTTGTGTCCCTAATGCCAGACTACAGGACCCTGGACTATTGATAAAAATATACACGATGACCTTACACACCCACCTGGGTGTCAGGTTACACCATCAGTCATCCTGCGCTTGCCAAAGAATCCTTAATGACGGGCAGGCTCTCGGATACGTCGAGGGCACTTGCAGGGAAGAAGAGGTAAAGTATCCGGTTAGAAATATGACGTTTTCTAGCTATTGCAACAGAAAGTTTCAATTCTATTAAGGACGCAGAGGCGAGGATTATGCTCATCTTTCTTCACTTTATTCAATACAGCAGCCATTAATAAACTAACTACCTTTCCCAGAAAAACATGAGGGAAAGAGAAAACATCAAAACCAATCAGTAAACAGTACATGCAATATAGTCCTGCTTCAATGATTATGCCCCCTCTTTCTTTATGCAAGAGCTGCCTTCCCGGGTGAAGATTCCATCCAATCTTTGGCTCACTCCTGTTTGGAGGCATCACTCCCTAAAGCATAAGAGAAAACGTGTAACATTTTCCCACCTTTCTCATAAAAAAAAAAACACAGAAAATTTGTGTGAAGCATCACTAGAAAATAACACCTACAATATCTCATATACAAAATAACATTACCATACATCATAACAATAACTGTTGAACATTGTCCTTATATGAAATCCAAACGTATCCTTACGAGAACTCTCTCGTACCTCACATACCAGTAAAAAACACCAGGGAGGGATCAGCATCCTTGCTTGGGTGGGCACACAAACAAAAATCCTGAATATGCTACTGGCATGACTTACAGATTCTTTCCTTTTTTAATTTTTCAGGATTTTATCCCAAATGCCTGTGATTATTTGTAAGGGCAACTGATACAATCTCAGCAAAAGAATCAACCTTCTAATTCCAAGCGGTAAATTCCAAGTTAAATAGTACTGCTGCTTATTCCTCTAAGTGCTCTCGCACATCACCTGATTGCGTGGCTTGGACTGACTTAAGGCAATCTCTCTAGCTAAGCTAATATTGGGCACAAAGCCCTTTATGAGCATCTTCAGAGCAAACTTTGACATAAAGGAATCAATTTTGAGACTAAGCCCAAACACTTCATTAGCTCGCTCAAAGAACCTAAAAGAAGTGGATCATTTATTCAACTTAAAGAAGATTTCTACTCTAAGGGCTGCCCTAAGTGTGTCCTCGTCTCCTGCAAGGAGTGAGTACCCCACTTCAATACCGCTGCCAAGGAGGAAATATACGAGGAAACTAGACCAAATTCCAAATGCATAACGTGAGGAGCAGCCAAAGAATTGAAACTACAAACTTGGCACAAAATGAGACCTTCAACTCCTTCAAAGAAATGCCAATAACTCATATCCGTGAACCTACTAGGACGAAAAGTCTTAGACAGAGTCTGCACTACTCGTGCGCTTAATTACTGCGTCATCAAAATAAATCACTGTATTGGTAATGGATAATACAATAACACACAGTCAAACAACATTCACGTTCATATAAACAAATTAATCAAACAACTGTGCGTGGTATCGTTGATTCATTCCTTCATGAATCCTTGTTTATTCATTTCTTTTGCTGGAATTTTCTTTTTCTCAACAAAATATCTTGCAATTGAGCATCATAAATGCTGGGCGTGACTCACTCAATCCCAATGCATTTCGGGTGCTGATTACACCCTTCCTCAGGGGAATCTATAGACAAACAATACCTCAAATCAATATAAATAATCAATCAATCACAGAATTTGTAGAGCGCACTACTTACCCAAGGCACTGGGGAGAGGGAAGGGGGGGTGAGGGGGGGTGCTGCTACTGGTCGAACAGCAAGGTCTTGAGTAGCCTCCTGAAGGTCAGCAGGTCTTGGGTCTGTCGTAGGCTTAGTGGAAGGGTGTTCCAGGTCTTGGCGGCGAGGTGTGAGAAGGATCTGCCGCCGGTGGTGGTTCTTCGAATGCGAGGGACGGTGGCGAGGGAGAGGTCGGCGGAGCGGAGCTGGCGGTTGGGGACGTAGAAGAAGAGTCGTCTGTTGAGGTAGGCTGGGCCAGTTTTGTGGAGTGCCTTGTGTGCGTGGATGAGGAGTTTGAAGGTGATCCTCCTGTCGACGGGGAGCCAGTGCAGGTTCCTCAGGTGAGGAGTGATGTGGCTGTGGCGTGGTACGTCGAGGATCAGGCGTGCAGAGGCGTTTTGTATGCGTTGCAGTCGCTTGATGAGCTTGGCCGGGGCTCCCGCGTAGAGGGCGTTCCCATAGTCAAGTCTGCTACTGACGAGTGCCTGGGTGACTGTTCTTCTTGTGTCTGTCGGGATCCACCTGTAGATCTTGCGAAGCATGCGGAGGGTGTTGAAGCAGGAGGAGGAGACTGCGTTGACTTGCTTGGCCATGGAGAGCGTTGAGTCGAGGATGACTCCCAGGTTGCGTGCGTGGTCGGTGGGTGTCGGGGCTGCTCCCAGCGGCGTTGGCCACCAGGAGTCGTCCCAGGCTGAGGGGTTGGAGCCGAGGATGAGGACCTCCGTCTTGTCCGTGTTCAGCTTTAGTTGGCTGATCTTCATCCAATCGGCGACGGCCTTCATTCCTTCATGGAGATTGGCTTTGGCGGCGAGGGGGTCCTTGGTGAGGGAGAGGATCAGTTGAGTGTCGTCGGCGTAGGAGATAATGTTGAGGTCGTGCTGTCTGGCGATGCGTGCGAGCGGGGCCATGTAGATGTTGAACAGTGTTGGGCTGAGGGAAGATCCCTGGGGTACGCCGCAGATGATCTCGGAGGCTTCGGATCGGAAAGGTGGGAGGCGGACTCTCTGGGTTCTGCCGTCGAGGAAGGAGGTGGTCCATTCCAGGGCCTTGTCTCGGATCCCTGCGTCGTGGAGGCGTGCGCGTAGAGTGCGGTGGCAGACAGTGTCGAAGGCGGCGGAGAGGTCCAGCAGGATGAGGGCTGCGGTCTCAACGTTGTCCAGCAGGGTCCTGATGTCGTCGGTCGCGGCGATGAGGGCAGTCTCAGTGCTGTGGTTGCTGCGGAACCCCGATTGGGATGGGTCCAGGATGCTGTTTTCTTCTAGGTATCGGGTTAGCTGTTTGTTGACGATCTTCTCGATGACCTTGGCTGGGAACGGAAGCAGGGAGATGGGCCGGAAGTTCTTGAGGTCTCTTGGGCCCGCCTTGGGTTTTTTGAGTAGGGCGATGATCTCTGCGTGTTTCCAGCTCTCTGGGAAGGTCGCGGTCTCGAAGGAGAGATTGATAACGTTGCACAGGTGGGGTGCGATGGAGCTGCTGGCTTTGTTGAAGATGTGGTGCGGGAAAGAGTCTGACGGGGAGCCGGAGTGTATTGTGCCCATGGTCTTGATGGTGTCATCGATGTTCACGCTGGCCCAGGCTGGCAAGGGGTCATGGTCGATGGTGTGCGGCGGGTCTGGAGTATCTATCTTGGTGGGGGCTGTCTGGGTGTTGAAGCTGTCGTGGATGTCGGCGATCTTGCGGTGGAAGAAGGTGGCGAGGGAATCGCACAGGGCTTGCGACGGCGGGATGTCGTTGGTGTTGGAGCTGGGGTTGGAGAGTTCCTTCACGATGTTGAAGAGCTCCTTGCTGTTGTGTGCGTTGTTGTCGAGGCGGTCTTTGAAGGAGATTCTCTTGGCGGACCTGATGAGGTGGTGGTGGTTACGGATGGCGTCTTTATGGGCTGCGTGGCTGTCCGGAATCATACAATTCCATGAACGCATACAAACTTAGTAAAGGCCTGAATATGCATGAGGTATAAAATAGACAATTAGAAAGTATATGTAATGCGTATCCTAGACGCACTGCACTGATATCTGAACTCCAAAGAAAATCTTAGGTGAATGAAGAATCGATGCGGGGAACATATGTTGAAAGGTACTCCACTTTGTTGACCACGTGACCCTCATCATGCAATCCCAACGTGAATCAGTGATATATCTCATGGTCGCATTCAAACTATAGGAAGGTGTTAGCCGATGTGCTGCCAGTGCCTGTGTACGAAAGGACGTAATACACATGCCGGTTGGTAAGATATTATGCCAAATACATACAATATAGCAATGTATTCGTACCTTCACGCCCTTATTTCTGCGCGTCAACTGGCTTGAAAGGAAACAGTGAGGGTTCTCTCAAATAATCAGACTCCGAATCCACTATGCGCAAAAACTGGTAAAGGTACTACGAGTCCCTGATACCTAATAAATGCAAAAACCAGCCGATAGACAAACTGAGACAACTGAGCATAACCAAATTGACAGCCTTTTATTGCCGATGACTCACTACTTGCTAACTCGCCACAAAAATCCTGGCGAGATGTGTCCAATATTATTCTTAACGAAGCCAATGTACACTGCCCACAATAACCTGTCTATATCTTGAGCTGTAAAAGAAGACAAATAAACTTGCTGAGACCAGGCTTACAGTGATCCTCAGGGTGAGCCTTTTTACCAGCCCACTAAAATGCCACTTACTTGAGAAGGAAACAGGGAGGAATCACGAAGTGCTTGAATTCCGTGTAAACATACCCAATCACAGTGTGCCGGGAGAGCGTAATCAGCTGTGAGCTGGGAAACAAGAATAACTTGCCATCATCTAATGTTCAACCAGTGCACCACCCAAACTCCTGTTCTAAATTAATGTTCGAGAAAAGCCACTCACTTGCGTGACGCTCAAAAGTGTTCAGCCACCTTATTGTGCTCAAATAGTGAACCGGGAAACTGCTAAACACCGCGTTTTAAACTCTTTGCCTCATTCCTAACGTGCACCCGTATGGCTCTACGTGTCCATCAGCAATATCAAAAATAGACATAGGACTACAAAATCGTCTAAACCTTGTAGAATAAACAAGATGTCTGCCAAACAGGTACTGTATAAAATGAAAGCTGCTAAGAAAAAAACGATCTTGCTCACTTGCTGATACATAGGTACTTAGTATTCATGTAGACAATGTCTTAGCGCAATACAATATTTTTTCAAGTAAAGCAGGTAAAACCAAACAAACATATCCAGCATCTCGATAGCACAAGACAGGGAGGTGGAGTTTTGATCCTGAAAACGGACAACACGTATCCAAAATGACGTCTCCCATAAACGTCATAAAATCTATGCAATGCGCTGGCCTAAGAGAGCCCTGCTCACACAGAGCTTCATATGTTTCACGTCCCACCTATTTTTGGGAAAACCCTTTCCGAGGTAAAGATACAAATCCACTATTTCTAGTTTTTCAGTGCCCAACAGCGATTGAAGATTCCTCTTTACACTTAATCCTTTCTTGCAGAAGATCAAAACCTTGCTTTTGGCAATGTTGCTCTTCAGAAACTGGGCTTCTGCATACTTAAACAGAACTTCCAAATGAGGTTACAAACCAACGAGCGTTAAATCAAAGATGACCACATCATCAGCATGTAAAAAAGAGCCAATGGACATTGTACCAATTTTTGGGGCACCCCCCCTCACTAGATTTAAAGCACTTGGGAGATCAAAAAGATACAAGGAAAACAAAATGGGGGTCAACAGGCATCCCTGCTTAAGATCTTTCAGGGTTTTAACCCTGCAGAATAGGCCCTGTGACCCACCCAGCAAAGCTTGACATCAGGTACCCATATGTAACTCCATAATGAGTCCCAAAAGATGATACAGAATGCCCAAGAGAAAAAGCTTCCTGCACAGCGTTTGGCGGTCCACTCTATCAAACGCTGCAGAGAAGTCAATGAAGGCCGTATAAATGGGTATACCTCAGAGAAATGGATAAAGAAGTGGTATGCAGTTCCTAAAGGGGATGGGAGGGAGGGGAAAGAGGGACAGAAGAAGGAGGGCGGAAAGAGAAAGGGAGATGGAGGGGAACCAGGTAGGAGAAGGATCAGAGGGGGGAGAGCTCCATTAAGGAGCAAGGGACCTCACACCCCACCCCCCCCCCGAGAGGTGTCATGCTTCATCATAGGGCAGCTCCTCGTTGGGCCGGCGCTGCAAACCCAACGGGCCCCTCAGGGGGGCTCTTTGCCGGAGGTCTAGATTAGCACGCCAGGAGGCCCTATGTGTGCGGGTGGAGGGGCATAGAGTGGCGAGTAGAGCGAGTGCAGTGCGTGTAATAAAAATAGCTATCAGTGCTCCAGGGAACCTTTATTGACTGGACACTATGCTATGGTTAAAAAAGACTACAAGAGTCTAGGCTGGCAGGGGGAATTCAACCTGTTACAGCTCAGTGTGTGTAATGACGAGTGTGAGTGGATTAAAAGGTCGACATGTTTCACACCTAAAGTACTCCAAGTGGATGTGTGGCATTTCTTCAGGACCGGGGGGGGAGGGGCACACCTGATCTACTCTTAAGTGTAGGTGACGGTCATCGGGGTATCCTAAACTGTACCGTCCCTATTAAATGGATTCAAGTCAATCCAGAAAGAGGGCAAGTATATAGTGCTACGTAGTTCGTCCTTCTAGCGAACCTGGAGAGTGGGTAGTGGCCTGGTGTGTACTATGTTGTCCTTGATGTTAGGTGTGCGTTTAAAAGCAAAACGCGGGGTTGCTGGAGTCAGATCCCCTGTGTGCAAGATTGACCAATGTTTTTTGATTATCTTCTGTATCATGTTGGAATGTGGTGTAAACGATGTGACACAGGTTATCGCATCACTGACAGGGCGATCGCGTGTCTCAAGGAGCCCGTCCCTGTTATTATTGCGTGCTCCCTTATTGGCTCTAGTTACCACGTCCTGGGAATAGTGTCTTGCCACCAGGTCTGTGGATAAAGCATGAGCCTCTTCTTTGTAATCCTAATGGAGCTGCAGTTGCGACGAAGTCGCAAAAATTGTCCGAAAGGGAGATTGTCCCGCAAATGTTTGGGATGATGGCTGTCATACCTCAAAAGACTGTTGCAGTCAGTGTGCTTCTTGTATGTTTTAGTAGTTATCCTCCCATCTGATAAAGTTATTAGGAGATCAAGGAATGCAATCTCAGATGTAGATGTGGTGCTACTGAATTTCAGAAAGCCATTGAGAGTGTTCATCCAGTTGCAGAATTCTGCACAGGTAGTAGATGAACCCTGCCACAAGGTCAGGATATCATCGATATACCTGCACCATTCTATGATGTTAGGTTGATAGGGTTTGTCATTATGGAGGATGCACCTTTGCTCGAAGTCAGCCATGTAGAGACAGGCCAGACTAGGAGCAAAGGTGCTGCCCATCGAGGTGCCCTGGGTCTGATGGTAAAGCTTGTCCTGGAACTGGAAGAAATGTTCCTTAAGTGCCAGGGTTGCACACTCCATGATGAAGCTAATGGGGGGTGGCTGAGGATCAAGTCTCCACCCTCAGGTAGCTCGCGATCACCTCCAACGTATCGTCTTGGGGAATGTTGGTATACAACGATTCTACATCGAGGGTGATGAGAATGTCCACCTGGGTGTCCTCTCCAAGGTTGTTGAGGAGGTTCAATACTGCAGTAGTGTCCTTTATGAAATAGGGTGTTTCATGTGACCAATGGTTGAAGAAAGGAGTCACAGAATTGTGACAGGGGTTCTAGGATTGACCCAATCCCTGACACTATGGGTCTCCCTGGTGGTGGTCTAGTGCCCTTATAGATCTTTGGGAGTGTGTAAAAATAGGGGGTCCTAGGACTTTTGTTGACCAGAAAGGCTGCTTCTTTTTTTACTGATCCATCCTTGAGTTTCTGCTGCGAAAACAATGGAAGTAACATAACATGTTTGGTGAGGCGGCCCGTGGGATCTTCTCTGATGGGCGTGTAGTGAGACCTGTTGGATAGCTGTCGTTCACAATCCTGGTTGTAATCCGAGGTGTTAAGGAGAACGATGGCTCCACCCTTGTCCGCTGGATTTATCGTTATGGACTCGTCTCTGCCCAGGGAGCGCATAGCTTCTGTTTCAACCTTAGACATGTTGAAAAAGGTTTGTCTGGGAGGACACGGACAATTCTTTGAGAACCGCCTTCTCGAATGAAAGGACCTCCGGAGGGACCATCCCTGTGGTAGGGGTGAAAGTAGATGGGGCTTGGAGGCCCAAATCGGTTACCTCTGGTGGAGGTTGATCCTGGAAGAACGCATGGAGGCGGATTTTCCTAAAGATCCGATGCAACTCCTGTGTGGTCCTAAAACGGTCTTCTTTCGGTGTGGGGACATACCCCAGGCCCTTACTGAGGACAGCCTTCTCCTTCTCTGAGAGGATCCGGGATGACAAGTTGACAATCAGTTTTTCTTCCCGGATGTCTGGCTCCTGGTCTGCCTGGAGGTCTCCTGGTCTTGGGTCTGCCACTGTACCTGTTTTTGCTGGCCTCCTCTTCTTCTTCCTCTCCCTCTACCCTAACCTCTGCCTAAACAAGCATTTGCAATGCAATAGGTCTCGCATTTATCAGAGTAAGAGCTATTGGTGTTGTAAATGACATTGTTTTTTATATGTGTTTTTTGGTTTGGAGTGTAGTGGATGTATGAACAGAGGCACAGCTGCAGCACTGCCTAGAGGACTTAAAATGAGGAATTACCGACAGGAACAGAGAAGCAGGTAGCAGCACTTCTTAGAGGACCAAGAATGAGGAATTACCACTGTGACCAGAGACACAGCTGCAGCACTGCCTAGAGGATTTAGAATGGGGGAGTTACTGACGGGTCCAGAGAAGCAGCTAGCAGCACCGTCTCGAGGACTAAGAATGAGGATTTACCAACGGGAGCAGAGAAGCATGTAGCAGCACTGCCTAGAGGACTAAGAATGAGGAATTACCATGGGAACAGAGACACAGCTGCAGCACTGCCTAGAGGACTTAAAATGTGGGAACTTCTGACGGGACCAGAGTAGCAGCACTGTCTGGAAAATTTAGTAGGAGGAATGATCGACCGGACCAGAATAGCAGTTAGCAGCACTGTCTACAGGACTTAGAATGAGGAATTACCACTGCAACCAGAGAAGCAGCTAGCAGCACTACCTAGAGAATTTATAATGAGGATTTACAGACAGGACCAGAGAAGCAGCTACACCTAATGAATAACAGAAAAGCTCACACTGAGACCAGAAATCCAGCTGTCAAGACCTGGACCACTGGTAGATAGTGGAAAAACACTGAAACAAACTATCAGAGGCACAGAGAAGCAGGCCCAGTGTTTATATTTCACTTTTTAATGAGGAGCAATCTGTTATCTGTGCCGAGATTAGGAAACCTATCTTACCTCGTAGCAAACACAGTCTGTTTACACGCAGCTGGGCCAGAGCTGGGGCCTCTTCCACTGCAGCTGGAGGAGAGAGGGCTGTGATGCTGAGACTGGGGAGGGAGAGAAGAGGAGTGCGGATAAAACAGGTGTGGGGGGGGCAACAGGCAGGAGCAAGAAAAGGGGGCAGGGAGATAAGAGGCAGGTATGCTGAGTGCACTGGCAGGAGGTAGATGTAACAGCCTGGGGGGGGGAGAGGCTGCAGGAAACATGGGTCTCTGGCCCCAGAGGCAGGAGGGACCTGAAAAGAGAAGGAGAGATGACAGCAAGGGGCCATGAAGAGGAGAGATGTAACACCCTGGAGGGAGAGAGGCTGCAGGAAACACGGGGCTGTGGCACCAGAGGCAGGGGCGGGACTTGAAGAGAGAAGAAGAGACAGCAAGAGGCCATGAGAGGGAGATATGTAACAGCCTGGGGTGAGAGACTGCATTAACCATGGGGCTGTGGCAGCAGAGGCAGTAGGAGGGAAGGAGAGAGGACAGCAAGGGGACATGAAGGGGAGAGATGTAGCAGCCTGGAGAGAAAGAGGCTATAGGAAACATGGGGCTGTAGTGCGAGTGGCAGGAGGAGAGAAGGAGAGATGACAGCAAGGGGCAATGAGGGGAAGAGAGGCTGCAGGAAACATGGGGCTGTGGCACCAGAGGCAGGGAGGACTCTAAGAGAGAAGGGGAGAGGACAGCAAGGGGCCATGAGGCGGAGACAACCGCAGTAAAGAAGCCTTTCCCTCCGTCTGCTACCAAGCAAAGAGCCTCGGTACCAAACAGGAGCCATTTTCCATCTTGATGTAGACGTGCATCTGTCTGATTTGACAAGACATCTCACCTTGAGCTTTCTGAGCATTAACCAGCTCTCCACCTTCGCCAGGGCTGTCAATAATCCTTGCAGATCACGCGAGCATGTATGAACTAAGGAGAGAGTGTACGTGACCTCTGGCGAGACCCCTTGGGCTTGGGAACAGGGGCAGAGATGGAACAGTGGGCAGGGCAGGAAGACGTGGGGGCGTCAGAGAACGGTGATGGGGTGTTACGAATTAAGTGTAGCACGAACACCCCTAGGCTGCAGCAATGCAGAGGTTGTAGTGTGTCACCTCCCCACAGATGCCAGCTTTATACTGGGTAGCAAAATGGTGCAAATTTCAGATGCGCTGACAGCGCAAAAGCTGCAGTGTGGCACTACGCCACAGTGCCCTGCCCTTCGGATGCCGTGACTGTGCAGGGGCTGCAGCATGCACTACCCCCAGGAAGTATGGGGTGTACGTGGCTCGACAACACAGGTGGTGCGCGTGAGACGTGCATTGTGGATAACTTTCCGAGGCAAAACAATGCAGGAGGTGAAAACGGCACCACCTCGAGACACCCAGAAGTGCACGGGTTAACAATAAACAATGCACTGCCATTGGCCCAGCAGTGCAGTAGTTGCACTACTTAACACGTGCCCCGGAACTTCAGGGGTTAAGCATGCTGCCCCTGGGAACATGTTCCTATCCGATGCAGAGGCCTATGTGGTTCAGAGCTCCCTGCAGAGCTGGAGATGTGCAGACAGCAGCTTCCTCTTCGCATCAATTATTCAAACCAGTTTTGCAGGTTCCCATCAAAGCGCGCGGGAGTGAGAGGAGACCACAAGGGGAAGAGGGGGCGCGCGGGAGCTGTGGTGAGCCGGCGAGCGCGAGGCAGGGGAAGGCGGGGAGGGGCAGTGAGAAGAAGAAATAGAAGATGAAAGCAGAGTGGCTGAACAAGAGAAGGAGTTAGAGTGGGAAACGGGGACAGGGACAGGGACGCGACAGGGGCTAGCAGGACCAACAGAAAACAACTGGGGAGTCCAGCTGACAGAGAGGGAGAGCAATAAGTGAAGGGACCTAGGAGTGAGAAGGGAGACAGAAAACACTGCATCGAGGGAAGGAATGAGGGGCCAGAGATCAATTAAGGGAAAGAGGAAATGTACTCTAATTACATTTATATAGCGCTTACAACCCCAGACGGGCATTGGCGCGGTCCCGAAAGCGAAAGAGGACCGCGCCGGAGCATGGGGATCTCTTGTCTTTATGGGGCCATGTGTTTAACCACATGGCCCCATAAAGATAAGAAAGTGCTTCACGACAGCCGTGAAGCAGGCCACCGAGTCCAAATGTAAGCCAAAGGGAGGCAACCAAAACACCTCATTTCCAATGGCAGGCCACCGTTTAGCATAAACAGTGACGCCGGCCAATGGGAATGAGGGGCGGGGCTTAAAGCCCTCTTCTGAAAGTCCTCTCTTACAAAACACCTCGCGGGGCGGAGCAGGGCTCTGCCCTGCAACGCCACGCGAGGCCTAAAAAGGTGGTGCAAAGTAGGGTTGAGGAAAGGCATGTGGTGGTCCTGGTGGGTACATCTGATATGTCTGCCAACCTTGAGGTGGTTCGTGGTATGGTGGTCCATCATAGCCCATCAGGGGTGGTGGTTGTGGTCGTTTATTCCTGCGGCTGTCGTCATATTCCCCATACTTCCAGAGCTGGAACTGCTACTTGTTGAAGAGTATCGTGCTCTTGATTGGTTGAGGTCCTCAGACGAAGCATCCCTGTTGCCTGTGTAGTCCTATTTCAGATAGGGATATGTCTGTTCCCTATCGAATTTTTTTATGTCTTTTTGTAACTTATTTATTTTTTGTTTCTACACTTAGTTTTTCGTTGATTTCCATGTTGATCTCCGCCAGTTTGTTCTTGTATGCAGTAATTTGTATCGCAGTCTTCAGGGCATTTTCTGCCATCGTGATTTTAATGAGGAGATCATCAGCTAGCCGTTTGGCCGTGTTAATGATAAGGATAAGCAAGTCCCTGGTGCATTTCCATGCCACCAGGGACCACTCCTATCTGAAGACCACATCCTCGAGGAAAATACGTGGCATGTTCCTCACGATAAGCCCTCCTGGGGCTATGTTGGCACATAAGTATTTGGTCATTGGCAGACCATGAAGTGTGATCTTGACATACATTCTTTTTATCGAGGTCAGTGTGTTCCAATCCTCGGATTGTGTGTTGCCTGCCGTGGAGCCCTCTGCTCCTAGTAGTGATGGTGCGCGTAGTATCTCTGACACCATCTCATTGTCGAAAGCTAGTCCCTGGGGCATTCCATGATGGCTGGGGAAAGGGAAAGGGAAAGGGGAGGGGGCGAGGGTGGGGGGTTGGATCTGCTGGAAGTTGTGGCAGATCGAAGGGGTCCCAATAATTACTGTGTGACCCGTGGGTGCTAAATTAACTACTCCTATTAGTACGTTCCATGGACAAACGACCGTGCTAGCAATATTGAACAAAATCGAGGAACGAGGGCTTTTAAGAGGAAGGCCCAGCATACATGCCCAATAAAAAGTGGATCAAGAAGTGGTATGCCGTTCCTAAAGGGGATGGGAGGGAGGGGAAAGAGGGACAGAAGGAGGGCGGAAAGAGAAAGGGAGATGGAGGGGAACCAGGTAGGAAAAGGATCAGAGGGGGAGAGCTCCAATAAGGAGCAAGGGACCTCACACACCCCGAGAGGTGTCATGCTTCATCATAGGGCAGCTCCTCGTTGGGCCGGCGCTGCAATGCCCAACGGGCCCCTCAGGGGGGGCTCTTTGCCGGAGGTCTTTAGATTAGCACGCCAGGAGGCCCTATGTGTGGGGGGTGGAGGGGCATAGAGTGGCGAGTAGAGTGGGTGCAGTGCGTGTAATAAAAATAGCTATAAGTGCTCCAGGGAACCTTTATTGACTGGACACTATGCTATGGTTAAAAAAGACTACAAGAGTCTAGGCTGGCAGGGGGAATTCAACCTGTTACAGCTCAGTGTGTGTAATGACGAGTGTGAGTGGATTAAAAGGTCGACATGTTTCACACCTAAAATACTGCAAATGCTTGTGTGGCGTTTCTTCAGGACCGGGGGGGGGGGAAACCTGATCTATTCTTAAGTGTAGATGACGGTCATCGGGGTATCCTAAATTGTACTGTCCCTATTAAATGGATTCAAGTCGATCCAGAAAGAGGGCAAGCATATAGTGCTACGTAGTTCGTCCTTCTAGCGAACCTGGAGAGTGGAAAAAAAGACAGACCTCAGAGAAAAACATGTTTTTCCACAATAGTCTAGAGGACCGCAATGTTGTCTAGTGTGCTATAATTCCTCCTAAAACCAGCTTGTTCCGGAGGTATGATATTCTGATCCTGAGCACACTGTTGTAAATGACAAAGAATGCTCTAAGCGAATAATTTGCCAGAAGCATCCAGCAGAGCAATCTGTCTAAAGCTTGCCAGAAATGCTTTAGGGCCCTTCTTATACAGAGAAACTACAACACTTGGGGAATTTTCCCAGTTCGATGACAATAATTAAACAACAGGGCAAGAAAGGCTCCCCATGCAATGGCATCCTTTTTGATAATCGAGATGGGAACATCATTGGGGGCCTGGGCGCCAGAGGTTCTAGTATTCTTTATAAACCCAACAATCTCCTCTGCTGCTGGAGCACCGTGCACCAAAAATGATTCCTCATCCACAGAGTCACAGGGAAGGCAGGCATGTTATTCTCATAAAACTGAGCGATACAATCCACCCAAACCCTTTTCAGAAATCGGAATAGCCTGCGCCTTCACCCTTGAATCACAGTACTCGGCGATCCAGAGCCAGTACTTTCTGGTATCACTGGCCCTTGCAGACTCTCTGAAACTAATCTATTTAGAACCATAATCCCATCTACTTTCACAGAGCTTAGAGCAGCTTCTTAAACATTTAAGACAATCAATTTCCCGTTGAAGACCCACAGAAGACAGCAAATGTTGTATTCGTATTAATCAATTTATTTCCTGATTTAATATTGTCAATGAGGATTTACCCTTTTATGCAATCAACTACCAGTAAAACCGGTACCTAGTTTGCGACTCTCTTCCATGTGGGACTCAAAAAGAAAGACAGAATCACCAAACCAGTGTCCCTGCTGGTCCACGCAAACTTTCTTAATTTTAAGGCTGACTGCGGCTGCGTTTTTTGGAGTCCAAAATGAGCAACTATTCGATTTATTGAAAGCAGTCATACCCATATAGGGGTTTCCCGGGTCCAACACCCAGAGATTGAAAACCACGGATATACCTCCTATACTATGGTCGCTACATACAAAAGGAAGAACAAAGAATTTATCAAATACCCCGAACATTTGAAAAGAAACAATAACTTAATCCAATAAACCAGTGGTTCCCAATCTGTGCGACGTCGAAAGCAGCCAGGGGCGCCGCGAACCAAGCACACGGTTTGGGCACCTCTGCTTTAAGCAAATATATGTCATTGATTGTGTTTACATATAAAGCTCGTTTCAAATAACATACAGAAATTAAGTTACAGTGCCTCATGGCTCCGAGGAGCGAAATAGCTAGAAATAGACAAAAAAAAAAAAAGCTATTTAATCACTTAACAGTAATAGCACATGGTAGAAACATGCAAAGTGAAGAAACGTAGGTTCCAGTAGACAAAACTACTACGGATTTCCCAAGAAACTGATCTCAAAACTCCACATAATGCAAAAGTCAACTGCCAGAGCATGCAGTGTTCCCCAAATGCATGTGATGGAGCAGGGGAAACGAAATAATTTTGTACCCCCTTGGAAGTTAATGACCTCATAATGATTAATGATACTAACCGTTTGAAATGCATGAATTAACCAACAAATACACCTTTTTAGTAGACACTACACGTGGGCAATATGCTGAAATGTTGCAAAATAAAATTTATTTACAAATGTGAAGTTAATTAACGTTAGTATTGTGATTTGCGTAGTAATAAGAGTGAATTGCATGATTTGTGTTGCATAATAGAATTGTATTGTGGCAAAGAATGCAGATGGTAAGTAAAATGGCTTTAAATGTCGCTTCTGCTAGGTAATATTTAACACAGGTCTTTAGAATGGCGGGTGGTAAACAGAAAGGCTTATTTTCCATATTTTAATTTCTTTTGTGTTTGTTTTATATTAGTTTCGTTCGGGCCTGCTAGGCCGTGCTTCTAAAATGGCCGCTGGTAAGGACGAGATTGCGTGCATTGAACAAGATGGCCCCTGCGCAGACGCAGAATGAAAGCTTCAGTCACGTGTATGCGGCCTGTGCCCGGAGTGAGAGATGTCAAGGCCAATCTGACCTGCAACAAGGAGTGTGCCAAGTATTCAGCATATATTCCTGGGAACGGATGGGAAAGAGCTAAGTAACAATGGATGAACTAATGTGTGACCATCAAAGATCGTTACAAAATGGATTAACAAATTGGACCACTTTTGACATGGCGATCATGAGACTTATTGTGTGCTTTATTGTCCCCAAACCGGTTCGAACAAGAAGAGCGAAGAGGTGACCATCACCACCCCTCCAATGGACCAATTAGAGTGATTCTTGCCCCTAAAGATTGCAACTTTTATGTGTAGTGAGCCAGAGAATAGGGTATAAGAGAGTCTGCTCTTATTATTATTTTTGCACCTTGCTTTTTCATTTTCCACCTTGATGCTGCGAGAGACTGTCATTTTGGACTTTGAACTTTGACTGGGGAAGGAACGAGACCGTTGCGGGAATTAACCCGGGATGTGCGTCCGAGGAGGTTAGCGGGACAGTCAGTCAGTTTGGGAGTCCTATCCTGTGATCTGCGGTTCATCTTCCTTTGGAGAACCATTCTGGTCATCGCCCCATGGCCGAGGGTAATGCATAATTTCTCACTTTCCCTAAAAAGCTCTCTTAAAATGTTTATTGATATTTCTAAATGTTTTGCATAATAAAGAATTTCACTTATTTGTTTGAAGAATTTTAGATAAAATTATATTCTAACTCTAAAAGGAGTCTGTGGTTCTTAATAGATTTATGAATAATAAAAGTTAAAGGTTTTAATTGTGATTGAGCTGGTCTTGATCACCATCTACTAGTTGATCACCATCTACTAGTTGGTCCATCGACCGAATAGCGGAGTACCTTGATGTTTAGAACCGACAGGATCCGAAGATAATGTAAATAATGTATAGATTATTATTCTGTCAAATTTAACAAGGTATCCCGTTCGTCCAGCAGCTCATGCTTAGTGTTTAATCCAGACATTGAATGAATGTATGTATGCGGTGTCATGGGCCCCACCGACATAAGTTTCAAATGACAAAGGTTGTGTAGGTGTTTTTATGGATTGGTGTCCTAAGGAGCAAGTTATATTAGCCGCGCTGGATCAGATTTCTTGGTAGCAGAGTTATGGTTTCTATAGATTAGTTTGGTGACTATTGATTTCTTGATTTATTCAGGTCTAACACTTTACGTTGAGTCTATATTACGTTATGTGTAAGTCGGAATTTTGAAGCTTCCGGGAAGTAGGAAGTGGACACGTGTGGCAAGAGAAGTCACACGGAATTGTGCATTGTCTGATTTCAAATTGGTGATAACACAGGACTGTGTTATGTTAGGGAAATTTCATGCATGAATTGTATTTGAGTGAAATAGCAACAGGTTTTCTTGTGAAACTTTGGCCTTAATTCTCAGGAGCAGTGTAGTCTCCACATGTGTTTTAACCCCAGAGAAACGGGTTTACCTCTTGCTTGAGAGAAGGGTAAGGTAGAGAGAAGTGCTACACTTATCGAACGAAACAGTATTCTTGTAAGTTAGAACAAACTATCTCTTTTGTTTAGAGAAACAGACAACGGTAATGTGTTTTACGTTGTAACTAATCGATTTTAGTTGAAAAGAAAAGTTAAGAAAACTGCTGATAATTTTTGTAAAGGAGGGGTCAGTAGAAACAGGAGTAGAACTGACGTCAACAAAAACCGGGCTGGTATTGGCCAGTTGTGAAAGAGCGAAGAGCTTCCTGATTGGTGCGTTAGTGTGAAGACGTGCTGGTACTGGTTAGTGTGAGAGGGACGTAAAGCTTTCGGATTGGTGCGTTGGTGTGAGACGCGCTGGGATAGGTCCGAATAGCCAAACAGTAGAAAGAACGGAGTGGTGAAGAATTGCGTGTATTTGTTTGAGAAAAAGAACAGTGAAATAGGGCTTATTATGAGTATGGTAGAGAGAAACCGTCACGGTTTGCGAAGATTAAAAGCTTTTTCAAGAAAGACAAGAAGGTTGTGACTAGGGAAGGAGAAGTACTTCCTCCGCCGAAAACGCCAGCATCTCATATGATGTTGAAATATGGCTATCACACTTGCATTTGGTTGGGAAATTGGGCGAAATATACCCAAGGTGATGGAGTATTGGCATTTCCAGAAAATGGTTCGTTTAGCACAGCGGTACTTGAAATTTGAGAGAAAAGATGATGAAACTTGAACCGAGACCTAGACCGACACAGTTCGAAGCCTTAGGTGAATGGGAAGATGAGATGTATGAAAGGGAAAGACACAGAGGTGCAAAGAGTTATAGTTTAGTTCATGGAAGAGTATGGGGATTGAATCATGAAAACAGGATGAGACGATGGCGGTATGCTAATATGACGGATGGTTTGTTTCCTGTCAGAACAGTTGAAGAACTTGCAGGGAAAAAGTGTACGGAGAAAAAGAAGCATGCAGTAACAGAGAGGTATGGGTATGGAGTTAGCGACACGGAGGATGAGTTGCTGGAGGACATTTTAAATAGAAGGCCTCCTCCATATCAACAGAATTCTGCGGTGGGGACACCAAATGCACTGCCAATGAGAACTGTAATAAATCAAAGTCCTGAACAAATGTCTGAAATAAATAGTCCATTTAATAAACCAGAAACACCACAGACTGTGAAACATGATAATGGTAATACAGCTGAATTAGCCAGAACCACAAGAGAGTTGACTGAAAAGATAAGAGAACTGACAAAGAATATGGAAGCCGTGACTGTGCCAGTAACTATAGGGCCAGTTATCCCAGTATTTGAAAATCAAAGGATAGATGAACACTCCTTAACAATCCCATTAAATTCCAGTATGCAAAGAGTAAGAGAAGAGATGATTTCAGAAAATAGAGGGAAAGAAGATTCTGTTGGTCCTTTTAGGTCAAGTCCACCTGTAAATTTGACAATAAATGAGAGTCCGATAAATAGAATTCCTATGGGAGCCGAGTCAGCAACTGAAACCCCAGAGAGAAGTGCAAGTTGGGCAGAAGTAAATTTTTCTGCAAGCTCCTCACCCAATCATTTAATTCCTCGGCAGTCGGACCCACAGGGGTTTTATTTACTTCTGCCCAACTTGCACTTCTCTCTGGGGTTTCAGTTGCTGACTCGGCTCCCATAGGAATTCTATTTATCGGACTCATTTATTGTCAAATTTACAGGTGGACTTGACCTAAAAGGACCAACAGAATCTTCTTTCCCTCTATTTTCTGAAATCATCTCTTCTCTTACTCTTTGCATACTGGAATTTAATGGGATTGTTAAGGAGTGTTCATCTATCCTTTGATTTTCAAATACTGGGATAACTGGCCCTATAGTTACTGGCACAGTCACGGCTTCCATATTCTTTGTCAGTTCTCTTATCTTTTCAGAATTCCTATGGGAGCCGAGTCAGCAACTGAAACCCCAGATGAGAAGTGCAAGTTGGGCAGAAGTAAATAAAACCCCTGTGGGTCCGACTGCCGAGGAATTAAATGATTGGGTGAGGAGCTTGCAGAAAAAGGATGCTGAACCACAACGTTGGATGTGGTCAGATTGAAGATAGATATGGAAGAATTGATTTTAGGAACTATTGGTACAGATCGATTGAAAGCCTATCAAGATGATGAATTAATGTTTATGTGTAAAAGCGTCACTTGGAGAGCTAGGAACCTGCATGAAAAATTGGAAGAAACAGCGAATGAACTAGGAGTGGAATTTGGAAAAATTAGAGGATTGCAGAAACCGTACAGGGTAGATTTTAGTGAAAAGGACATAGAAAATCTGAACACTTCAGGACTAACACAAATAAAAGAATTGATTGTGTTACTGAGAAAATGGGGAGATGTAGACAAGTGGAGAAGCAGGTGGATAAGAAGAAAAGAGGGAACAACTGATAAAGCTTCATTAGCTGTTCCGGTAAAAGAGAAAGAATCGATAGTAATGGAGTGTCCAATGAGAAACTTCCAGGAGGAAGTTATGTACATGTCACATGCTCCAGACAAGATATATTGTCATTTACGAATGACTTTCCAAGATTGAGAGAGAAACCTGTAGAATGGTATAGACAAGTAGAAAGGTTTGTAAAGGTTTCAAGAGTGCTGTGGGAAGATTTGGATGGATTGTTTGAGATCATTGTACCAGCAGATCTATGGACAGAGTGTAAAATTACAATTGACTGGCCGAAGGAAGAATATCCTAGAGATGCAAAAACAGGAGCCCCAGGTTCATAAGTAATGAGAAAATATGAACAGGCAATCACGTTTCTGAAAAATAAAATCCCACCAAAAGAAACGGACTGGGTAAAGATTGATAGAACAACTCAGGAGAGTAAGGAATCTGTACATGCCTACTACGAGAGATTATTGTTGGTTTTTAAACAGTATAGTGGTTACGAGAATTTGAGTGAAAAAGACGCGAGTCATTTTGTGTATAGATTTGTGTATGGCTTGAGACCTGAGATAAGTGAAATGATTAAGCAGCATATGTTGTGTTGGCAGAATAGCACAGTAGATGACGTATTAAGGTATGCAAAATATTGTAGTGACGATATTGAATGGAGACAGCGTAAACTTAAAGAAAAGGCAATGTGGGCACAAGTAAAGGTTGCAGAAAAGCAAGAAGCTCAGATGAATACTCAGTCTAGTGATGCAGGACAGACTAAGTCCAAACCGAATATTGGTAAGGGAAAAGGTCAAATGAGTACAGAAGAGGCTAAAAAGAAATGGCCATGTCATAATTGCGGAAAATTAGGGCACTGGAGAAACGAGTGTAAATTTCCTCCGAAAGTTAATGCAGAAAATCAATCATTGAATCCACAGGTGCAGAATGAGGTGAGTTACCAACAGCTGCAGGTAGTTACTCAACAGTGTCATGTGCCGCAACCACCTCTTCCAAAGAGTGTAAATCCTCAGAGATACAGTGCAGAGGCAGGATTCTACGGAGGAGAGCAGGTAACAAAATTGCCGCGCGCAGCTGCAGTCTCGCAGTATTGGTTACGGCAGGATGGAGATGAGTCGGATGAAAGCTTATGACGGTGCCTAGGAGAGGAAGAGGAGTGCGTGCTTGGCGCAACTCTAGAGGTAGATCAGTCAGGTCCAATTGTGGATGGAAAAGTGAATGGTGTAAATGTTACATTCCTCGTGCTACCCGTTCTACTGTTAGATCAGTGGAAATTCCCAACCTTCCTCTCTCAGGAGAAAATATCCAAGTTGTAGGTGTTTCGAACAGGCAGATTAAAACTCCTCTTACAAAACCAATAGAGGTGGAAATCGGACCATTCAAAGAGATGCATCGCTTTGTGGTGTGTGATTGCAGTCCTGTAAATTTATTAGGACGCGACCTGCTTTGTAAAATGAATTGTACCATCTATTGTACCCCAGATGGTATTGCTTTCCAGACACCAGATGAAGATGTTCTGTATAAAATGACAATGGCAGAACTAGAACCAGGAGTGAATGACATGTTTGTGTTTGATGCGGAGAAAATCCCTATTGAATTGAAAGGAATAGTCAGGTCTGATGTATGGGATTTCACAGGCGAAGATATTGGACTAATAAGAGGAGTTGATCCTGTAAAAATTACTGTAAGAGAAGGAACAAATTACCCAAATACCCCACAGTACAAATTAACGCCAGAAATTATTCAAGGAATAACACCTGTAGTTAATAAGATGATTGAACAAGGAATTTTGAGAGAAATAATGAGCAGCCCATGTAAATCTCCTATAATGGGATTGAAAAAGCCAAATGGAACATATAGGATAGTACAAGATTTGAGAAAGGTAAATAAGATTGTTATTCCTTGCTGCCCAATTGTGCCAAACCCCGCTGTAATACTGTACCAAATTCCACATGATGCAGAATGGTACACAGTTATTGATTTGTGCCATGCATTCTTTTCTATTCCATTGCACCCTGACAGCCAGCTATTATTTGCGTTACGGTTCGGAGAGCGTATTTTGGCATGGTGCCGAATTCATCAAGGGTATACAGAAAGTCCTTCAATTTTTAATCAGATTCTTAGAAGTTTTAAAAATGCCTGAAAAATCTGTGATGGTCCAATATATTGATGACCTATTAGTGGCATCAAAGACCAGAGAAGCATGTGTTACGGACACAATTGCTTTATTGAATCATTTGGCAGAAGGACATAAGGTATCCCCATCAAAACTGCAATTTTGTCAACAAGAAGTACAGTACCTAGGTCATAAGATTGAGAAAGGGATGCGAAAAGTGACAACAGAAAGGATAAGGATTATCAAAGGAATGAGAGCCCCAATGACACAGAGAGAAGTGAGAATGTTCCTTGGAATGGTTGGTTATTGCCGACAGTGGATAAGTGGATTTTCATTGATTGCAAAACCTTTACAGCGATTGACAAAGAGGGATGTTAGAGATCCGATTGAATTGGAAGAGGAGGAAATAAAGGCTTTTGAGGAACTGAAAACAAGTTTGTGTGAGGCACCAGCATTGGGAATGCCCGATTATGAAAAAGAATTTGAGCTGTATTGTAGCGAGAGAGACGGATGTGCACTTTCAGTATTAGTGCAAAGGCATGGAAAAATGAAACAACGAATCGCCTATTTTTCAGCTGTTTTAGACCCGGTAGCAAAGGCGTTGCCTGGATGTCTGAAAGCAGTAGCTGCTACTTAAAGTTTTATATAACAACACTTATATAAAGTTTTATACAAATAGTGTTGTTAGAGGACAAGTTTGTTGGGGCCTTACCTGCAGAAGTCCAAAGTGTGGATTGAGCCGGTCTGTCTCCTAGGAGATTTCTGAATAGAGAAGCAGCTTCCAACTCCTTAGCCAGCAAACCTTGTCTGAGGTAGCTGGGACCTTATATAGTCTGATATTGTTTGGTACATGTGTACACTGATTGGTGGTTGTATCTGATGTTTCTATTGGATTAGGGTTAGTGTCCTCATTGGTTGGGTATTTGAGGGTTCTGATTGGTTTCTGGGTCTCTGATTCAATCAATGTAGGGTTGGGACTAGGGTTAGTATTTCTATTGGAAGTAGGGACTAGGGCTTCCTGTGTTATTGGTTGTTGGGACTAGGGTGGGACTAGGGCTATGGTTAGGCCTTTAATTGGAAGTAGCGATTAGGGCTTCTGGTGTGATTGGTTGCTGGACTAGGTGTGGGACTAAGTAGGGTTAGGCTTTCTATTGGAAGTAGGGACTAGGGCTTCCTGTGCCATTGGTTGCTTGGACTAGGGTTGAGACTACTGGTAGGGCTAGGGCCTCTATTGGACGTAGAGATCAAGGGTTTTTTAAACTGATTGGGTGCTTGGACTAGGGCTAAGATTGGCTGCAAGGTCCTCGCCTCCTATTGGTTCTAGATTTTAGGGCTAGTGCTGTGATTGGATATTGTTAGGGCTAGGGTTCCCATTGGCTGAAGGGGTCACCTGACTACTAGGGCTATAAACGGCCAAGGCTTAGGGCATCTCAGCTAAGGGTGGAGAGGACAAGGGTGAGTGCCTGTTTGAGCCTGTTCGAAACTGGTCGGGACCAGAGCCAGGAATGCTGCCCATTTTCCCATTCATTAATACCCACCCTATGTATTTGTCCCTCTGTACATAAGCATTGATTTTCACTATAGATATGTGCCTATCTTCGTGTACTGCTTTGTATAAACATGTACAATAATTATGTTATAAAAACAAAAAAACAAAAAAAAAATCTTCTTTGGTCTACATGTACTTGCTTCCATTGGGCATCTATGTACCTCCATGTACTTGGATCTGTGTGTCTGTTACTTTTCTCCTGAAAAAGCATATCCAATGCACTACCCTATTTCTCATCCGCTACCTCTATCAATATCTTTAATCTGCATATACTTACCTCCTTTATGCATCTATATACTTTCAATGTACTTATGGATCTATATATTTATCACTTTCTTCTAATTTAGCATTTCCAATGCACTACCCTATTTCTCAGCCTATACTTCCCTCAATATATCTTCTAGCCCAACTTTCTGACTCATCTCAAACTTCTTTCTACTACTCTTTCCAATTCACTACCCTATCTCACCCTATACATCTATCATTATATCCTCTACACCCACTCTCTCATTTATCCCAAACGCCATACCACTACTATGTTCCCCAAAATAACCCTTTCTTGACTCGCTCCTACTCTACCCCTCCTTGCATCTTCTGACACCTCCTTTACTGTACCGATCCCCCAAAACAAACCTTTCTAAACTATTCCCTCTGACTCTTCCCCTCCAAAAACCCTTTTTACTCATCCAAAAGCCTCCTCCTACTGCTATGACCAAAAAAAAGAAATCCTTCACTCTTCTATCCCTCCACTAACCTTTTCAATCAAAATAACAGACTAGCATGTTCACTTCTCTAATTCCATATTCCACTATACTAATTCACCACTAATCCTTTATGGGTTCCAGAGTAGCGTGCTACTCGCCAACAAAGCGTTTCAACACCTCATCAGGGTTACAAGCGCTATATAAATGCAAACCTTTTTTCCTTTTTTACCCCTCCCTAACCCTTCTCAATCCAAATAACTGACTAACATATCCACCACTCAAATTACTTCATATTTCATTATACTAATTTTCAACACTAATCCTTTATGGGTTCCGGAGTAGCCTGCTACTCGCCAGAAAAGCGCTTCAACACCCCATCAGAGGTAACAGTCGCTATATGAATGTAAACCTTTCTTTCCCTTCTATCCCTCCGCTATCCTTCTCACTCCAAATAACTGACTAATATCCACAACTCAAATTACTTTCATATTTCACCATACTAATTCACCACTAATCCTTTATGGGTTTCCGGAGTAGCGTGCTACTCGCCCAAAAAAGCGATTCAACACCCCATCAGGGGTTAGAAGCGCTATATAAATACAAACCTTCTTTACTCTTCTATCCTTCCGAATCCAAATAACCGACTAACATATCCACCACTTAAAATTTACTTGCATGTTTCACTATACTAATTCAATACTAATACTCTATGGGTCCCGGAGTAGCGTGCTACTCGCCGAAAAAGCGCTTTGACGCCTCGTCAGGGGTAGTAATCGCTATACAAATGCAATTACAATACAATACAATACTTGTGTGAGTCTGGAACAGAGTGAAGGCATTGTGATGGGATATCCTTTGAGAGTATATGTCCCACACTCCGTTGAAATCCTTCTGACCCGAACAAAAACTCAATTCATGACACACAGTCGGCTGACTAGGTATGAAAAAGTGATCTTGGGTGCAGACAATGTAACCATTGTAAGATGCACGAGTGTGAATCCTTCAACTTCACTGCCAGATGAAGTAAATGTGGAAGTCAAAGATGATGTTGATCATAAGTGTTTGGATGTGCTTGAATTTTGCACAAAGCCTCGCCCTGAGATCAGGGATGAACCTCTAAAAGAGTCAGATTATGTGATGTTTGTGGACGGGTCATGCCTGAGAACAAGTGAAGGAGTCTTAAGTGCTGCGTATGCTGTGTGTACGGTGGCAACCATAATGGAAGCATCCTGTTTGAGAGGAATACGTTCAGCCCAAGTTACTGAACTGATTTCTCTGATTCGAGCGTGCAAATTGGGAAAGAATTTTCGAGTTACGATGATCACAGATAGCCAGTATGGCTTCGGAGTGGTCCACGATTTCGGGCAGATCTGGTCCCAGAGGGGATTCCTGACTTCTGCAGGGTCTCCTATTAGGAATGGTGAGTTTGTGAAGAAGCTGCTTGAGGCGATACAGCTGCCTAAACAGATTGCAGTGGTAAAATGCGCTGCACACAAAAACGGAACAGATTATATTGCCGTGGGTAACAAATTCGCTGACGAATTAGCTCAATATTGTGCCCGAAATATGACCTCAATGAATCGAAGAAGGGAAAAAGAGAATGTTTCATGTCCCTTGCTGTTTACTAACACAGTTGAAACCTGGGATGAGGTAAAACAATTGCAGGAAGAAGCAGATGAGGAAAAAGATGGTTGGATAAAAGCAGGTTGCAGACAAAGAGAGGAAGATGAAGTCTGGGTTTACAGGGATGAAAGACCAGTTATGCCCGATAGCATGATCTCCAACATGGCACGGATGTACCATGGACAGGCACACATTGGTAGGGATGCCATGATCAGACTTTTCAGACAGACCTGGTACAACCCAAAATTTAGGGCTATAGCTGAAAGCCTTTGTCAAAGATGTCTTATATGCCAACAGATAAATCCTGGAAGGAAGACAGTAGTGAGTTTGGGAACAATAGGACGCGAAGGAGGTCCTTTTACCAGAATGCAACTAGATTTTATTGAAATGCCCCCAAGTAACAGATTGAGGTATGTCCTGGTGGTCGTATGTTTGTTTTCTCGTTGGGTGGAGGCCTATCCGACAAGAAGGAATGATGGAGTTCCTGTAGCTAAGCTCCTACTGAGAGAATTCATTCCTAGATATGGCTTTCCAGTAACGATCGAAACAGATAGAGGAACGCATTTCCAGAATGAAATCATCCAACTGATATGTGAAGCACTAGACATTCAACAAAAACTGCACTGTGCTTATAGACCAGAGGCTTCTGGAGTGGTAGAGCAAGTAAATGGTACAATAAAGAATAGGTTAGGGAAAATGTGTCAAGCCACAGGACTCAAATGGCCCGACGACTTGCCATTGGTGCTGATGAGCATCAGAAGCATACCTGAAAGAAAAACAGGTCTGAGTCCTCATGAGATAATAATGGGACGAGCAATGAGACAAGCACACGTACCTGTCAACAAACTACTGACTATAACTGATGATCTCGTATTGGACTATTGCAAAGGATTGGCTGATGTGGTGCATTCTGTGTTTCATCAGGTTGGACCGGATGCGACCACTCTTGAAATAAAACCAGCTCATGATTTGAGTCCAGGAGACTGGGTCCGCATTAAAGTCCACAGAAGAAGAAACTGCTTGGTTCCACGCTGGGATAAGCCACGTCAAGTGATCCTGGTGACAACAACTGCTGTAAAGTGTGCAGGTGTGAAAAATTGGGTTCATGCCAGTCATACCATCAGAGTTCCAGATCTTGAAGCTCGACCTGTAAGTCGACATCTGGAAGAATCAGGTACCAGTTTGACAACTGAAGAAGAAACTGAGACAATCAGAGTTCCAGATCTTGAAGCTCGACCTGTAAGTCGACATCTGGAAATATCAGATACCAGTTCGGCATCTGAATCAGACCAACCAGAATCCAGTGAAAGACAAAAGGAAGAATCCGAAAGCAAAAGAACTGATATTGAAACAGGAGAAACTGAACTAATAAACAGTGACACTGAACAGCCAAGTACAAGCTTTGGAGAAATTCCTCCGGAAACTATACAAGTAACTGAAGAAAATTTTGATTCAGATAGAGAGATTGGGGAAGTTGCGGAAGAAACACGAGGAGGCTTAGACTCAAAATTACAAACAGAAGAAACACAGGGAAATTTAGATTCAGATAGAGAAATTGGGGAAATTACGGAAGAAACACGAGGAGGATTAGACTCAGAATTACAAGCAGAAGAAACACCAGAAGATTCGGATTCAGATAAAGATACTGAGATCATAAAGTTCAAAGTTAGAGGAAGTGAAGTAAGGTCTGAGACAGAATCTGAAGAAAGAAAGCAAAGAATAGGACCAAGAAAGAGAACTTAGAGAGCAGAACGAGAAGAAAAAGAAAGTGAACTGAAAAGGCCAAGAAAAGGAGACAATTGGACCAACGAAATTAAAAGACTGAGATATAAAATAATAAATTTGAACAAAGACAATGCAGAACAAGTAAATGAAATAAGTCAGAAAGGACAAAGAAAAACAAGTGAAAGACAGTTAGAGACCAAAAAGAGTGAAAAGACCTAACTTGAAATACAAGTCACCTGAATGGTTATACATAGCACTGACTGATATTAAAGAAGTGGATAGCAGTCACGAGAACCCAAAGACTGTGAACAAGTGGGTGAGAGTGAACTGCACCAAACCTGAAAGGCAAAGAAAGAAAAACCGGAATAGACACACAAACTGATGAAGTCAAAGAAAATTTCTGAGAAACCGAGAGGTGCGCTGAAAGCAGTTGATCCTAGTCAACTCTAAGTCATTTGAGGTGTGGAAACACATTTTCTGTACATATAATTAGATAAATATTTCAACATAGTAGACACTGAGAATAGAAGATCTAGATGTGAGTTTTTACGTAGATGGTGTAGGATGTGTTTCTATTGTACAGGTTTATTAATGCTTATTTGGCTTATTTTAGCAATTATAATTCCACTTAGATTAGTTGTAGAAAATACATCTGTAATAATGAATGACACGAGTAGTGACAAGAAATCTAACATAAAGAACACTGCAACATTAATAGATACTGATTTTCATAGGGATAAGTCAATAACTGATTTCTCCAAGAATGTCTTCACGAAACTTTTGTACGAATATGTGGAGACAATGGATGTGAGAGATTGTTATGTCTGTATGCAGTTACCTGGGTCTGTAACAGAAGGTGTGACGTATCATCACCTTCCTTTGACGTATGGAATAACTTGTAGTGTTTTAGCTAGCTTATTTTACAAAACAGGTACACTAAAGTATTACTACACTGACACAGATGCTGTTTTTGCTAAAGTTCCCGTAATCCCTGAACTAAATAAGGTGAAAGTTGCAAAAGTTTGGGGAGAATTTTTCTTAGAAACTAAAGAATTAACATTAGAATATGCATTTAGACATAATCTTACTTGTGGGTTAAGAAAAGAAGAAAAGGTTTTCTTAGACATGGTGGAAGACAGAAGGGTTAAGTTTCAAAGAAAGGCAGCAGGAGAAAGGACAAAAACCCCACCTTGGGCGTTTGAAGAGGGAAGTTATGACAAAGGTGAAACAAATGCAGCTATGGTTCTAGATTGGCCCAAACAGGGAAAATTGTGTATTAGTAGAGATAACACTATGTACGATAACTATTTTGTGGGTTCTAGCGAGTGCCGAGATACATACAAAATTCTAGGGGGATGGGGATTTAAAGGAGGAAAAGATCCAGTATTTCCAGGGATCTATTAAATTTGCGGAAACAGAGCTTATTATAGGTTGCCGGACCATTGGTACGGAACATGCTATCTAGGCCTGGTCTTTTCAAAGATCTTTCACATGGAAAGAGGAACGAAAGGAATTCACGAGATAGGTGAACCATTAACCCGTAAGAGAAGGGAAAGCTTCTCAGAGATAATAGGTGACATTTTTGGAGCATTGATACCAGCAGTGGGTATATCTTTGAATGCATACAAGATTCGGAAATTGTATACAGTAGTAGATCGTTTATCAACGAATACTGCTGGAGGGTTCTTGAAGGTAAATACCTAAATGGTTGCCATGAGAGCTATGGTAATGCAAATTCGACTTGCCCTTGACATTCTTTTGGCAAAAGAGGGTGGAGTCTGTGGAATGCTGAAGGTACAACATTGTTGCACTTGCATTCCAGACAAAAGTGAGAATATACAGAAGTTTATAAAGAACATTACTGATTTGCATATAGAAATTGCCCCACTGGAGGTTGAAGGTGTTTGGGAGGGACTTGGTAAGAGTTTTTCCTCAATGAAGAAATGGTTCACCGAAATAGGTAGTTCTCTTATGGGGAAAATACTAATTCCAGTGACTATAGTAATGGTAATAATGCTATTATTGAGATTAGCATATGTGTGTATTAAAAGAAGAAAAAGACAAAATAAAGTAAAAAGAGAAAATGAGAAAAATAAAGAAAGAACGGGAGATGGGAGAGATCGAATTGGAAGAGTTTAAAGAGAACATGTACCAAAGGTCTAAAAGACAAGATGAAAAGAACACGATTGTCTAAATTAACAAACGCAAGTGGACAAGAAACATTTATCTGATAAATTTGTAGGGATAGGTTTTTGTGGTGATGTTAAAAATCACCAAAGGGGGAATTGATGGAGCAGGGAAAACAAAATAATGTTGTACCCCTTGGAAGTTAATGACCTCATAATGATTAATGATACTAACCGTTTGAAATGCATGAATTAACCAACAAACACACCTTTTAGTAGACACTACACGTGGGCAATATGCTGAAATGTTGCAAAATCTAATTTATTTACAAATGTGAAGTTAATTAACGTTAGCATTGTGATTTGCGTAGTAATAAGAGTGAATTGCATGATTTGTGTTGCGTAATAGAATTGTATTGTGGCAAAGAATGCAGATGGTAAGTAAAATGGCTTTAAATGTGGCTTCTGCTAGGTAATATTTAACACGGGTCTTTAGAATGGCAGGTGGTAAACAGAAAGGCTTATTTTCCATATTTTAATTTCTTTTGTGTTTGTTTTATATTAGTTTCGTTCGGGCCTGCTAGGCCGTGCTTCTAAAATGGCCGCTGGTAAGTACGAGATCGCGTGCATTGAACAAGATGGCCCCTGCGCAGACGCAGAATGAAAGCTCCAGGCACGTGTATGCGGCCTGTGCCCGGAGTGAGAGATGTCAAGGCCAATCTGACCTGCAACAAGGAGTGTGCCAAGTATTCAGCATATATTCCTGGGAACGGATGGGAAAGAGCCGAGTGACAATGGATGAACTAATGTGTGACTGTAGGAGAGTAGGATCTGCCTCTTATGTTGCCCCCACTTTTTTTTCTGATGTTTACACTGGTTTCTGGCTATAGTCAGGCTGGGACCCTGCCAATCAGGGCCCCAGCCTCTCTGTTCTCTCTAAACGACTTGGAGTGCACTCTAGGTGCACTAGTGATTGGATACTGTGGTACCTTATGAGTCCCTAGTATATGGTACCTTAGGTGCCAAGGGCATAGGTACTTCACAGGCCTACCATGGGCTGAAGCATGTATTATGCCACCCCTGGGAAGCAGACTAAATCTGACACCACAGGTGGAGAGGTGTGGTGCAGCGGCCAGGGCAGCTGACTTCGGAGCACAGGGTTCACGGTTCGATCCCCGGCTCCGGCGGCAGCTCAGCTCAGCACCATGTGACTCTGGGCAATAGCTCACTTAATTTCCACTCCGGCCCCCAGCGCCTTGAGACCCGTAAGGGTGAGTAGCTGCGCTATATAAAAACGGACTTACATTTTTGGTACTGCAGCCTGGGTAAGGTGGTGCATGCACCCCTTACTGTGATATAGGCTACCTATATCACTACATAGATACACACATTTAAACCTAGAAGTCACTCCTATGGCAGGCCTTATCAATCCTGAAGGCAGAGTGCTTGATTCCTATGTGAGAGGGTGCCCCTGCATGAGCAGAGCCCCTCTGCAGCATTCGGAGACCCTTCTCTGAGGCTGTTTGTAGTGCAGACTGACCATATGCTCTTAAGCGCATTATAACCTCGCGTTAAATGCTAACTTTGGGATGGCTGCACAGAAACATGTTGTGTTTGGTGTCAAACATCTTGGAATACTACCCCCCCGCCAGTTCTGGCGGCGGGGGTAGCATTCCACCCTTCTAGAGGGATAGACATGTATCTACTGTGGAAACGCGGTAGAATCCTGAAGAGCCCTGGCATCACAAAATGGATGCCACCAGTCACAGACACTTGGCTGCCCTCCTGCTGATGACCGAAACTCGCAGTGGAGGAAGCCCAACAATAGGTATCCTGTCACAGGAGGGTGTGACCACCTTCCAGACAGGGTTTAGTGTATTGGGGCTGGATGGGTGCACTCCTAGAGTGCTTTGAAGTCCTGCACTGGGGGAGCAGAAGGCTCCTCTGTGCATATGCCAGTTCAAACCAGCTCAGGGGCTACCTGCCCCTGCTCTGGCGCGAAACTGGACAAAGGGAAGTGGGTGTAGCCACCCACTCCCCTGACCCTCCCATAGGTGGGGTCATAGAGCTAGTCCCTCCCTTCCAGTATAAGAGGGGGAACCTGTGCATTGCAAACTAGATACCCCTGGACGACGCTCTGAAGAAGAATCCTGGACCTTCGACGTTCCACTACCTCTGGAAGACTGAAGAATCTCCCTTGGAGTCAAGGAGTGACTCCCCTGCTTGGCAGGCACCAAAAACTGAAACGACGGTCGCAAACTACGCCGCTCCCGCCGGAGCCCGAGGTCCCTGCAGCCCAAGACGAGGATTTCTTGACTTCTCCAAGGCCATCGTGAGTCCCCAGCGAAGCTGAGGCCAGTGGACCCCACGAGTGACGAGGAACCGCAGTCCCTGGGTACCGTGCACTATTGTCGAGTGCAACCCCTTCACGACGTTCTACGAACCTGTGCTTTGGACCACGTGTGGTCCCAGCCTCTAGCAGGAATCCCTCAGAAGATCAGAGGCCTACCCCGTCCCGAGTGACCGTGAGCCCCTGTTGAAGGAATCCTCCCGAGGCGTCTTCGCGATCCCTTGCCAGCCGGCTTGTGGGTCGCCTGAAGACTTTTCTAAAGAACCAAAGGGCTCCCCTGGTTGCTCCAGGCCTGCCCTGACTTACCCTCGCTGGGTGAGTTCCCCAGACCTTGCTGGTCTGCACCATTGACTTTTTACGCTTTCCATGAGACTTGCTGCTACCAAGGCTTGTTGGCTCCAATCGGGTTGCCGACACCGCAGTCAGCTGCAGACTTCGTGGGACACGCCGAATCCAGCTCCTGGTCGTCGTCGACGCCTCCTGGACCTCATGGCCAAAGAGTCAAGACATCCGTGAACGACCTGAATCTGCTGACGACGGTGGGCATTCATCTTCCTTGCCCCGGGTCACTGCCCAGTGACTTTGAACACTGTCCCCTCTGCTTTCAGGTCTTCCTTCTTCCGAATCCAGGCTTGGATTCCAACAGACACTTCTTCGGACTTCACAAGCAGCAAGTCTTCATTGGCTCCCATTGAAAACGACGCCGCGACCCGACACCAAAGGACACCTATGCACCCGGCTTCTCTGGGTGAGGTAACTCCAGCACTACGGTGCTCCTGTGGGTGTTGGCCCTAGAACTACTTACCCTGTAAGTGACTTGCTTGTAGCTACTCCCGAAGTGCCCTTAAACTCTTAATTTCTAACCGCGACTTGCCCCATTGAAGTCTACGGCGATCCGCGCCTGTGTTCACGCACTGCACGCGTCCCCCATTGGTCCTTTACTTACCTGCCTTGGGTGGTTTCGTGAGGCCCCAACACTTCTGAAGGCCCTGGGCCTTGTCTCCCTGCAAGTCGTTGTTCTTGAGTCTCTTTTTAGGTCTCGCGCCTAGCGTTGCAGTGCGCAGCGCGAGTCCTTTAGAAAGGGCTTCTGAAAACGACCCACACGCTCGTGCGTGTGGTTTTGTTTTCAGAAGCCCTCATTGGCTGTAGCGTGCGTTTTTTTTAAAAAAAACGGCACGCGATTGGGCAAAGGCGGGCGCATGTCCCGCCTTCGCTCCTCCCATTCCCGACGGTGGCCAGAACGCGCAGCAGCGCGCGTTCGCTTCGCTGCCGCGCTCCCTGGCCCCCGCTCCTCTGTGGTGCGCGCGCACCACTGGTTTAATATAATTTATTAACGGGGTGTTTCCGCTTTTTTTTTTTTCCTGATCCTGTTTTGACTTGAATTTGGGAAACGCACAGCCTCTGGAGAAAAACAACGTACTTTTTGAGAGGCAAGGGGGCGCCGGTGTTAGTCCCACTTTTAAAATATATATGTATTTATTGAGAAAAGGGTCGGGTTAAGGGTACGATGTTTGTCTTTGAGCAAACTCTGTATTTATTCACAACTTGGGCTGCAATAAACCAGCCTGCACCGTAGTTTTCTGTTCGTCGTGTTGCTTTTGGCGTCTAGTTCAAGGGTAGCTAAATATATTTATTCGTGTTTTTTTATTTGGCACATCACACTCTCTGCACTTTCCCCTTGACGTTCTAGAGTGTGGTGAGGCTAGCCAGTATACCCTAACTCTTGATACCCTAACTCTTGCTTTTGCACTTTTTCCGGCAGAGTCGCTATGGCGCCCTGTGCCCCTCTGCACCGGGCCCTGGCGCGCGGCGGCTGTTTGGTGTTGACGTGTTTGCTTCTTTTGGTGTCAAACACCCAGGCAGGTCCCACTGGCTGTCTGCACGGGAAGGTGCAGGGTATTACCCGGGGCGACCCACAGCAGCAGCAGTACACGGTACCAATCAGGATGCAGGGGAGTCCGGAGCAGGTGTCCTTTCGCCTCTCTGCCTTTGGGAGGGTCTTCCTGCTGCGCCTGGCACCTGACGCCAGCTTCCTAGCGCCGGGTCTGCGGGTGGAGTACCTGCGGGACGGGGGCATGGCTGGCAGCAGTAAGGTCAGCGCCGGACTCAGGGGGTGCTTCTACTCGGGCACGGTGAACAGGCGCAGAGAGTCGCTGGCCGCGGTAAGCTTGTGCCAAGGAGTCCGCGGATCCTTCGTTGTGGACGGCGAAGAGTACCTCATCCAACCGGCTGCCCACAGGAAGCACCATCTGAAACTGAAAGGGGCACGGTTGGGGAGGCGCCCTGGGCAGGGAGAGAGGGCGTGGGTGACGGGGAGAATGGAGAACCACCTGACGCCTCACCTTATCCGGCGGCGAGGGCGCCCCGGCCCTGGGGGGAACCCAGATTCAGACAGTGGCACTCTAAGAGCGGACATTCATGTGCCAGGTCCCGTAGACAGCGCCACCGAGGAGGACTGGACACCCACGGCGGGGACTCACCCAGAGCCGACCCGCCGTCGGAGGTTCGTGTCCGAAGCCCGCTTCGTGGAGACCCTGCTGGTGGCGGACGCCTCCATGGTCCGCTTCTACGGGAAGGAGCTACAGGTAAGGAGACCCTCCTGGCGTCCGGGAGAATGGGTTTTAAAGAGCTTTTTAAATGTTTTTAAACACTTCTCTGTTGTACAGAACTGGCTTCATGCTGAGACGACCAAGTGTGCAGGTCTGTAGGCCAGGGGTGTCCAATATAGTTCCAGGAAGGTCAGATATATATGCCAGATTTTCAGGATAAGCAGTTAAAATACATTTACAGTCTAGATTGAAACAATTGGCATTGTATTGACTGATTTCAGTACTTTTCATTGCAACACATTTTAGCACAGCATTAGCCCCATTGCAGATCGCCCGATTCCCTTAAGCCAACCTGCCTCTTACAGCACCGGTCTGATTGTGCCTGGGAACAAGCATGGCATGTTAAAATAGGTTCTCCACCCACTCGCTTAGACACTGCCAAACATGATCCAAATGTTGGGGTAATCCCACATCGTGGCCGACATTAAATTGATACATTTGCTTTGCCTTGAAGAAGAAAGAGTATGTAAACGTGTGCTGGATTTTCGAGAGCCGTTAATCCCGATCCTGTGCGGTTTGTTTCTAGGAGCTTTTTTTTTTTTTGCAGAAAAAGAAAATAGGGGCGCATGGAGGGAATGGAGCTTGCCGAGGATCACACCAGTTGGTTGAGTGATGTAGGCGGGCCAGAACTTAGATCGCAGCGCTCCACAGCCACAATGCATACACCCCATCCCCTGAATGAAAGATGCAAAACTAGGAAATAGAAAATCATTCATCGGCCATGGAAGCCACTGATTGAGGATGAAAGCAGCCGTATTTATTTCGTTTTTGCAGTTTTATATAGCGCGAACTCGACCCGAAGGTATCAGGGCGCATTATGAGCACTCATTTTTAGGCACGGGAGATTGAGTGATTTGCCCAGAGTAACCAGCTTCAGGGTCGGCCTTGGATCAGAAGGATGCAGAAACGTCCGCTATAACATACTACTTTTGACTGCTGTGTGCCCGGCCCTCCCCATTCTACCCTCCAGGGAGCCCAAGGGAAGGCGCTATCTTTCAGTTATGTCATTCACTCCCAGGGTCGTGCCTCTGTGGCATGTTGTACTCCCGGAACGCCGTTCCCCTGCATGCTACACGAACTTACATGCACAGTTCCAGCCCCGCGAGCTGTCGCTGCCTCTGTGCAGACTGTCTTGCAATGCAACAGCGCTGCTTTGGTCAGACGCCGTTAACACAACAGACCGGCCTGTGTAGTCTCCGACCACCCACGGCAGACCGCGTTAAACAGGCTCTGCCACAATTCAGGACACCGATTTTCGGCGTCTCAAAGAGACTGGACAAGGAGTTTGTATTTAGTGTACTACTGGGGTGTAAATGTGAGTTAGTGGTTAAATCGTTAATTGTAGAGCTCGAGGCCTGGGCCTGTAATCCTGGGTTACCCAGGCTGTGACTGAAACATTATAATCACGTGACAAGCACTTCTCTCCGGGAAGCCCAGGTCCATTCTGTGCCGACCTAGGGGCGCTCAGTGCTATGCGCACCTCACGACAGTCGCTATGACCTCTAGGTGGGTCACTAAGCGGCTTTGTACCGCACACTTTACCAGAAAGAGGTCTCAAGGCGCTGCTTATCACCTTAGCTTCTGTAGACGCTTTAGCACGTGACACCTGCGTTCATTAATGGAACCAAGAATAGGGTCTTAAGTAGTTCACTCAGCCCTGAGTTTCCTGTATTTGCATTCCCCTGTCGTGTTGCAATTATAACGGGAGAAAGGGGAGTGTATGTACAAGCCTGTCACGGGATGTACAACTTCCATACATTTCACGGGGCAGCGTGAGACCTTCGGACCCACACAGCTGTGCATACGATTCCCGCCAGGCGTCTAAAGATAGGAGGAGACAGAAGAAAGGTGCTATTATGGGGCATAACACTGGATGTAGCCTGCAGAATATACGTTTGCACCCCAGCGGGGTCAACTCAGTCTTTCATCATTCAAGGGTCTCTAAAAAAATAATACCATTGATGTAGGTTTTATAAACATCTCCTATGGATAGCAAGGCTCCAAAACTGTGTCAGTAGGTGCGATATAAAATGACTGTATTACCTCCCCCACCCCCTCCGAACCAGCTTGCCAGCGGTATGTAGCGTTTAAAGAAATACCAATAAAAAGAAGTAAAACAATGCTGGATACGGAGGAAGGATTTGATTCAAATATATAAAAATCAACTTCTTTTAGATACATCTTCATACGGCATAGTTTGCTCCTTCTAAGCGCTCTAAATGCATGTTCATTTAGTAGCCCAGTTTAATGATACTAAATTGAAATGTACGTAATTAGACGACCTGGGAAGGATGAAGGCTGAATTGCCCATGCAGGCTGTTAAAGACTTGATCTGCAGGTCAGAGCAGATATCACGTGTGATCGTTTAACTCGTGTTTATAACATTGAATCTTATAACATTTAACTGCCATATTCAGAAGGAATACATAGTTTAGTAACATATTGTCAATCAAGTATATTGCCATCTTACTGAATGAATTAAGTCAGGCACTTTCATGATTATCCAACTCGCCATGGTAGTCATTTTATGGACTTCGGTTGTTTAGGCGGGGGTTGAGTAGAAGGGCGCATAGCTACGGGGTGCTTGGTTTCACGGCCAGGTAGAGGCGATAAGAAGGCTGGCGGGTAGAGAGAGTCCAGTCGGGAGCAAGGTGGGAGCCCCTGGAGAGGACTTCTGGCCCGCCACCTCAGTTGGTGTAACCTTGAAGTCCAACGCCAGCCGGAGCTGTTTGAAGTGAAGGGGTGAAGGTTTCTCTGGGTTTCAAAGGCTTTCCAGAGTTAAAATCCGGGGTCTGCACCCACGTGCCTGTCGTTTTAAAGGGGCCCTCCAGTGCAGAGAAGGGTGCAGGTCTCTCCACCCAGTGCCGCATCTAGTCACATTTGTATGACATCGGTCACCACATGTCACCTCTAAGGCGTGTTAAGGGATCAGATGGAAGTTGACTGGCCTTAATTCCTGGCTGGAGAATGAAAGGCAGAGCTAGCCCTGCCCGGACTCATATCCGTGACTTACAACATACAGCTCTTTACAGTGGGCTCTGAGCTCACCGACCACCCAACAGACAGGGCTTTTGTTTTACATGCTGGCCCCACGTAAATCTGCCCACAAGTCTTTACTAAAGGCACCGCTTTCACGTTAAGCTTGCCTTTATTTGCTCAGAATCGTGCCACTTGCAGGGCTAAGCACCGCCCTTTAAAACACGCCCTTTACTTCAACACAGCACAATGCAACTACTCCCTTGTTGTTGGTTGCTTCCCGTTCCTGGGTTTGATAGCACGCTGCAGCAGGGCTCCGTATCTCTCCACGCTGGATGCTTGCAGAGAGGCAGGTGGCAAGGGACTGGTCAGGAATCCACTGCTGTTTTTAAAGAGCAAGGTTGGCATTTCACACACACCACCCGTCTGAGGTCGCAGCTCTTTTTTTATTTGGTTTAATTAAAATTGAATTAAGCTTTTTTTTTCTGGAGTGTTGACCCGAAGGTATCAGAGCGCCTTACATGAGCACCAGTTGTGTTACAGACGGACACATTAATTTTTTTATTTTCATTTCATCAGGTACGGGGAGATTAAGTGATTTGCCCAAAATCACAGGATGTTGAGCGTTACTGCCGAGACTCGAACCCAGTTACCCAGCATCTGTTACGTAATCTCCCTACGCTGTATTCTACCACACCCTCGCCCTTCCCACAATACTACTTACCCGACCGACCACCCCTCTGAGATCTTTGCTTTTAAATGTTCCCTTCTGCCACATAGTCTACTGCATGTTCTAATTATCACTGAAAATGTTCCAGATCCCTTTGCATGTCTCCTCCCGTCTCCTTGTGCTCATCCTCCCTTACTTTTAGCCCGTACATTCATGCTGCAGCGCCTCTACACTACCCCTCCCCCATTTCATCTCTCCTCCCCCTCAGTGCGGTACTTGCTTAGCACTGAGGGCCCAAGGGAGCTGCACTTTTAAAGCCACATTCACAAACTGCAACAGGACTTGTACCTTCCCCCACCTCGCTATCTATTAACCCTCAAGTACCGGATGCTCACTTCTGCCAACGCATTAACAAACATATGGTTCACTTCCAATCTGGCAGCTGTGAGGCATTACTTAAGGGCACTTAAAGGTGCTAAAAACAAACATCTTCATAAGTAACAAACATTTCCATTACAATGCCAGTAGCTCTAACTCTAAAAAAATGCGAGACCTATTGCATTGCAAATGCTTGTTTAGTATTTGGTCTGTTACGCCCCTAGGGCCCTGCCATATTTGTGCTTAATTTATTGTGAATTGTTGATTTGTGCATATATTCCTGACTTCTAATCTCATAAAGAGATTAGTAGAGTTGTTTAGTAATAAATACATATATATTTGATATATATACCTGTGTGGTGTCTTTTCATTTGGTGATTCAAGAGATTGTGTGGTAAAACAAGCTGCTTTACATTCCTCCAAGACTTAGCCTGAAGGCTGCTCTCCACAGCTACCACTAGGATAGTTTTCTATAAAGGTTGTCTTAAACCTACCTACCATAAGAGTCGAATTGTACTGGTGCAAGGTGTCCACTTTAACTAGTGAACAGCATATACCAGGCCAACTTCTCACAGTGACCATCATAGATCGTTACAAAATGGATTAACAAATTGGACCACTTTTGACATGGCGATCATGAGACTTTTGTGTGCTTTATTGTCCCCAAACCGGTTCGAACAAGGAGGGCGATGAGGTGACCATCACCACCCCTCCAATGGACCAATTAGAGTGATTCTTGCCCCTAAAGATTGCAACTTTTATGTGTAGTGAGCCAGAGAATAGGGTATAAGAGAGTCTGCTCTGATTATTATTTTTGCACCTTGCTTTTTCATTTTCCACCTTGATGCTGCGAGAGACTGTCATTTTGGACTTTGAACTTTGACTGGGGAAGGAACGAGACCGTTGCGGGAATTAACCCGGGAGGTGCGTCCGAGGAGGTTAGCGGGACAGTCAGTCAGTTTGGGAGTCCCATCCTGTGATCTGCGGTTCATCTTCCTTTGGAGAACCATTCTTGTCATCGCCCCATGGCAGAGGGTAATGCATAATTTCTCACTTTCCCTAAAAAGCTCTCTTAAAATGTTTATTGATATTTCTAAATGTTTTGCATAATAAAGAATTTCACTTATTTGTTTGAAGAATTTTAGATAAAATTATATTCTAACTCTAAAATGAGTCTGTGGTTCTTAATAGATTTATGAATAATAAAAGTTAAAGGTTTTAATTGTGACTGAGCTGGTCTTAATCACCATCAACTAATTCTACTAGTTGGTCCATCGACCGAATAGCGGAGTAACTTGATGTTTAGAACAGACAGGATCCGAAGATAATGTAAATAATGTATAGATCATTATTCTGTCAAATTTAACAAGGTATCCCGTTCGTCCAGCAGCTCAAGCTCCTTAGTGTTTAATCCAGAAATTGAATGAATGTATGTATGCGGTGTCATGGGCCCCACCGACATAAGTTTCAAATGACAAAGGTTGTGTAGGTGTTTTTATGGATTGGTGTCCTAAGGAGCAAGTTATATTAGCCACGCTGGATCACATGCATACCTCCCCAGTACTTAAGAAGACGACTGCAGTGGCTCTAGTTTGCTATTGAGGATTACATTTTAAACGCGCCTGATAAGCCCCACTTTCCTTGAGCCTTTCCACTACATCTGCAAAAGCTATTCTAATTATCGGAGTTCTTAAGCAAAATTACAGTCCCGCGTGATCTCTGTCAGAGTAGCTGGGATTGCAGGAGAATAAAAAATAGTCACTGAAGTGAAACACTTTACATGACCAAATTTCTTGTGGGCACATAATTAAGGGGTTCAGGGATTTCAAAAATTCTATTTATCCTCGTTTTGACCCAGCCCAGATATATTCCATGACAAAAGTAATCCACCCATGCTACCTCAAGGTTTCATTCCTCGAGGATAATCGGCAGGCATTATTCAAAGCTCCTGCCGCCCAACTTCATTGGGCCAACTCATCTACCACCTCAATAACCTGAGGATCAACAACTGAGCCAGCCACCATACTGATTGTGGTTTCTTTATGGCAAAGGAGTCGAACAATGTCTTTGCGGTTCCAAAGTGTATACTCAGAATCAGGACTCGCTGCATCAAGCACCACTGACTTAGAGACCCTAGGGTCATTCGAGTGCTGGATTGAAGGAAGATGGAAAGGAGATTCCCAGTGTTCCTTAAAGGGTATAACATCAATCTTTTGCCTAAGGATATGCTAACAATTCTGAGCCACTAAACTGGCAATAATCAGGGAGCAAATGGTAACCCTAGAATAGAGAGATGGGCCAGGTGAATGGATCTTCACATTTAATAAGATCACGGTCTACAACCTGATGACCCCATATTAAACTGTCGCTTTGCAAAATATTTAAACAGATCTGAACGAAAAATAAGTAAACTGGAACTGCCAAGCGTGGTTGGTGTTAATTAGAGATTAAAAACTCCACCCTTGCTCCAGGGGCCAGGCTGCTAGCCAGGAAGGGAACATTCACATCATGCCCTTGGGATATATCGGCTCCCTTGCGAACTCATAAGTGCACTCTATAAAGTTTGAGTACTCCCGCTTATGCTGCTAGTAATTCGCACAGCCGCACTTTAAAGCGGTCCTTTAAGTGGGGGTGGTGCCCTATTTTTAATCTTTTATATCTGCACAATTGTTCGATGTGCTTTCTCACTTGGTTTGCTTTGGATATCAATATGTTCCAGCCGGCTGCTCACAGGGACACTCTGACACTTTTCTTTTATTCTCATTTATTAGTTTTAAAACGACTTTTTAAATCTGAATGTTTGTATATATTTATTGCAAGAGTTTTAATTAGCTGATGCAAATAAAGTTTACTGACTCATTTAAAAGAAGCAATGTTTTAACAAGTAAAGTTTCAAAATGTAAATTTAAAAAAAAAAGCCTTGACTTGTCTATCATATAGGGCACCAATGTCGGCTACATCACATATCACCGGATAACCCGCCTGCACCCAGGGAGCTATGTGCCCAGTACTGGAATCTGTCACTAGCTTTACCTTTCGCTGTATCGAAGTAATTCGGTATTGAGTTGGTTTCGGATGCCAGTTTTCTTCATTTGAAGATATTTAGGTGGGAACGCCATGTGTCTACGGTGGGTGTCAAGCACCAGGCAGGAGTAAGGACTACTAAGCAGGGCGCATGCTTCAGGGAAGGAGGGCAGCACTGTCCCTGAGAGACCGCCTGGTTCCCCGGACTTTTCTGGCACATGCTGAGATTCGGCTGCAAGCAACACGCTATTGCGTGTGCTCCCTTGGTCAACCATGCTACCTCAGGCACTCCCACTCCATGTTCTGCAGGGTGCCTGCTTTGTACGTCATCACGCAGAGACCTCCGTATACGTGTGATAAGATAGAAACGGAAAACAATGCAACGAATCAGCGGCCATGTTGGTGAGTAATAACTCCATTAAAAATAAACGGTGCGGAGAAAAACAAATGCAATTTTTATTCAAATCAGGAGGATTTGTCTAGAAAGAATAAGTATTTTATGTTTAAGTACTGTAGGCGTAGGAAAATACGTTCTCGTAAAATGTAAAATAAGTTTAATCTTCGTCCATTTTACATGTGCTTTTCAGTTTCGTGGCTTTCCTGTTTTCGAAAGAAAAAAAAAACTCTAGAAGTTCACGGTGGCCGTCCTGCTTGACAATTGTGCTGGGAATCCAAACAAGCACGTCAGCATTGTTCTTCGGGTGCTACGTTAATGAGATCATCCTTTAGGACCTTGGAGTTCAGCCGAAGAAGTAGAGTGCTGCCAATTACTGATGCTTATTAGAAAAGGAAATGGTGAGCGCCATGTTGAAGGAAGTATGGAATCGCAGCATTTCCTAAGAACGAAGTATTAGTATATCATCTAAATGAGGCTTTTAACTCAAACCGCATAGTTTTATTGCCAATGCTATTGAAATTGTTGTTTCAAAAACCAGCCCTGCCAAGTGCCGCAAATCGTGTGCTAGTCTAACCAGGGCTTTAAGTGGGATGAAAAACGGAAGGGGGTGGGGTCTTTGAAAGGGGCGGGCCTTACATGCCAACATTTCTACTTTAATAAGAGAGAGAAACATATGTGGCTACAAATGCACGATTAACGCGAAACATACTATAATAGTGACGGGTTACCAGGAGAGAATTTTTTGACCGTCTTTAAGATATAAATTGGGCTTTGTATAAATAGGTCCTATGCACACCTGTAAGTGAATGTAGCATAAACAATTCCAGGAACTGGGTAATTTAGTATTAATGACATAAATGTATGAGAAGTCAATCTGGTGGGCCGTTTCTCTCTCCCTATCCCTGTCATGTCTCATGCCTCTCAGCCCTTCTCTCGGCTACCTTTCTCTGGGCTCGGTCTTTTCTCCTTTTTATTCTGCAGCCTCTTTCCTGAGTTAGGTAACATTTTGCAATGTTTTCTCTTCTAGACAGTATGTATGGCCTTTTGTAGCTTCAAATGGAAATGAAGGATGGGCATCGGGTGGAGAGGGCATTGTAGCGCCATTTTTTTTATTCAACATTCTGTTCCTTTGCACTGCATGGCACAGCCAATGCCAGGTTGTGTGCAAACTTCCTATAATATGTACACACACGTAGTAGGATGGTCTGTTTTTTACTGAGCAGATGCCTGAGAGGTTGGGGTTTTGCCTCGAGTTTCTTCCATTTTAGGCCAGCCTAGGTAAATTGTGCAGTCCAAATTTTTCCTTTCCATTCTTGTTCTTGTAGTCCAAAGTATAACATTCAGGATTACAAATACCAGAATACATATAACACATCTTCACTGAATGTGTGACTTTCTTATTGGATCGGAAAACTTCAGAGCTCTGGAATGCACATTTCTTGATTATAAGGCTGGTATGGTGCGCTGCTTCTTTTTGGTCCGACTTCTGAGTAGAACAGGTTTGAGGCTTGGTTTGAGTTGTTCCCAGGGAGAGATCTGATGGCACATGGGGGCTCCTCACAAGAGATAGTGTGTGCTTCCGTAGGTTGGCATGGGCAGGGGCACGGCTAATGCTGCGGCAGAGAGGGTGACAAGTGTTGGAATGTCACAGTGCATTGGATTCCTGCAGCAGCAAGATACAAGCAGCACACACTGATGAGTCGCACCAGTTCCAGTCGCCTGTATCCTGCCAAGCGGAGACATAAGGATGCGCATAGGCAGGCACTTGATGCCTACCTTCAGTGCCCGCCTATGGACCAGCCCACGCACCACATTTAAACCTACAGAGGCTCGTATATGGCTTTAGGAGAGGCTCAAGATATGGATGACAACTGCTTGACAGACGTTATAAATAATTTTTGAGCTCCCTTGTCTATAAGCAGCAGATTAATAAAAACTGGATTCAGAAGGCTAGGTTTCAAATCGGTAGTCTCCCACTTGAATTAGGATGGTTGGCATGTATGCTTAAACATATATGCTAACATTTGCGTAGACTGCCACCCACCCACACACTTGCATAGAATTACAACTGCAACTGCCATACATGACCATTGCTCTGTGCACTTTGCAGAGAGTCCAAGGATTGGATGACTATGTATTCACAACGCCTTTTAGCCCCACTGACAGGCATTTATAGATGCTCGCATTGCCTGAAGCCACAGGCCAATTGTGCCCCGTTATAAACACGTGAATGCAACTCAATTCAAATAATGCACTAGACAAGAGTAAAATGCTGCCTGAAAAGAAAAACCATAACACAACATCCTGGAAAAAGCAAACACTCATAGGGAATGCGAGATTAAGTAAAGCATGTCAAATATAGGCAAGAATGACATTGATTACCTTAATGGTGTTTACACTCATAGGCGTGTCGTCCCAGCCCCCCCTCCTCAGGTAATACCCCCCTACATACAGAGACGGAAATACTAATCAATGCCCTTGAGGAATCGGCTTCCTCTCCCCCTTCTTATCCCAATTGTCATATCACATCGAAGCTACCAGCAGTCACACAATTATTTTCCCATATTTTAATCTGTTCTTAGACTGCTTTAAGATATGTTTTATAATAAGCAATTGTTCTAAATTTTGCAATGTTCTGAACACACACATATTGCAGAACTGTATGCAATTTATCTATAATGTACGCAATGAAACCCCTTCAGCAAAGGTACAGTAATCTTTTCAGTAGCATTGCATAACTACACAAATGTATTAATTGCTGTTAATTATGTTGCCGCTCAAACTATCAATAAAGAAATATTTAAAAAAGAATATTTGATACACTCATTGTTCAGAAATTAGTGTGTCTGCATGAAAAGTTAAAGACCTGAATTCAGGGCACAAAAGGGACCCGTTTCAATGTCCATTTTAAATTACTACTGGGTCTGAGACCCAGAGGAATCCAGCGCCCTTAAAACCCCGAGTCTAACACATTTCTGTGCCTATGTTATACTTTCCAGAAGAAAAATACCAACCATTTGTTCATTTTTTATGAGCCTGTAAAGGCTTAGGTGTGAAACTTAATTAGAACTTCATATAGAATAATTTGTAGCATGATCTTTCTGTTTTTTGTTTACTTATCAGCCAGGGATCATTAAGGCAGCTCTAGAGCATGTTTCAAAGTGCTTTCTCCTCAAATTTGCTGTTTCAAGTATGTACTGAAAATGGGGAAAAATAACGGTATTAGGTGATTTTCCTACTTTTTATACCACCAGGACATTGTGGGATCTGTGTTTCTTAATTTGTAATGCTTAATGCATGAGACATCAAGCTCATGCTAACTTAAGTCAATTTTGTGCTTTCTTCCATTTTGGATGTGACATCAAAACATATCACATGATCACTGTTGCTGTTGTTTTTCACTGTAATAAAGAATTGAGGTCTGTACATTTAAAAGACATAGACTTTCTCAGTCACATTGAACTATATGTACCTAATCAAGGACAACCTAAATGTCTCAGACCAAATAACATACTGTTTAACAAGCCATGTCCCCTTTATAAACTCTGGGAATGCCAGAGTCTAATACAGTAGAATTGTGAGAGAATTCTTGAATGTATTTTGTAGTGAAATGTTTCTTCTTGCTTGTTCCGCATTGGTGCATTCCCAGTGAACCATGTATTTTGTAGTGAATGTATGAAATCCTTTGTCTAAAGTCCTATCAAGAACACCATTTTTTCATGTTAGCAGCTCACCACTTTCCCACTCTTAAAAGGCAAATCTATGCTGGATTTACCGTAGAACTTTACGGAGTTCTTCTTTTATTTTTCTGATTTATATGCTAAATTGATTAATGGTCTGGCTTATGTATTCCTGTACTTATATTCTTTGAGTAAACTTTTAAACTCTAGTCCTTGTCTGTCATTCTTACTGAGAATGTTTACAGCTTCATCTTAATGTATGGGATTTAATAAAGAGACAGGTCTATCGGGGACCACAAAAGTCCGTTAGGGCCTACACTGCTCCCAGTCCAAGCCGTTGGTGTGCATTGGGCAAGTAAATGAAACACTGACTTGTGTGCTGACAGATCTGGTAGCAATTGGATCCGTCCGGCACTGAGTGGACCTAGTCGGATGAGGTAAATTGACCATATAACCGATTACTGTACCTTCATGGTTCAGGCAGTCTTGCCCGATGTTCAGATTGACCCAGCCCACTGATCCTGATTGTCAAAGGCAATGGAGAGATGAGGTGGCTGTTGCGGTAACCCAGAAAGAACGACATGATTATCAACAGGGTTTTGTGTGTGTGTGTGCAAAAACCAGATGAGAACTGAGGTGCAAAGAAGTGCATGTTGGGAGTTGTAGTGTGAATTCCTTTGGTGAAATGCAGTAGACGTACTTTGAATTGGTACGGTAGACTACCGCAGGTCGAGGGTTTACTATAGCCTTATAGCCCGCTGCTGAGGGCTATACCAGTTGTTAAAGGCCCTGCGGCTCGGGCCTATAACGAGGGAGAGGGCCTTTAACAACTGGTATAGCCTGAGGCAGAAGGGCTATAAGGCTATTAGAACATTCCACCCACTAAGGGAAGAATGTTCTAAATTAAAAATGGAGAAACAAAAATACAAACATTGGAATGTTGGAGTGCTGGGCTTATACCAGCCATTATAAGCCAAGAGCTACTCCATTGTCTTCAATGGAGCTCCCAACATTCCAATGTTCTAATACGGGGTGAAACTGGATAGTATTTTCTGAATTGTAGAAATTCTGTCTAGGAGCAAACAAATGTAACAGTGAGAAAGGTGGGAAGAGTTCAGGAGAAGACGGCAGTATACGGGTGCTTACATCTGAAGGTGTCATGCAGGGATTGGCTGGCTACGTGCATGTGGCTCAGCCAATAGCACAAATAAACAGCGAAAGATGGGGAATTACAGTTCCCACTAAGTGGCACTTTCCAAATATCAAGAATAGAAAATCTGAGAAGGAGAATGTATGTCTTCAGACCTTAACCTAGACCCAGTTTGAGGCCCAGAATCTTTGAGAGTAAGTTGTAAACAAAAAGAAGAGAAAGAGATTTGCATTAAAGGTGCTTGATGAGGCTTATTAGTGGATAACTGCACAGGACGATGAGAGACAGAAGAGTTCGAGGGAGGAATTGATTGAGATGATAGGAGCTTACCCACTGAGGGAGAGGGGAGACAGAGAGAAGGAAAAGCCTTTTGATAAAAAGAAGCCTAGGGATGAGACAGAGGTAGATAGTGAGGAGGAGGATACCTTCATAGATGAATTCCTCAGAATAAGCCCAACCCCATATAATGTAGAACTGGCACCAGGTGCCACAGCTCAGATAGTTGCAGAAAATGGAGTGAGCATCATGACCACTCCGGAAGCTAGCGCATCTCCAATTTATACTGATACTACTGTCTCAATCTTCAGATAGCCTAAGTGTTTTTCCCATTACAATGATCACTAGCACACCCCAGAGTCACATCCTTCCGAGCATTCCCCTGAATTTGGTCTATATGTCCAGTATAGTAGATTCAGGAACCTTGTAGGGAGAGGCCCTAGGAACTCCTTTGACAGGAGGTGCCATAACCACTACGACTCCACAAACTACTCCGCAACCCAAGCAACAGATTCCTGAGAGACTCAATGTCACTCAACTAAAAAACGAGTTTGAAGAGATTGTAAAAGGCAACATAGGGTTGAATTTCTTGTGCCATTATAATGAGAAGAAGTTGCTTTACCTGAGTAAAAGAGGCTGCAAAGGTGGCGCAAGAAGCATATCAAAAACTGGAGAGAATGGCAGACAAATGTGGATTTGATTTAACGCAAAGGAAGAAATTGCAAAAGAATTTCAGGATGATGATGGGTGGCAAGCAATTGAGATTGTTAAAACGGAAGGGATTGAAGCTACAAGTGAAAGAACTGATCGAGAGTATCAGTGAGTTGAGTGATGTTGAGACATTTAGGGAGCTGTGGTCTAAGAAAGAAAGGTTGAAGGTAAAACAGAAGACAGAATCTACAGGGGATGATGAGGGAGAAGTCACAGATGGAGTGGTAAAGGAATACCCTCTGAGTAAGGTCCAGGGAGGAGCCTGGTCTCGGGCAGATATTTTCTATTTCACAAATTCTCTCCTCAGGTTGAGGGAGAATCTCGACAAATGGTACACTCAGATAGAGCAGATAGCAAAGGTCTTGTGGAAGGATTTGGATGTGCTTTTCAAAGTAGCAGTTCCAAAGGAATTGTGGGCAGAATGTAAGAGAGCTGTGGATTGGCCAACACAAGAATGCTCTTAGAGTAGCAAACACAAATGCACCATCACCATTGGTCAAAACTAAAAATGACACAGTCATTGCTTACCTTACGACTAAGGTTCCACAAAAAGAAATTAAGTGGCACTAGATTTTCCGAACATCTCAAGAGCCCAAAGAGATTGTACATGCATACTTTGAGACATTCATGCAGGTGTACAGGGAGCAAAGTGGTCTGAATGATCGATAAGAGACAATATGGGAGGGTTTCTTGCCTCTTTTGTACAAGGGCTATGACCTGAAATTAGCAATCAGATCATATAAGGTGTCCTCTGCGGTCAAAGCAAGCCTGTGGACGAAATACTGCAGTATACAAAATACTGCAGTGGCATGCTAGATGCCAAAAGAAGAGGGCTGAAGGAAAAGTTTATGGTTGCACAGACTCCGTTAGCACAGAATGGATGCATGGAAGGGTTAAAAAGTAACCCTGGGCGGAGTTCGCGGAGTTGCACTAAGCTGCACTACGCGAAGTGCAAAAAAAACTCTGTGCACTACACGGAGCTATGCGAGCGGCGGAGTACAATAAAAAAATGTCGTTCACGGTGATTGCACAGTGCCGGATGCTTGTCCGCACTGTGCAATCATTGCGAATGGCACCTTGCACAGTGCCATTTCTGTCGCTCGAGTAGATTTTTACTCGAGCAGCAGCTTTCTGAACACGAACGGGCAGTTTCTCAACGCGAGCTGTTGCGAGCATACGCGACCACTCGCAATGAGAAACCTGACCCCCCCCCAGCGTTGAGAAATCTCACCGGGATGTTGATTTTCCACGCTCGCGCTCGCCAACTTGATGTTGACGATCGCAAACAAGGAAAAATCTCACCGGGAGGTGATTTTCCTCGCTCGCGGTCGCCAACTTAACGTTGACGAACGCGAGCGAGGAAAAAAACTCCGCTACGCAACGCAACGCAAAGCAGAGTTTTTCGGAACTCCGCAATCTCCGCGTAACGCGGAGTTCAGGAAACTCCGCGAGCGGAGTTCACCGCCCAGGGTTATTAAAAAGGCCTAGTCCAGGGCTAGACCTTGATCTCAGTGTAGGAATAAACATACAGTGACTCACCATGTTCTATGGAGGAATTGCCCAAGAAATGGGAATGAGACGGGGAAGTATGCCTGGAAGCAGAATAAGTGCATTGAAAAAGGTTACTCCCTGTCACATTTGCAACAAGGTCGGCCACTGGAAGCGGAAATGCCTCTATAATCCTGGCTGAATGATGATTGATGCCCAAGCCTCACATGTTGTGATGCAGGGGGAACATTTCCTTGCGCCCCCTATGACAAACTAAAGAATTCAGAAACCAGGTTTACCACAAAACCCACTTTTGCCCATACAGATGCGAGGCAGAATTTCCCATTTCCAATCCAGCAATCGAGCTCAGCACAGCAGATTTACATCCCAAACTGCTCCGATTTAGGATAGGATAGGTTAGTTATTTCTAAAGCGCTCGAATGCCGTGGCGTCTTGGCGCTGAGTGTGTGCGTAGGGAGACTGGGCCGTAGAACCAAAGGTTTAGCTTGCAGGGAACAGCCAGGTCTTCAGCGATTTCCTGAAGATCATCCGATTGGGTTGAAGTCGCAAGGTGGAAGGCAATTTATTCTAGAGCTTAGCTGCACAGTGTGATAAGCTCTGACCCCCCCCACCTTGCTCTGCGAATTTTGGGGGTGTGGACGAGACCCGAGTTTGTAGATCTGAGGGTTCTGGTGGGAGAGTACCAGGAGAACAGACTCTGGATCTCCACCGACCCACCTCCATATAGAGCCTTGTGTACCATGCAGAGGGCCTTAAATTCCACTCGTTGCTGGACCGGAAGCCAATGAAGTGACCTTATGCCCGCCAAAGTAGAGTGGCCTTTAGGTATGTTTAATAACAGACACGCCGCCGCGTTCTGTAGTGACTGTAGTTTCATTTTCTGAGACTTGTCAATGCCCATAAACAGCGCGTTGCAGTAGTCTAATTTTGAGAGAAAAGGCGCTACTACAACAGTTTTTTGAAGCTCCTGTGGAATAAAGGGGAAGATCTTACGTAAACTTTTAAGTAAGAAGAAGCAGGAGGAGGTCAGACGATTGACCTGGGCCGAGAAGTTAAGCTGATCATCAAAGATCACTCCCAGGTTCTTAACTTTAGTGGTGGGGCAAGGACATTCACCTGCCTCTGTTGGCCACCAGGTTTTGTTCCACAGTGAAAGGCCCTTACCGAACTCCAGTACCTCTGTCTTATCCGTGTTAATTTTAAGGAAGTATTGGCTCATCCAGCTCATAATATCTGTCAGACAGGCGTGGAAGCTGCTGGCAACGATCTCTGGTTGTTTTGAAACCGATATTATGAGCTGTGAGTCGTCAGCATAGGAGACCAGAGAGAAACCGTGTTTTCTGACGAGTCTGGCCAATGGGTTGACGTATATGTTAAAAAGCGTTGGAGACAGAGCAGAACCCTGTGGCACTCCGCACGGGAGATGATAGGTGTCAGACTGTAAGCTGTCCCAGTATATGTTCTGCTCCCTTGCTGCTAGGAAGGAGGAGAGAAGGGCCAGAGCTGTGTCCTCGATTCCCACGTCCCTCAGCCGCTGCACTAACACCGTGTGATTCACAGTGTCAAATGCTGCTGATAGGTCTAGGAGGACGAGAACAGCTCTGCCCCCCCGTCCATCACTTTCCGTATCTCCTCCGTTGCCATTATCAAGGCCATCTCTGTGGAGTGGCATGGCCTGAAACCGTGCTGTGTCGGGTCAAGCAGATAGTTGGATTCGAGATGTTGGGTTAGCTCCCTGTTAACAGCTTTTTCAAGAATCTTGGCAGCGACGGGCAACCCTGAGATTGGACGGTAGTTTTTTGTTTCAGTGGGGTCGAGGGCTGGCTTTTTAAGAATTGGCCTGATGCATGCTTTTTTCCAGGCACAGGGATATATGCCAGACTCTATGACTTGGTTTAGAAGGGGGGTTAGCTGTGCACTAATAGTTCCGGATACCAAGTGCATAGTGGCCGGGGGGCAAGGGTCGTTTGGGGAACCCGACCTAGTGGATAGAAGGAGATTATTGACCTGTTCCTGAGAAAGCGTCCGGAAACGGATTAGCTGGCCATGAGCTACATTCACCCCCTTTGATGCGCTGTTGCAGCTAGCCGTAACACCAGACGTGTTGAGGAGATCATTATAGATCGATTCCACCTTACTTTGGAAAAAAATAGCCAATTTGTTACAAAAGGCTTGGTCTGGTCTAAACTGATTAGTCTGCTGATGTTTGACTAACAGTTGAATAGATTTGAAGAGCTCCTTGGAGGAGTTGCTGGCAGCCTCAATTTTTGTAGTGAAATAGACACGTTTTGCTTCAATAATAGCCTCCTTATATTTTTCTAAATTTAAATTATAGGCCGCTTTATGTTCCTTGCTGTAGTCTGATCTCCAGATTCGTTCACTTCTCCTACATTCGACCTTTATACGTTTAAGGTCTGGCCCATACCATGGTGCGGTTGCTGAGGCTCTTTTAACTGAAATGATTTTTTCAGGCTCTACATAGTTAACCGCTGAACGAATTTCCATAATGTTTGGCAGCTCCACGGAATTGAAACAGGCTCATTGATGGTGGCTGAGGTGGGAGGGGGAGTATGTGCTTGGCACAGTCCTAGAAGTAGATCTGAGTGGCCCATATGAGGAGAGGTTAATTGACATTCTATATCTTTTCTGATAGACACAGGAGCCACTCGTTCATCTGTTGGAACAGTAGAGGTCCTTAACCTACCCGTCTCGGGAAAGGAAGATAAATGTGCTGTGGATGGATCTACTCTATAAACTTAACTGTGTCATATATTGTACACCAGACGGAGTAGGTTTGGAAACTCAAGCAGCCAATGCTGAGGTCAAATTGCAGGCACCTGAATCTGTAGTCAGATCATACCTGGTCTTTACAAAAGAAAACTTACATTCAGATCTAAAGTGGTCAGTCAGAGAAGGTGTGTGGGATTTCACAGGAAAGGAGATTGAATTGATTAAGGGTGCTAAACCACTAAATATAACCCTTAGGTCCAATACAGTATTCCCCCAGGCACGTCCTTGCAAATTAATCCTAGAAGCCATTGCAGGAATAACACCTGTCATTGAAAGTATGAGAGAACAGGGCATTCTGAAGGAGGTCATTGGGAGTCCATGTAATTCTTTGATTATGGCCTTGCAAAAAGCAAATAGGAAATGGAGGACGGTTCAGGCTTTAAGAACAATAAAACAAATATGTCGTTCCATGCTATCCCATGGTACCGAATCCTGCCATAATCCAATTCCAAGTTCCCTCAGAAGCGGAATGGTTCACGGTCATCGACCTGTGTCAGGCATTCTTTTCTGTTGCCCTACACAAAGAGTGCCAGTTTCTCTTTGCTTTTTGATTACAAGAAAAAACTCACATGGTGTCGTGCTCCTCAGGGGTAAACAGAGAGACCATCATATTTCAATCAGATACTCAAGAAGGATTTAGAGACCTTGCAGTTACCATGGAGTTGAACCCTAGTTTAGTACATCGATGACCTACTGTCACATCAATGACAAAAGACGCTTGTAGACAAGACACCATCACCCTACTCAACTATCTAGCTGAGAACAGGCATAAGATTTCCCCTGAAAAGTTGCAGTATTGTCAAAAATAATTAAGTATCTGGGATATCAAATTGAGAATGAAACCATAAGGGGGTCCCACTAGCGCATTAAGACTGTTCTTAAAATGAAATTCCCGACTAACTTCGCAAGTTCCAATTTCAATTTCCTCTCTTGTTTCTTGTCCTCCAGCTGATCTGGGGACAAGTTCCTTGATGAGACACTGTTCCCTCCTCTGAGAACAACTACTACCACTGGTAAGTTGTTGGCCGTTCCATAGGCAGTCCCAAATCCACATTGGCATCCAGGGTCAGCACATCATCCTTCTCCGGAATTTCCTGCTCCTCATCCAGGTCATCACCTCCAGCACCCTGGGACTCTGCCCAGGCCCTTAAGGCTTTCTGCAGGAGCACCTTTCTGGTGAACCCCCTCATTGAGACATGAAACTACTTGCAAAAGACCTTCATTTGAGCCACGGTATAACACTCCGACTGGGAAAGATCATTCTTCAACTTCAGGTGCTGCTTTTCCAGATTGAGATATGTTTTAGCAGAAAAAAATCAAAACACCAATCAGGGTAAAATGATAATTAAAAAATGTCCATTAGTACAGGGCAGACAAAAATGTTGCCAATGAGGAGGAATAGGTTTGAATTAGTCTATGTATAGAGTTGTAGTGAACATTGAATTACTATAAGGTATTACACAAACACAAGTTCTATTCCACTGCTGCCACCAATATTAGAAATGGGTTCTTTAGTTGGCAGGGCTTTGCAACCTGGCCATGTAAGGACCACCACTCTATTCAGGGTAAGTCAGATATGCACCCTAAATTAACCTATACTCACCGTCTAGTAGCTTGGCACAGAGCAGTCAGACTTAACTTAAGAGGTAATGTGTAAAATATTTATGTAACAGTTAATTTATAGTAACTCAATGAAAACATCACAAAAAGTTTTGGAAAAATAGAGAATATTTATCTGAGTAAATGAAACCAAAATGCCAAAAATCCAATTAGTAGAAGTCGAGATATGAATTTTTAAAGATTATGGGCCTGATTAAGATCTCGGCGAACGGGTTACTCCGTCACAACGGTGATGGATATCCCGTCTGCCGAAGTATAATTCCCATAGGATACAATGGGCTTTATATTTCAGCGGACGGGATATCCATCACCGTTGTGACGGAGTAACCCGTCCGCCGACATCTAAATCAGCCCCTAAATGTGAAATCAGTGTTTAGAAGGCACTAGCGGTCAAAAGGTTACTTGAAGTCACGAGGGACTGGGGTAAGTCCAAATTCCAGACCGACCATGATTGAGCACAGGCTGGAAACAGGACTCAGACAGGTCCCTCTAACAAAGTATCTTGGATGGAGCAAAGTTTCAACATCGAAGACTCGAGTCGAGGAGACTCTGCATCATCGTCGATCTGTGGAGGGAGGCGAGTGTCGCGGAGATCCACGGTTTCGATGGAAGCTTTGGTGTCAAACCCCTTTTTAATGTAGGTGCTGCGTTGATGTCGTGCCGCGCTATTCATTGGTGTCGAGCCGCACTGGCTGTAGAATCACTGTTGTCGAGCGGCCGCTGCTCCGGCATTGAAGGATCGGGTCAAAGTCACCGCTGCGTCAACATCAATGTAGGAAAAAGCTGCAGAAACCTACTTCTGAGGCAAAGGACTGGAGAGGCACCTCAAGCAAGGGTAGGTAGGACTCACAGCTGTCACAGTCCAGCAGCACCAACTTGAAGGAAGTCTTTTGTGTCCCTGAGACTTCAGAAAACAGTAGGCAAGCCAGCAAGCCCCTGGAGTCACTTTGGGTTCAAGTGGGATGGGTCCAGTTCTTGTCCTCAGCAGGGCAGAGATCAGCAGGCAGCAGGCCTTCTTAGCAAAGCAGAGAAGCAGTTCCTCAGAATAGACAGTCAAGGCAAAGTGGCAATCCATACAGCACAACAGTCTTTACTCCAGCAGAACTTTTCCCAAATACAGTAAGAGTAAGTATTGTTTATTGTTTGATTATTTAAAATCATGACAATTAGAATAAAAAACAAACAAGAAAACACTGTTCATCTTAAATACAACAGAAAAAAATTAAAAATATTTAAAAGATGCAGTGGTACAAAATATTTTAAAACGTGAGCAAGAAACAGCTAAAATATGTTAGAGCATAATAACTTCGAAAATGGGTGTGCGGCCCAGACCTAACTTTCAGTAAAACAAGCAAAGGACCATCAATAGGTATCTCAAGATATAATGAGTCACACGGGAATCCCAGTCAGTTCATGAATGTACAAATTACGTCAATGGTTCTTCTAAGCCTGCAGATGTAAGTTTTTTTGCAGTTTTAATAACCAATTTCGTGAACCTGATGTTAAGCATCGTATTATTGGGATTCATTGCTGCTATAATGGCTTGCCGGCATGATCGAACTCCGTGTTTCATCCATTCACCCCGCAGCAAACTCCTTCTGTCATTAAGAAATGCGGGGCAAACACACACCACATGCTCAATTGATTCTGAGTGATGACCGCACCCCCTACATTTAATGTCATCATTTGAGCGGCGCCATGTTGGCAGATGTTTTAAAAAGGGCCATTCGCCCATCCTCAAAACCATAAATCTTTTCTTCCAGATGGCTGCATAAGTGCTTGAAAGATAGGGGGCCTCTGATCTAGGTTTGAGCTCCGCGATTATGGACCAGGCATGTTTTCTTTTAGACAATTGTGCCCTGTCCCGATGGAAAGACCAGAGTCGAACACTTTTTTTAATAAACAGTTTTAATGCCTGCTGAGGCGGATTGGTGTCCCAATAATCCACGACTTCAAGCAGTTGCAAGGAGTGATCAAGGTAACGTCGATGTTTTTGACTAGATTGGCTGGCTGATATTTCTTGCCACAACATGGCCTCCAGGCTTCCTTCCCTTGAGTTGCGCAATCTATGGCACAACTTGATGAATGCGCCTGCTCCGACACCCTCGTGGTTCAAAAGGCCGAACTCGAGCCTGATCTGAGCTGGTGATGCAGATTTCGGCAGGTGCCAGGCTCGTTTAAAAATTCTAGTTGTTATTTTGTTCAGCATTAAAGAATTGCTCCCCAGCATAATTTCTTGACCGTAGGTTAGATGACTAATAACCTTTGCCTTCATGACTGTCAGGAGGAGATAAGCTGGGGCCGAGTAGCTGTCTCGAGAGTTTCATCGATGCTGCTTCGAGGGACAATGCTTTAGCTTTGACCACTTCTTTCTGTTTTAGAAAGGAGCCCTTGGAGTCCATGTAAATACCCAAGTATTTATATGATGTCACAGTTTCAATTTTTTTACCATTGAAGAACCACCCGCCATTTTGCTTCTTTCGATTCCCAAAGGTGATAGCTTTCGTTTTTGAGAGATTAAGTTCCAGAGCATTACTTGATTTAAATGAGAGCAGCTGATCAAGGAGTCTCTGTAAACCGACCCTCGTGTGGCTAAATAAGACAAGATCCTCGGCATAAAGCAAATTACAAATTCGGGATCCTCCAAGCTGGGGAGGGTGAGAATTGACTTTGTCTAATAGATGGGATAAATCGGATATGAAAAGGTTGAATAGGAGGGGGGCCAACACACATCCTTGTTTAACCCCGCGGGAGGTCTGTATTTTTCTTGAAACATGTGACCCCTCACCCAGCTTGATGCGAATCCAAGTGTTTGGATGGAGTTGGATTATAGATTTTAACAAGTCACTAGGAATTCCCCATTTTTGTAATTTGTGCCATAGCAGGTCCCTGGGCACCCGGTCGAAGGCCACTTTAAAATCAACGAAGCAGCAGTGTAGTGACATTTTCGAGGATGCTGCTTTCTCCATGAGTACGGATAGGGCCAATAGATAGCTAGTAGTGCCTGATTTGGCCACAAAGCCAGTCTGATTAAATGGCAACCACTGAGTTTTTAATGCCCAGGACCACAGATCTTCCAACAGGAGGCTGGCGTAATATTTAGAGTCTACATCTAGGAGTGCTATTGATCCAGCGCGATATTAGCAAACAGCATTCATACACCAGATACTCACTTGGGCCCATACATTCATACTACGCTAATACTTACGCTGGGGTTATCAGTTGTACTCTTTATCAAAAATCCCTGCTACCAATTACCTTCCGATTGAAGAGTAATGACTTACCAATGAATCCTTTGCTAATTGGGAAGTTTAAAATGAGTGACATTCATTTATAGTACATAATCCTGAAATAACCACTGAGTCAGGGAGATTTAAAATGTTTATCTAAAGATTTAGCAGAGTAAATTACGTAACCACATGGTACTTAATCGCATATCACGGATGAAGCATAGAATAATAATTATTGATTAATGACGGTCCCTCAGAAATGAGAAGATAGAGATGGCAGCGCAACTAAAGGTTGCATTTATATTTACCTAAGTGCGAGAACCAAACCCCTTGGCCAAGGAGTTGGAAAGAATAGGACCCAGGAAGGATGAAGAGCAAAGACCTCCTCCAGGATCAGGACAGGACCGGTGACCTCTCTACAACGACGCCTGCGTCGTTCCCCTCTCTGATACTCGGCTTCTCCTCGATTCTCCCGTGTCTCCCTTCTAATGGACTCCGCCGCCCCTCCTCAGGACCTCTTCTGGACAGGGATTCAGTCTGCAATCGATCAGCTTGGCGGTCTGGAGCTCTTCTGCCTGACAGCATGAACGCCTGTTCTGTTACAGCATCTCCTTCTTACTAATTAGCTAATTCTATATCTATTATACCCTTCTACGCCCATGTACCTCCCCTTAATGTTGCTAAAATATGGGACCACTACTTCTGATTGGACAGGGACAGGGGTTGATCCTCACACCATATTGATTTGGTTCGAATTCTGAAGACCTTTGTCTTTAAACTACCGCCCATCAATTTTAATACATTGGCTTTATTTCCCACCCGTCTCACGACAAAGTTTATTCAATTTTCATATACATAGTTGCAAGTTTGATAAGAACACATGAATATATCAATGTCGGCCATTAGGTCGTGGCCTTGGACGACGTCCAGGTTGACTTCATCTTTATTCTTTGGCAGCCAAGCAGGACACATGCACAGAATCATTGTCTCTCGAGTTTCAGATCACCAACCCCAGGCCCAAGTTTACGAACTAATAAAAGTCAAAGAAGAAAATATTAAAATTCACAAATAATATGTTTCACTGTATACCCACTCTTTCTACTCTATCCCCATTTACTTATAAATCTATCCCGCATTAGTAGCGTTAAGAAAACGACAAATTAATAATAACACAAGAGCAAGCTGAAGCATGTGAAAACATCAAGCAGCCATTTTAAAGCACACTGCGCAGAAGCAGAAATTTCCCACCAAGCAAAGAAAGACGTCACAACACGTGATATGGTTGAGACATGCGCAGTAAGGTTCCCGCGCTTTAGCGGCCATTTTAGAAAAAGACAAGCGTTACTTGTTAGTTAGAACACATAGGCAAGCTTCCTTGCTATTCATGTAGTGTATGCAAAGTTAATATACACAATACAAGATTAATAAATTAATACTGTGAGGAGATTGTATTCGAGCAAGTCTCATTTGTGAGTCCTTGCTCCATCAATCCCCTCTCTGATGGCGTTTAAGAGCCATCAAAATACTACCCTCAATCAGATGCCAACTTCTTAGCAAATAGTTTCATTCTCATTTTTACATTTTCTATTTTTAACATCCCCTTTCAATTTCTTGTATAATTCACTTCTCAAATCCTCAAGTTCAATTTCATCAACCTTTCTCTTCTTTCCTCTTCCTGTCACACTATACGATTCATTCTTTCTACAACATTTGCACCATATTATTATCGTCAGTACTATTATTGCTATTCCTGCTAAGGGTACTAGTATTTGACCTATAAGCCCTTTTCCTACATTAGAAAACCAGGTACCAATTGACGCAATACTACTTGTCAATCTTTCCCATACACTATCAACTTCCAGTGGTTTAAGTTCCTTCTCAAGTTTAGTTATATTCTGTATATACGTTCCAATTTCTGCACTTTTATCAGGAATGTAAGTGCAACAATGTTTCGTCTTCAGTAATTTACAGACTCCGCCCTCCTTTGCCAATAAAATATCAAGAGCAAGTCGATTTTGCATAACCATAGATCTAATCGCAACCATCTCCGCATTAATCATTAGAAATCCTCCAGCAGTATCCGTTGATAAACGATCAACCACTGTAGACAATTTACATATTTTCCTTGAGTTCAGAATTATTCCCACTGAAGGTATCAATGCACCAAATATATCACCTACAATTTCAGAAAAACTAGCTCTTTTACTACGTGTTAATTCGCCATTGTTTTCATTGCTCCCAGTGTTTCTTTTTACGTGGTATATTTTTGGAAATACTATTCCAAAATAACAACTTCCGTACCATCGTGCAGGAAGCCTAAAATAAGCCTTATTCCCACACACATAATAGATTCCAGGAAAAACTGAATCTGTTCCTCCTTTGATTCCCCAACCTCCAAGAATTAAGAAATTGTGTTCACATTCACTGGTACCGATGAAAACATTGTTATAATCAGTCTTTAATCTATGTAGACAAATTTTCCCTGTCTTTACAAAATCCAGAGCCATAGCAGCTTGAGCCCTGCCAGGTGTGTAACTCCCTTCTTTCTCAGCCCAAGGTGGCAAATGAGCCTTATGCTCAGAAGCTTTCTTTTGAAAATCTTGTCTTCTATCTTCTACTAAATTCAAAAATATCTTTTCTTCTTCGTGTAAAGAACATGTTAGATTGTGTCTATGTGCATGTGTTATGTCTATCGATTCCATTGTTAAGAAAAATTCTCCCATAAACTGTGCGTCTTGACTACTAAGCACTGGGTTCATACTCTTTCGAATCGGAACCTCAGAAAATATCACATCTATGTTTGAATAATAATACTGAAGTCTCCCTGTTCTATAAAATAAACTAGATAAAACACTACATGATATGCCATATGTCAATGGTAAGTGATGATATGTTAATCCTTCTGCTACTGATTCGGGTAACTTCATACAGACATAACAATTACTAACTTCCATGGTATCTACATATTGAAATAATAACTTTGTGAAAACATTTAAACTAGTGTCGTTATCAGTTATTTCATGATGAAATTCTGGTTCATTTTCTGCCATTAGTTCTACTCTATTTCCCTTCATGTGTGCTATCCTTCCTTTAGTTTCGTTATTAATCTTTTTATCCATTATCATAAGGTAAGGGACTGCTACGATCAGGACTAACCATACTATAAGCACCATTACTAGACTACTTATGCATACTGCACAGCATCTTCTACAACATTTCTGTTTTGGTCTCCCAGCAACTCTATCATCAGGCATTTCGACAAGGAAGATTGCTCTTCTTATCTATTTTTCGCTTTTCTTTATATGACTCTTTTGCTTAGTCAAGGTGGTCTTGTTTCTTTCTCGTACGTCAGTTCTGCACTTGTTCCTTCGTCACCACTTTCACTTGACTCTGAACTTTCGTAATCTTCAAGAATGATGTAAGTCCAATCAGGACCCTTGAATTTGTTATTCACAAGTTTCAGTCTCTTGCTTCTTCTTTTCTTAGTTCTGTTTTCTTGTTCGGTTTGACTTGTTACTTCATTTACTTGATCTGGATCTTCACTTCTGGTTGTTATGTGGTATTTTACTCTTTTAATGACACTAGGCCAATGATCACCTTTTCTTGTTTTCTTTGTTTGCACTGTTTCTTTATTTTTGTCTTCAGCAATCTCTTTATTTTCACTGTTTGACACCTTTTCGTTTTCTGCAATTACTGTTTTTCTTTCTTGCTCTTTTTCAGGCCTTATTTGTTTTTCTTCTGCAGCTCCACCGTGAGTTTCCAATAATTGACCTTGTTCTTTGTTTAATTCTTCATGTTTATGTTTCTCGAGATCTTTTTCTTCTGTGTGATTTTCTGGATCTAACTGGTTCTGATCAGGGCTTATTGCACTTTGTACTTCTGCAGCCTGACCGGATTCTTCTAAACCTGTCTGTCCCTGCTCAAAACTTGTTGGTTCTTCGTTATTTTGAGCCCAGTTTCCTTTCCCTATCTGGTCCTGCTCAGGTTCTTTTATTGTATGTTCTTCTTTTCCCTGAGCTGCTTCTTCTTCACCTATCTGATCTTCTTCAATTTCTTCCAATTTTGTTTGACTTCTTGTTCTGTAGTAAACTTCAGGAATTTCTACCACCGGTATCCAGTCCTGACTTGTGCTCGGTTGTTCTTCTGCAGCTTCTCTTGAATCTCGAGCCTGAGATTCTTCAGCTGGGCAACCTTCAGCTTCCTCAGTGATTGATGCTGACTGAGGATTTTCTTCTTCAGGGTCTGGTACTCTTTTGGTGTGGCTTACATGAATCCAATTAGGAAATCCTGCACACTTCACTGCTGTGTTGGTAGTCAGTATGACTTGACAAGGTTTTCCCCATCTAGGTGATAGACACGTCTCTCTGGTGTGATTCTTCACTACCACCCAGTCACCAGGATTCAGATCATGTTCTTGTTCAGGCTGCCTTGAAACTGCGTCTTCTCCGACCTGATGAGAGTCAGAACGCACTAGATCAGCCAATCCTTTGCAATAATCCAGAACCATATTATCAGATATATTCAGCAGTTTGTTTATGGGAACATGTGCTTTCTCATTGCTCTTCCCATCATTATCTCGTGTGGGCTCAGTCCCGTATTTCTATCAGGAATGCTTCTTAGTCCCATTAAGACAAGTGGCAATGCATCTGGCCACTCCAATGATGTTGATGCATACATTTTTCCCAGTCTGGATTTTATAGTGCCATTCAATTGTTCAACCACTCCAGAAGCCTCTGGACGATATGCACAGTGCAATTTTTGTTCAATTTGGAATGCTTCGCAGATTATTTGAATCACTTCACTGTTAAAATGTTTTCCTCTATCTGATTCCAAAGTTACTGGGAAACCAAACCTAGGAATGAGTTCTCGTAGTAACAGCTTTGCGACTGTAATGCTGTCACTCCTCCTGGTAGGGTAAGCCTCCACCCACTTTGAAAACAGACATACTATGACTAGTACATATTTCAACCCTCTGCATGGTGGTAACTGTATAAAGTCGAACTGGAGTCTTATAAATGGACCCTCTGCCTTTCCAATCTTCCCAAACCCGATTATTGTCTTTCTCCCTGGATTATGCATCTGGCAAGTCAAACATCTCTGGCAAAGGCTCTCTGCTACAGCCCTGAACTTGGGATTGTACCAGTTCTGTCTGAAAAGCCTAATCATTGCATCTCTCCCTATGTGTGTGTCTCCATGATACATCCTGGCCATTTGAGAGAGCAGACAGTCAGGCATGACTGGTCTGCCATCAGCACAAATCCACACTTCATCATCTCCCCTTTGGGAACAACCCACTTTGACCCATGTTTTCTTCTCATTTTCATCAGCACCATCTTGCAATCTTCTAACCTCATTCCATGTTTCAGGTGGCATATACAGCATAAGTTGGCAGCTGATTCCCATTCTTTCCACCCTTTTATTGACTGATAATGTATTTCTGGCACAATGTTGAGCCACAAGATCTGCATATCGATTGCCAATACCACCCAGTCATCTCCTGACTGGTGTGCGGCACATTTCACCACAGCCAATTCTTTTGGTGATTGTATTGCTTCCAGTAATTCCCTTACAAATTGTCCATTTTTAATGGGGGATCCTGAAGAAGTCATGAAATCCCCCTGCATCCATAGTTGGCCAAAATCATGCACAACCCCGTAACCATATTGGCTATCTGTAAATATAGTTACTTTTTGATCCCTCCCAATTTTGCACGCCTTTATCAAAGCAATCAATTCAGCTACTTGTGCAGATTTTACTCCTGGTAAATAGGATGCTTCAACTATTCCAGTTAATTCACACACCGCATAGGCAGCAGTTAGTTTACCGTCTTCATGTCTTTGGCATGAACCATCAACAAACAGCTCCCTGTCTGGCTTTCTAAGGGGCTGTTCTTCAATATCAGGACGTGGTTTCGTGCATAACTCTGTGACTTGTAAACAATCATGTTCTTCTTCTTCGTCATTTTTAATTTCCTCATGATATGGTTCTGGTAGTAAGGTAGCGGGATTTACTATTGTACACCTCACTATGTTCACATTTTCAGCACCCATTATTATTCTCTCATATTTAGTCAGCCGACTAGGAGTAAGATGCTGAGTTTGAGTTCTTGTCAAGAGAATTACAACCGCATGTGGAACAAACACCTTTACTGGGTGTCCCATCACAATTAACTCACTTTGTGCAATACTTAAACAGGTAGCCGCTACTGCTTTTAAGCAGCCTGGCAATGCGGCTGCCACTGGATCCAATGTAGCAGAAAAATATGCTATAGGACGTCTGTCTAGACCATGTCTTTGTGTTAAGACTGAAAGTGCACAATTTTCTCTCTCATGACAGAATAATGCGAAGCTTCTCTTATAGTCGGGCATGCCTAGGGCTGGTGCTGAGCACAGAGCATTTCTCAATTTTACAAAAGCTCCTACACTCTCATCATCCCACTCAACTGGGTCCTTGGCTTTCTTTTTTGTCATTTGAATTAGGGGCTTCGCTAACAAGGAAAATCCTAGTATCCATTGTCGACAGTAACCTACTATTCCTAGGAACATTCTCACTTCTCTTTGGGTTACAGGCATTTGCATTTTCTTAATCAATTGTACTCTTTCCGAGGTTATTCTTCTTTTTCCCCTCTCAATTTGGTGTCCCAGATATTTAACAGCTGTTGTACAGAACTGCAATTTTTCTGGTGAGACTTTATGCCCTTCTTCAGCCAAATGATTTAATAGTGCTATGGAATCAACAACACAATCCTCTCTGGTGTTCGATGCCACCAGTAAGTCGTCGATATATTGCACTAGGACTGAGCTACCTGGCATTACTAGTTTCTCTAAGCACTTTTTCAATAACTGATTGAAAATAGAAGGACTTTCCGTGTACCCCTGAGGAACACGATTCCATACATAGACTTTGTTCTCAAATTTAAATGAAAAAAGATACTGGCTGTCTGGGTGCAATGGTATTGAAAAGAACGCTTGTCATAAATCAATCACTGTGAACCATCCTGCACTCCAAGGAATCTGGTATAGGATTACTGCAGGATTTGGTACTATAGGACAACATGGTTCCACGATCTTATTTATTTTGCGCAGGTCCTGAACAATCCTATATTTTCCGCTAGGTTTCTTTAAACCCATTATTGGTGAATTACATGGGCTACTCATTACTTCTCTTAGTATGTTTTGTTCAACCATTCGATTGATTTCTTCAATGACTCCTGTCTTTACTTCTGCACTCATTTTGTACTGTCTAGTATTTGGGAAAATCGCACCTTCTTTTACAGTAATTTTAACTGGGTCTATTTTGGCCATAAGTCCTACTTCCTTTCCTGTGAAATCCCATACTGTGGGGTTTACTGTAGTTTTTAATTCTTCTGGCAACTCATCTTTTGTTATCAAAGAAAACATCTCATCTACCTCTGTACCTTGTTTTGCAATCATAAACTTATATACATGATCTTCATCTGGGGTCTGAACTGCCACACCATCCGGGGTGCAGAAAATTGTGCAATTCATCTTGCATAGTAAATCACGAACCTAATAAATTTACTGGACTAGAATCACACACTACAAATTGATGCATTTCTCTGAAATTTCCAATTTTAACTTCCATTGGTTCGGTAAGAGGTGTTCTAATCTTTCTATTAGCTACTCCCACTACTTGGATAGCTTCTCCAGAGAGAGGAAGGTCTGGAATGTCTGCTGTTCTCACAGTAGACCGGGTAGCACCAGTGTCCAAAAGAAAAGTAATATCATTACCTTTTACATTCCCTTCAACATATGGACCTGACTGATCTACCGATAAGGATGCGCCAAGTACGCACTCCTTCTCCCCCTCTCCTAGGCACCGTCATGAACTGTATTGACAGAAATCGTCCTGTAAAAGAAACTGTGATGTTACATAATCATTCTTACCACTTCCTCCTTGATATCCGACGTCTGTACCGTGGTTTGCTCTGCTTACATTACCCTGAATAGGTGCAGGTGGCAATTGACTCTGAGGATTTACACCCTGCTGTGAGTCATTCTGCGTCTGTGGATTTAAATTTTGATTTGGGCCATTATTATTCCGAATCTTTTTACATTCATCCTTCCAATGCCCCAATTTTCCGCATCCATGACAAGGACATTTCTTTTTAGCTTCTTCTCTACTCATTCGTCCTCTCACTTTTCCACCATTCCCAGTATAGCCATTTGTTCCAGAATCCTTTCCTTGATTTTCACTTGGATTATCCAAATTAATTCCCTGTTTCTCAGCCATTTTCACCTGTGCCCACATTACTTTTTCCTGCAATTTCTTGTGCCTATCCTCAATATCATCTCCACAGTATTTGGCATATTTCAAAATCTCGTCTATGGGCTTGCCTTGCCAACACAACATGTGCTGCTTAATCATCTGACAAATTTCTGGCTTTAGACCATAAACAAATCGATACACAAACTGACTCATGTTCTTGTCTCCAATGTCCTCAAATCCAATATACTGCTTAAATACCTGCAATAAACGCTCATAATAGGCGTGTACCGATTCACTGGCTTCTTGGGTGGTTCGGTCTATTTTCACCCAACCTGTTTCTTTCGGTGGTATTTTGCCTTTCAGGTAAGTTATCACCTGCTGATACTTTTTCATTACATCATTTGACGGGGCACCTGTCTTTGGATCTCTAGGATACTCGTCACTTGGCCAATCAACTGTAATTTTACAATCTGTCCACAAATCGGCAGGTACCACTATGTCAAACAGAGCCATCTAAATCTTTCAACAATACCTTTGACACCTTCACAAACCTCTCAACCTGCTTGTACCATTCAATTGGTTTTTCTCTCAACTTTGGAAAATCATTCGTAAATGACAAAATATCCTGTCTACTCCATGGGACATGTACATAGCCCCCTCCTGGAACTTCTCGCATCGGATACATTTGATCTGTCTTCCCGGTTTCTTTCATCACATATTCAGATGCTGTTCTACTGGATCGTGCCTCTTCCTTTTTCTTTGCCCATCGAACTCTCCATTTATCTAGGTCTCCCCATTTCTGTAAGACTATCATTAATTCTTTTACTTGTAACTTTCTTCCAGAGGCATTCATATTTTCTAAATCTTTGTCTGAGAAATCTGCTCTATAGGGTTTCTGCAACACCTTTGATCTCCCTATTTCAATTCCCATCTGCAGAGCCAAATCTGATAATTTCTCATGGAATATTTTTACATTTCTGGTAATACTTCTGCATACGAACAATAATTCTTCTTCATCGTAAGCATTTAGGCGATCTTGCCCTACATTTCCTGCTATTATTTCTTCTAATTCGACTTTTAATTTATAAATATCCAAAATTTTTGGAGGTGTACACTGCTGATCTGATCCTTGTGCCCACCTTTCTAAGTCTTCTGGACTAACTACAGTGACACTTTTTGCTCCTGATGAAGTTATCAAGTTTATCTCTTTCGAGCACCCAGGTGTAGTTATTTTAGGAGTACTATTGACAGAATCTCGAATTGGTAAATCCATTAATGATGTCGTAGATTCACAATCACTAAAGTGATCCTCAACCATTACTACTGCTTCAGGTTTAGGAATATTCACAGGAGTAGGCATAACTAACGGTGGAGGACAGTTTCCCTGATTACCATATAATGGGACTACTGGACCAATTGTTACAGGTATGGTCAAAGAGTCAGGATGCACTTTTATCTGTGTTATTTTCTGTATTAATTCTGCTCTGGTCTTCTCTAGGGCTTCTTTTTCTTTATCGTGAAGTATCCTACTGGGGGTGAAATCATGCATTACCTGTGGTACTAATGGAGTTTTTAACAGGGGTGCACTTGGGGTGCATCCACCTGTCCCTTCCTGATATGGTGGGGGGTTCCTTAATATTTCTTCTATAAATTCATCTTCGGAATCTCCATTTCTCATTAAGTGTTTTGTCTTTTCTGTGCATTTCTTCCCTAACAGTTCTTCTGCCGTAAATATTGGATATAATCCTTCTGTAAGCATTGCTCTCCTCCACTGTTTCATCTGACCGTCCCTATTCTCATGTTGGTTTCTTGGGAAAAATCCTCGATAACCCCTATTACTCCTGGATCGGTCACGCTCAAATGCCTCGGTTTCCCATTCCTCTAAGGCTTCGTATTGAGTTAATCTAGGTCTGGGTTCTAAATCATTCATTCTCAATCTCAAATTTTGAAGAATTCTTCCATTGAAGGTACCATTCTCGGGAAATGCTAATATTCCATCATTTTTGGTATATTCTATCCAATTCTCTATCCATACACAAGTATGATAACCTCTCTCCATCATCATGAATGAAGCGGGCGTTTTAGCTGGTGGAATGATAATTCCTTCCCTAGTTTTGATTGGTTTATCCTTTTTAAAATAGTTCTTAATCTTTTGCAGAAAGGACATTTTTCTCTTCTCTCCGTACATTCTATCTAATCTTCGGTGTATAAAATTATATTCTGCAAAACCTAGGAATCTCCTATCCGGACGAGTTCCTGTTAAAGTCGGATCGCGTTTTAACATGCAATCTCTATCCACTAAGATTTTAGCTTCTAGAATATCAACCAATCAAGTGTCTGCTTTCTTCTATTTCTGAACCAATCCTAGCGCGGCCTTTCTGTGACATTAGTCTGTCAACCCCTCCTTTACAATCTGCTCTTCTCTGTCCCTCGCTGTTTCAACCAATCCCAGCGCGGCACCCGTGACGTCAGTACTGCTCCTGACCCCTCCTTTACAAGAGTCGTTCCACACCCGCTGATTCAACCAATCCCAGCGCGGCGTTTGTGACGTCAGCTCCCTCTCCGGCAGCTGACCCTCCCTTTACAAAATCTTACGCAAACTTTATTTTCTCTATAAATCTTTAATTAAATTTCAGTAACAACATAAAACATTCGCTATCGTGCCAGTTTCTCTAAAAATAGAAAAGATAGTTTCCTCCCACACTTAGTAAAACCTTTCCGTTTACTAAACATACACTACGAGTAAAACCCTTCCGTTTACTCTTCACACAAGCTCCAGAAGTACCTGTTACTTCTTCAATGTTACCCTTTCTAGGTGATATAACATCAAATTTTTACCAGCGTACTCTTTTGCTATTACTCACACGCATAGATTCCCTAACCAGTACTGATAGTCCTGCTTAACTTTTCAGTACTATTTCTGCCTGACAGATAACCTCACTGCAGTATGGCTTCCACTTACCAACCGCTATTCAATTTTCCCCGGGGATTCTAGACAACATAAAACAAACTTTGAATACACGGATGTTAGTTCATAAAAATAAAATTCTCATTACCCAATTAACAAAGAGTAACCATCCTCTGATTACCAGAAAACTGATCCAGCGCGATATTAGCAAACAGCATTCATACACCAGATACTCACTTGGGCCCATACATTCATACTACGCTAATACTTACGCTGGGGTTATCAGTTGTACTCTTTATCAAAAATCCCTGCTACCAATTACCTTCCGATTGAAGAGTAATGACTTACCAATGAATCCTTTGCTAATTGGGAAGTTTAAAATGAGTGACATTCATTTATAGTACATAATCTTGAAATAACCACTGAGTCAGGAAGTTTTAAAATGTTTATCTAAAGATTTAGCAGAGTAAATTACATAACCACATGGTACTTAATCGCATATCACAGATGAAGCATAGAATAATAATTATTGATTAATGACGGTCCCTCAGAAAGGAGAAGATAGAGACAGCAGCGCAACTAAAGGTTGCATTTATATTTACCTAAGTGCGAGAACCAAACCCCTTGGCCAAGGAGTTGGAAAGAATAGGACCCAGGAAGGATGAAGAGCAAAGACCTCCTCCAGGATCAGGACAGGACCGGTGACCTCTCTACAACGACGCCTGCGTCGTTCCCCTCTCTGGTACTCGGCTTCTCCTCGAATCTCCTGTGTCTCCCTTCTAATGGACTCCGCCGCCCCCTCCTCAGGACCTCTTCTGGACAGGGATTCAGTCTGCAATCGATCAGCTTGGCGGTCTGGAGCTCTTCTGCCTGACAGCATGAACGCCTGTTCTGTTACAGCATCTCCTTCTTACTAATTAGCTAATTCTATATCTACTATACCCTTCTACGCCCATGTACCTCCCCTTAATGTTGCTAAAATATGGGACCACTACTTCTGATTGGACAGGGACAGGGGGTTGATCCTCACACCATATTGATTTGGTTCGAATTCTGAAGACCTTTGTCTTTAAACTACCGCCCATCAATTTTAATACATTGGCTTTATTTCCCACCCGTCTCACGACAAAGTTTATTCAATTTTCATATACATAGTTGCAAGTTTGGCAAGAACACATGAATATATCAATATCGGCCATTAGGTCATGGCCTTGGACGACGTCCAGGTTGACTTCATCTTTATTCTTTGGCAGCCAAGCAGGACACTTGCGCAGAATCATTGTCTCTCGAGTTTCAGATCACCAACCCCAGGCCCAAGTTTACGAACTAATAAAAGTCAAAGAAGAAAATATTAAAATTCACAAATAATATGTTTCACTGTATACCCACTCTTTCTACTCTATCCCCATTTACTTATAAATCTATCCCGCATTAGTAGCGTTAAGAAAACGACAAATTAATAATAACACAAGAGCAAGCTGAAGCATGTGAAAACATCAAGCAGCCATTTTAAAGCACACTGCGCAGAAGCAGAAATTTCCCACCAAGCAAAGAAAGACGTCAAAACACGTGATATGGTTGAGACATGCGCAGTAAGGTTCCTGCGCTTTAGCGGCCATTTTAGGAAAAGACAAGCGTTACTTGTTAGTTAGAACCCATAGGCAAGCTTCCTTGCTATTCATGTAGTGTATGCAAAGTTAATATACACAATACAAGATTAATAAATTAATACTGTGAGGAGATTGTATCCGAGCAAGTCTCATTTGTGAGTCCTTGCTCCATCACTATCATCCTATAGTTTTTAGGATCTGCTCTTCTGCCTCCTTTAAAAATAGGGTGAATTATAGCTCCTTTCCACGATTCTGGTATGTTATAAGTGTATCGGCAGTGCAAAAATAAAGGTACCAGATGTTCAGACCAAAGCGTGGGATCAGTAGTGTACTGATTTGATAGGGTCAAAGCCCTGGTACTAATACCCAAAAGTGCCTTTGATGTAGGGGGTGACTTCAAAGGAGTTCTCTGATGTGCACAAGGTTCCCTTTCAACCCAGCCTTGTCTGCCAGGCTATCTGTGCGGGGATGATCAGTCCTTAGTATGAGGACAGGGCATAGCCTATTCAGATGTAAGTGGGAGCTACCTCTCCCCCTTCCTGCCCAAGAAGGCTATCAGAATGCAGATGAGCCCTCTGTCACACCCAGCCCTTCCAGTGTTTGCTGTTGTCTAAAGGGAATGCACAAAGTGTAGCTGTCACCCAGCCCAGACATGTATTGGAGACAGGCTGCAGGCCCACAGAGCAAAGTTAAGAGCAGAGAAATGTCCACTTTCTAAAAGTGGCATTTCTAAAATGGTCATGCCAAATCCAACTTTACAATTAAAGAGGAATTATCACCACCATTCCAAAGATATTAAACATGGAATAGCTACTCCATTGCAATCAGGAATTACAGCTTAAAAGATGTTTTAAGGAATCCCCAATGATAACCTATGGAAGGAGTAGGCCTCACAGCACTGAAAAACAAATTTAGCTTTTTGTCACTGCCAGGACAGGTCAAACTTAAACATACATGTCCTGCCTTTTAGTTGCACAGCACCCTGCCCTTAGGGTCACCTAGGGCCTACCTTAGGGGTGACATGTGTAATACAAGGAGAGTTTAAGGCTTGGCAAGTGGTTTTAAATGCCAAGTCCAAGTGGCAGTAAGCTGCACATCCAGGCCTTGCAATTAAAGGCCTGAGACAGGCTTGAAAGGCTGCTTGTGTGGGTGGCATAATTAGTGCGGCAGGCCCACTAGTAGCATTTTGATTAAAACCACCGGGTATATGGTATAACATCTTCCAAGGGGCTTACTGGTAAACTAAATATGCCAATCCGGTATACACCAATGTCAACATGTTTTAGGAGAGAAGCACACACACTTTAGCACTGGTTAGCAGAAGCAAAGTGCTTAGAGTCATAAGGCCCACAAAAAGATACTGCAAAAAGTGGAGGGTAGCAGGCAAAAAGTTGGGGGAAGACCACCCTAAGGATGACAGGTCTAACAGGCTCTCATCCCTCTCAGATAATAACCCAATTTCTTACAATGCCCCATTGTTTCTTATGCCATGTTGTGGAGTTTGAAGTCATGGTTCTCCCCCAGAGGGACAGCACCACCTGTACTGCCGTCACCAGGGTCACAGCAAGTTGCTTACTTCTGAGGGACTGTAGCCATCTATGGGACTGAAAGGGTCTGCCCTGTAAAACCACCCCAGGGTCATTTGGGATATGAACATTGTTAGAAATGGGGTTTCTGCCTGGTTGGTTAGGGTATGCACCTAAGCTAGACAGAACCCACCACTCTAGTGTAAGTTACACACCAGAGATAACCTGTGATCACCCTCTGGTAGCTTAGCACAGAGCAGTCTGGCATATCATCAGAAGCAATGTGTAAAGAGTTCACACAACACACTCACAAAACTGACACAATGAATACACCACAAAAGAGACTCCATACAGGGTTATATAAAAATGTATAAAATATATTGTACATAACACAAGTCCAAAACGACATGAACCAATGATTACTTTGTCAACTAGCAAACTGTCAAACATCACAATTAGAGGAAGGCTTATATGTTGCATACATCATAATAAAAAACATTACTGTGCATACTATTGCAATACTGAAATAGTACTCGTTATCCTGGCAATGCAGGAATCAGATGACTTACATTCTACATCAGGGCATGAAATGCAGCTATTTGGTTAGAGGGAACGTACGTAGATCACCAAACATCACCAATGGTACATGAATCACGAAAAACCATCATAAGTACCATGGACCATGAAATAATGCCATAATTATATAGGGTGTAACTGCAACAAACTCCTTGTGTTTGCTTTGTTCGCCCTAAGTTGGCAGGGTATGCCCAGACGTGGGTCCCTTGCTCATTTTGCCACTGGATTCAAGCTAGCCGGGCTGATGAGGGCTGTTAGCCCGAAACCGGTCCCAGGATGCGTGTTTCGGGTCCAGGAAAAACATGGCTTGGCAGTTCGGGCTGGACTGTTCCCATGAGGCACAGGGTCAAGACTGATTTGCATATAGCTGTGTCTGAACTGGGGTGGCGAAGTGAGCTAAAGAACAATGATGGATTCAACCCAGATCTGTGACTGGGGGTGAGTGTCTGAAAAGTTTCAGCACTCCGTCCATCATCTCCTTGTGTTTCCATAATTATATAGGGAGCAGGGCTCCTGCCCTCCTATTAAATTTAATGTGGTTTTTATATATCCCTGTAGGCCACAGGAGCACCTGCGCGCCTACTAGGGGTATTATGGTAATATTAGGGCTACAATAACTTCCAGCCCAGGGCCTCTGTTGAGGACTCACCAAGCAGATGCCTCTCAGGTACGTTCTGACGGTACCCAATGCAGGGATCAGCAGAGGAGGAATCTCGCGGGGTCCCCCCGCATGTAGGGTAGAATAATGCATCTACCAGCGAACGCGTAGTGCAGCTGCGATAAAAACAGTGCGATCCCTTCCGTGAGCTCCGGGTCACCCGCTAAGGATGGCAGGGCGGTAGTGCTTCCTAGCAAGTGGAGCGAGTCACCAGGGTTGGCTATTGCAGCCGCATTCCTCCTCCGCCACCCTAGAGCCACCCATGAAGGAAGCACGGGATGGCTACCACACTCCCCTGGGGCCCGGCTCACTCTCAATACTCCTTTCTCCCCAAAAGATGTCGGCGGGTTTCCAGAACAGGCCCGCTCCCATAATGGCAGATGATTTCTCGAAGGGCGGGGCAGCGTGGGTGATGAAGAGCCGGACTCGGTGTTCTGGCCTCGCAACTGCCCGAAGCAGATGCAGCACACCACAAAGGCCAGGGGATGAAGAACAGCTGAGCATCCAGTGACCCCTTTACCATAACCAGAGGTGCCCAACAAGTGCTTTCTGGTAGCGATAAGCAGGGCTTTCACCACGCGGCACTGCTCTGGTCAGAGCGCTACACGGGCAGCCCAAGGTGCTGGAGCCATGTCTTGTATTGTGAGGGAAGATCTCAACACATGCTAATTTGAGGAGACTTGGGCAGCCGGACTCAGATTCCCACGGCCAGTTCTGGGCAGTTACCAGTCCCAGGATAACACTGGAGGACACAAAGCAGGGCAGCAGGCCAGCCTCATCCAGATAAGGTACAAATGTGGTAGTCCCTCCAGCCACTCAGCAAGCAGCAGGCCAACCCAGCAAAGCAGATAGCAGGGATGGCGGTTTCTCTTGGCAGCACAGCAGTGTCTAGGTAGAACAGAGTCAGGGAGCAGGTGACAGCAGGGCAACAAACACAAAAGCAATCCAGTGAGTCCTTTAGACCACCCAGCAATTAGTAGGCAGCAGGGCAACAGGAGAAAAGCTGTCCGGATGAGTCATTTAAGCAGCGCAGCAGTCCTTTTGACAGAGGTTCGGTTCCAGATCCAAAAGTGATCTGAAAGCCCCTGTGCTTATACTCCAAAATGACTTTGATCAACGGGGAACATCAAAGGAAACCTTAGAAGAGCACAACACTCCCTTTCAACCCCAGCCCTGGCTCCAGACATTGGTAGGGGGTAAATCAGCCCTTGTATGAGGACAGGACATAGCCTATACAAATGTAAAGTGTGAACGCCCCCTTCTCTCTCAGGTTAGGAAGACTATCTGTATGCAGATGAATACAGATGTAACCATGTCACACCCAACCCTTCTTGTGTGATAACTGTCTGGAAAATATGCACAAAGTGTAGCTGTAACTCAATCTTAGACGTAGATTGGAGTAAGGCTGCAAAGCACAGAGAGTCATAAGCACAGAGAAATGCCCACTTTCTAAAAGTGGCATTCCTAAAATAGTAATGTAAAATCCAACTACACCAGTAAGCAGGATTTATCACTACCAATCTAAACATACCAAACATGGCAACGATATTCCTTTCCTGGTGCTCTGGTGAGCCGCCTCTTGATTATCTGCCGCTGCACCTCCTCTGGTGTAATTGTTCTGATGCTGAGCTTATATGACCCCTGCTCCGGGACCGGTCTTGGATTGTCCATCCCTTTTTTGTCCCTAATTGTGTCTGAGCCCTCTTGTTGGCTAAAGTGGGCTTGCAAGCAAGTTACCCTGTCGACTTCAGAGACATTGAGCCAAGCTCCCCATGGGTGGGCCTTTTCAAGGCATTGACCATGTTCCAGAAGTTGCTTACATTGTTTTTGTTTACATCCCAAATGAGTTTAGCCCAGAGGATCTCACTATTTTCCCTTTTGGTTGCCCAAATTGTGTGTCTGAAGTTCTACTTTGCATACCACAAAGTTGCAGCATTTGATTTATTTGAAGGGTTCCATCGAAGTGCTTGAAGTGCTTTGTTGACTTTCCACTTTAGGTATTTGAGTTTGTCCGTCTTGTATTGGTTGTAACCTGTCGGGTTGATGTACCCAGGCTGCGTGACCTTAATTTGTACTTTTACGGATAACTGCTTTGTGACTGTCCTTTAGTGTGCTATGGGATTGTTCAGCGTTGTGCAGGTACCTAGTTGCCTCCTGTTCCAGATTCTTGATTGTGTCAGAAAACCATTTAATCCTTTTGGGATTGATTGAGTAGGTTGTCCCAGCAACTTCGCTTGTGGTCTTGGTTTCCATTGGATGCATGGCTAGATCCATCTCCTGTGGTAGATGGTCGCTATCCGATCTCGGGCCCATTTTGTACGTGCTTACTTGATGTAGCAGTGGGAGAGACTCCAGTGTGAAGTCTACTAATGAGCTCCCTGTTTGAGAGTAGAATGAGAGGGCTAGGGGATGTTGCCTTAAGAGCTGCCGTTGAGGACGCGTAGCCCCAGGTGCTCTAGTTTACCGATTAGGGACCGGCCCAGCTGGTCCTTTCTTATTGTGTTGATATATACAAAATCAACCCAGCAAAATGGGCCCAAGTACTAGCTCCACTGTTCAATCATAGCTTCGCTGGGAAACCACCAATCCCACCTTTCTGGAGAGGATCCATCATCTCCCCCATTTTCAAAGGCGGCAACAAATTTGAACTAGCCAGCTACAGGCTGATTGCATTGATTGACAACGAGGCCAAATACTACGCAGGGGTCCTACTTGAGCACCTCAGAGATTGGGCAGAATCAAACTCAGTCACCCCCTACAATCAAACAGGGTTCACCAGAAACTCAGGATCAACAACAACCATAATGGCCCTATCTCTTTTACTTGACTCTTCTAAAACCTCAAAGCTCTCCCTTTATCTTTGCTAAATCGACTACCAGGCTGCTTTCGACTGGGTAGATCGGAACAAGCTGTGGGACAAATTGAAGAAATGGCAAATCGCACCACCTCTCTTGCAAGCGATAGAAACTTATATTCCAACACTTGGGTCAGAATCGAACTGGGCAATGGTGGCAACCTCTCAAGAGGCATCCCTACAAAAAGAGGGCTCAAACAAGGGTGCGTGCTACCACCAATGCTATTCAACTTATTCCTAGCAGACTTTCCATCTACACTCATCTCCATTAACTCTCACGCCCCCAAATTAGAGTCGACCCATCTATTCAATTTACTTTAAGCTGACGACCTGGTGCTATTAAGTAGAACTCGAGTGGGGATACAGCATCTCATGAAGGCTACCAAGGCATATTGCTGAAGCAGATGAGACGAAAACAAACTGCAAAACAACTAAAATCATGGACTCAGTAAAAGGCAAGATGGCGGTTGCGTAATTGCTGCAGGAGGCAGCCATCTATCGCTCCATGGTTAATCTAGTATGATGAATATACTTCAATGACCTTCTGTCAAAGAACGGATGCCTGGAGTTTGAAGCAAGGGAGAATACAGGTGAGAATTGGCAAACTCGCTTACCTTGTGATTCGTGCCGCGTGGAGAGCTTTAGCCGGCTGGTGCTGCGGCGGACGCCGGCTGCGACGGAGCATTATGCCACCAAAACAACTCAAGCCCCCTAGAGACCACGCTGAGTGCGGAGCCGCCGGAGCTGCGGGAAACCTGCGTGGCCCCCTTACAGCCCGGAAGACGCTGATCGGGAGGAAGGCAGGGGACGCTACTCCCGTGGCAGGATGCAAGGAGGTGGAGGCGGGGAAAGCGAAATCCAAAGACCAGCGTCTCAGTGAGGAGGCGGGTCCCATTAAACAACAAGTGATCCCGGGGATTTTTGCTGGCCGATGGAAGGCAGAAGAAAGGAAGGAGGCTAAGGATGGTGAGATCCTGCTTGGGCTTGCTGCTGGCAATGCCAATCTCCCTCCATTGGACAATGTGAGTACTGGACTGCTAACTTCGGTTCAAGGGGAACCAGTGCAGGGGGGGGCAAGTGGGTCTGACAATATTAACATGGCAAGCAATCAATGTAATGAGGAGAGGAATTCCAATGGTGCCTCAGCAACCAACCCTAAGCATTATCAGATACAATGCAACACCGGGGGGACCCCAGAGGGGGGAGTACATTTTTTTTCTCTCAATGAGGACTCAAAACTATCCAATGCCAGTGAAAATGGTGCATCAGATCGGGATAACTCGGAGATTGACTCTGATAGCTCATTCTCCAACCCTAGTACTCAAAAACGGCTTTTCTCCCAAACAAGGAGACAAAGAAACAAAGGTGGAAGGGAACCTGAGACAAGGCAAACAGAAGCAGATCATAGCTGATCTAGCCAACTAAAATGGGACTATTCAACTACTCATTTTTTGACTGAGGATGGGGGACCAGCAGGAGAAGACACCGCGCAAGGGTCAAATAAGATATTTTCTGATTCAAAGACAACGGCAGAGTCATCTCCCTCAATGGGACTGGTATACTCCACTCTCAAACAGATGCAGGTTGTAGCAAGACAGGAGCACAAGAGGGCCCACTTAGCAACAAAGAAGGTACAAGGAGCCATTCGGAAAGTAAGCAAGACGTGCACGGAAATTGTGGAGGGAACAAAGGCATTGGAAGAGCGAGTGGTAGCATTTGAAGCTGGAGCATAGGGTACTGTTCGGCAATTCACAGCAAATGAGACTAGGATGATGGACGTCATGTGGAAGTTGGAAGATTTTGAAAATTGCCAACGGCGTAATAACCTGAGACTTTTGGGTATACCGGAAAATGCAGAAGGAGAGGACATCAGCGGGTTCGTGCTACGCATGCTGAAAGGGCGTCTGCCTGAATTGGCACACTGGAACTAGGACACAGAGGTGCAGCAAGCGCACCACTTTCCACTTATGCTTAAAAAGAGGAAGGGGCAGAATGACGTTAATGAAAAGCTTTTAGAAATGGGGGTCTCTAGTTGGCGGAGGTAGGTACATTTGTCCAAATAGGGACCCTTGCTTCTAGTCAAGGTAAGGGGGATACACTCCTAAAATAACCCCTTCTCACCCCCTTGGTAGCTTGGCACGAGCAGACAGGCTTATCTCAGAGGCACTGTGTTAAGCATTTGTGAACACATATAGTAATACAGTGAAAACACTACAAATGGACACCACACCAGTTTAGAAAAAATAGTAAATCTTTATCTAAACCAACAAGACCAAATATGATAAAAATCCAACATACAATACTCTTGAAAAATAGTACTTGTGCAAAATAACCTCTAAATTGCAGGAAAATCAATAAAACACAGTTCTCCCGACTTGGTAGCTCCTCCTGGGGCTACCGCAATACTGAATACGACAGAGTCTAACAATTCCAGCCGACCGCGTCGATACGGGCCAGCTAAAGCGTCGTCAGACTCGGACACAGTACCTTTCTTGTTACGACCAACACGTTGGTGCGAGTCGGTCGGGCAAACGTCGCGTTGTGAAGCGGAGCGTTGCGGCGGGAGGTGTCCTCACGATGCGGTGCAGGCAGCGGCTCATTGACAGAGTCGGTGAGACCAGGGCTTGCGTTGAAGGGTGAGACTGTGCTCGCTGCGGTGCTGGCAGGTCACGGTGCGGCGACGGAGCCAGTCGATGTTCCGGTCGGGCAGCGACGGAGTCAGTGACGTCCTTGCAGCGTGTAGCAAAGCGTTGCATAGTGCGGTGCCCTCAGGACGCGGTGCAAGCAGTGTTGACGGAGTCGGTGAGACCAGGGTTACATTGCGAAGCGTTGCTCTCGGCAGTGCTTTCAGGACACGGAATCCTGCGACGGACTCAATGACAGAGTCGGTTACCCTTTTCTTCTGCCGCGACGATCAGAGACGGTGCCCACAGACACGGTGAGGTCTTTGCTGTTCCTGAGACCTCTAGAACAGGGGGCAAGCTCAGTTTCAAGCCCTTGGAGATCTTTTCTTCAAGCAGGGGACAAAGCAAGCAGCAAAGTCCTTTTCTCCTTTCCTTGGCAGCAAGTAGCCACTGCAGGCCAACCCCAGACAGCAAACAGCACAGGGGCAGTATTCCTCCTCAGCTTCTCTGGCTCTTCTCCTTGGCAAAGGTTCCTCTTGATTTCCCAGTAGTGATCTAAAAGTCTGGGGTCTGGGCCCCTCTTTTTATACACCAAAATCCTTTGTTCTCTGAAGGCAGAGAGTGTCTGTACCCAGCCAAAACCAGTTCTGTCATCACTGGTGCAGCTTCCTGGCAGGAGGTGGAGACAGCATTGTTGAAGGCAGACCAGGCCCATTCAGGTAAAAGGAAATCTCCTCCCCTACTCTAAATGCAGCCCAGGTCTATTCAGCCCAGCCCTGACTCATCAGACTTCTGGAGCCACTGCCCCTCTCCAGCCCCTGTCATCCAAAAGCCAGACATGCAGTACACAAACCTAGCAGAGGCACACTGGATGGTTAGGCACGAAAATACCTACTTTCTAAAAGTGGTATTTTCAAACACAGAATGTAAAAATCACCCTCACTAAAAGATGCATTTTAACATTCTGAGTTCAGGTATACTAAACTTTATTTTTTTACCTTGTTCCTAGGGCCAGTTATGTTTATAAGATGTTATAAACAAACTCCCCATTCTGTCCTATGGGAACAGGTAGCCTTGCAATAGTGAAAAACAAAATTGGCAGTATTTCACTATCGGGACATGCCACACACATCAGGGCATGCCCTACCTTTCACTTACAATGCACCCTGCCCACAGTGGTACATTGGGCCTACCTTAGGTGTGACTAATATGTAGAAAAGGGAAGGTTTAGGGACTGGCAAGTGTGTGCACTTGCCAAGTCGACATGGCAGTCCCAGAGCTGCTTCTGTGGGTGGCACAATCAGTGCTGCAAGCCCACCAGCAGCATTTGATTTACAGGCCCTGGGCACACATAGTGCACTGTTCTTGGGTCTGACAAGTAAATCAAATAAGCCAATCATTGAATCACTAATCCATTACAATAATGTACAAAGGGAGCACTTGCACTTTGGCACTGAACAGCAGTGGCAAAGTGCCCAAAGCATCTAGACCAGCAAAAATGGAGTCCAACACACAGCAAAACACAGGAGGTAAAGGCAAAAAAAAGGAAGGGAGACCCACGCCAATGGTACGTCTAACAAAAGCCTAGAGCCATTTTGATATTTTTGGGGAATTTCCTCCTAAGACCAGCAGTATTCGATAAAGCGAGGCCCGAAGCAAGATGATCTGCCGATGGGCACACCTTCTTTGTTATGCCGGACTTCTGCCACACCACTGTGGAAAGAAGGTGGAGGCTTCGGCAATTAATCAGGCCTTTTCAAAAGTTAGGGTGTGAGGTATATCTACTAAGTCCAGCACGGCTCAAGGTTATTCATAAGGGAATCACAAGGGTATTCTCCTCTAAAATACAGGCACAAGACTTCCTACGAGAAATTTCGGATACAGGGAAGTAGAAAGAATCTGAGGGATGTTGAATTTGGCAAAAAAATAGTATGGCTGTACCTTCTTTTTGGTTTTTTTCTCGACTTTAAAATATTATGAATAGAGTTTTTTCATGTTTGGTCTGGCGGAGTCATGATGGGTGGTGGCGGGAAGCAGCATTATGCAGGAGGCATCACAAGGGTCTACGGACCTTTCTTGCCTGGAGATGGGGGGAGGTAGGAGGGGAGGAGGGTGGGCTGGGGGGATGTTATGGTTGTGGGCTGGTCCAGTTGGCTAAATCTGACGAGATGGCATAGTTAGCTACAAGAAACAGACAGTAATTTTTAAATACCACAAAAGGGAATGGGCAAACTAAGAATTGCATCTGTTAATATTTGTGGGCTAAATAACCCTCTTAAAAAGCGAAGGATTAATGAAGACATCCAATATCTGAAGGCAGACATAGTATGTCTGCAAGAGACACATGTAGAAGCAGGCAGACAGAAGATGGCAGAACTAGGAGGATATCAGTTGGTTTCCAGCACAACTCAGGGAACACGTAAAAAGAGGGGTCGCTATTATGGCTCGTAAAAGTACATTTCGATTCCCATGTTCTAAGTCGGATCAAATGGGCAGGTGGGTTATTACTCAATGCTGTGTTGACAATTACTTTTTTACGCTATGTTCAGTGTATGGTTCGGTATCAGATGACCCTGCCTTGTTTAGCTGGTTAAATACAGAGCTAGTCGGCTGGCTGCTTCCTTTAACAGTATGTGGGGATTTTAATATCAATATGAGTGTCAGTAATATTAACCCCTTCGCTGCGTTCGTCGGCCAACGGCCGTCGCGAGCACTACCTCGGTAGTGCTGCGCACGTCCGTTGGCCGACGCGGCCCCGCCCATGCCTTTAAACCGCCGCACCGCGGTGGAATGTTCGTCGCGGTAAAGGGGTTAAGCTAATGACGGTCATATGAAATGTTGGTATAATAAAGGAGTAAGGATAATTGGTGACGTTATGGACGAGATGGGGGTAATACTGTTTGATCTGATTAAGGATAGATATGAGGTGGGGAATAGACAGTTCTTCAAATATCTTCAGATAAGAGATTTCTTATCAAGAAAGGCGGGGTAGTTGCGTCTTTGCCAGGGTGATACTGGTGGAGGTGCTGCTTAAAGGGCCAACCACACTTGGCAGGATGTATAAATACTGAATGAGATGATGCTGGATGATTTAATCAAGCATTATGATCACTGGCAGGAACTTCTACAGGTGGGATTGGGAGAAGTCGAAGATTCGCTACATTTGGCCCAAACATCATTCATTGCGGCTAACCTCCAACTGCAGTGTTTTAAAACATGGTTTAACCTTTATATCACTCCGGCTAAGATTGCAAAATGGGGAAGATTGGCTGGGTCATCCTGCCCGCGCTGCGGCTATCAAGCAGCTAATAGTGTGCATATGTTCGCATCCTGCTCCGGCTTGGATACTGCTAAAAGAGATGTCTGTGCCATTCTGGAATCTCAACTGGGTCAGACAATAAATATGTCATCACAGCTGATTGTACTAGCGGTGGGGGATACTTTACTATCAGGGCAGGTTCAGGTATTCTTATACATTGCTATGACGGTATTTAGACTCTGTTTAGCCACCCACTGGCTTGATATAGTTCCACCAACCAGCCAACTGTGGCTGGGCAGGTTCTTGGCGGTGTATCGGCTGGAAACAGCAGTTTATGCTAGGAGGGGGCGCAGGGTAAAGAAAAGAGGGATGGAAATTTGGGTGCCTCTGAGAAGATGGTCCCACGAGGGGGAGAAGTTGGGATCTAACTTATGAAGCAAATGGGCTATAGGATGTGGTGGCAATTTTTATGGCAATGATCAAAGGGAGGATTTTCTGGAGAATAGAAGGGGTTTCTATTGAAAGGATGTAACATTTTTTTATAATAGCATGTATATCCTCACAAGGATAATTGCCCGATTTGTATTAGGTTATGCAATGATGATATAATTGTATTTAATTAAGTTTTGATATCATGGGCAATGCCGTCCTCTTGTCTGTGGAAGAACTGTTTTTGTTTTTGTTGGGACTTTTGGACCGGGGGGGCGGGGGGGGAAGAGGAGGGGGAAGGTTGGATTACTTTTCCGGTTTCTGTTGTTTGGCATATACTTTCAATTTGTATTTATTATGAAAACCACAATAAAGAATTTTAAAAAATGAAGAAAAAAAAAAAAGAAAATCATGGACTCAGCCACAAAGGCCCTGAAGGGGAAGGTTAGCTCGGAATTAGGCGGGGGTCGGATCGAGGAAACAAACAGCTATAAGTACCTTGGCCTTACTCTCGACAGCAATGGCTCCTTCAGAACACATAAAGAAGAAATAAAACTGACTAGTTCTTGCAGCTGGGCTTCCGGGGCTATCAAGGTATCTAAACGGCCCACCTTGGCCTACGGCAGTGAGGCACTCTCAGGGAGAGACACCTTGGTCCTGGACAAAACAGGCACGCAAATTTACAGGCAAATCTTTCAGCTCCCTCGTACCACCTCCCTAGCTCAAATAAGGCTTGAGTTTGGGCTAACAGCACAGTCTTACTCCAGAAGGGCATCCTTTGTCATCTTCAGCTATAAATTAAAAAACTCATAGGCAAATTCCATCAACCGCTACGTATGGGAAGAGATAACAAAGAAGCTACGCTCGCCAGCTTGTAAACATCTCAATGGCACTGTTGAACAACTAAGCATGGGGGAACTATGGTCAACAACAGTTAGCCAAGATCAATCCAAGAAAACAGCATCAAAATCCTCCAAAATCCTAGCATCACTTGAAGACAGGGCTGCTTTAGCTAAAAGGTCACACAGATGGGTAGTGCTAAACAGTTATACAACTTTGAAACCTAAGCAATACCTGGGGGAAGCACTAAATCCTAGGATAAAAAGGACATTTTTGATCTGTCTAATGGGTAAACGTCCAGCGTTACCTAATAGCAAGTCTTTGTTGAGGACACCAAAGGTAACGACCTGCAGGCTATGCGGCAAGGCTACAGAAAACCTGGCCCATACCATCTGCCTTTGTGACAACACGCTGGGCATTCGGTGGATGTTTCTACAGCGGCAATGGAATCAGCAAGGGGTGCGTACTTGCAGGGCAGCCACCCTGTCCTGTTTCAACGCTTCAGATCAGGGCTCAATTGCCAGAACTCTCAAGTACTTACAAGGGGTCAAGAAGGCCCTCAAAATGGCAGCACAATAGAGCTGGGTTAAATCGACCTGTTGCTACAATCAATACTCACCTCAACCCTGCTCAGCCTCAATCTCTCTTCCGGGCCACCTGTCTTAACCTCCGCTTGATGGACAAAAACCCTTAGACACCGGATTGGTCTTCATAATGATTTTATTCACTCTTGGCCATTCACTCAAAGAGACTCACGCACCAAAAAGTTTTGAAATGATTTCGTGTTCTGAATGTTCAAATTTTATTCCTGGTTATTTATTCCATGAAATTGCACTTGACTCTCCTTTACCTTTTTAGGTCGAGCTTATAGCGGCAGCGCGCATGCGTTGCTCGCTTTGCGAGGCATGCAGTAATCCAGTATGGAGTGGAAGCTCTGTGGAAGCTCCGCCCACTCTCCGCCCATGTTTTTAATTAGCTCGTGTCATTGTCTTTCGTAAATGCTGCCGTCTGATTGATTATGAGGCTTGTTAGTCCCTCCTTATTTTGGCCATGTCGTCATTTGTACCCTCCCATGGCTACTGGCCCCTTTACTTCGAGTGTTACACAGTAATTAGACTGTTAGCACTACTTTGTATGTGCCTTCTCGCCCCCTTCTCCCCCCGCCCGCACTCCCGTTGTCTGTGCTCCCCCCGTTGTCCGTGATGCAATGCAATAGGTCTCGCGTAAATGCGAGTCCTATTGCATTGCAAATGCTTGTTTTTGTAGGAGCGCGAACCGGAGCAAGCGCGCTCGAGGCACGTAGGTATTGCTTCTCCGAATGTTTACGTTTCACGCGCGAATGGCGGCATGGAGCCTGCACAGCTGCTTGTTATTCTGTGGGGATGGGTCTGCGTGGTGTTTGGGCGGGGTAGTAGTGGCAGCCAACACGATCCGGTTTATTGTAGTGGTGTGATGGGGTTGCTGCCCGCGCGCTCTGGTTTAGGCTGGATGTCGTGTCGAGCTGAGTCCCTCTCTCGAGGCCACTGGCATTTCTGTCCTCTGTGTGTCAGTTTCACGCCTTTCATGGTTATTGTTTTTAAACGTGGGGCTCTCGCTGGGCGCTCTTTAGAAGGCAATGAATACGGGCGTGCAACCTCAAACACCACCGGGGTTTACTGGAGGTCACATCACGGTCTGCCTCAAAATAAGACTTGAATGGCTGTCCCCGGGGCTCGCACTCCCCATCAGATCAGATCGTAGTTCTGGTTAGAGAACTGTGAGATTTGGGAATAAACTCATCTATAAAACATTGCTGGTGTTTGTATTAAACAGCATACCTTATGTTCCACTTGGCCAATACCGCAGACATTAAAAACAATGTGTGCTTGATCCGGGGTACGCTCTAAAGCATCTCACAATAAACTGTGCGTGAATGTCGGCGAGAGCTTTTGAATAGATTGTTTCTGACTTTAGTGTGAACTGCAGTAGACTGCGCCTGTTTTCCATGGAGATGACTGTCATGAATCGCGCCATTTTGCATAATGGAGAGAATTTGCAATAGAATGTGCCTGCCTTACAGCAGCCTGCGCCTGCATTGTATGGGGTGGGGGCACCACAGATTGAGACGAGTGTATTTCAGAGAGACAATTATCTGCAGTTCGAGGAGTTAAATGCCACAGATTGTCTGAGCCCCAGAGACGGGGCTGCCACAGGTTGCACCTGCATGCCATAAAGAAGCATTCATGAAATTGGGCCTTGAGTTCAGAAAGAACTGATATATATTGTATGAACACCTCCTTGGGTTATCTGTGATATGTACTGTACCTGCATTTCAGAAACAGCTGTCATGTACTGTACCTGCACGGTGTTTGGTGGCAGTATATGATGCATTCGTTTCAGTACGGGAACTGCTGTAGATTAGACTTGTTTCGGAGAGAAGCTTGCAGTACTGTGCAAGCACGGCATAAGAACCTGCAATCGTTTGTGTTTGAATTTTAGTAAATCTGTAATAGATTGTTCATGTAGTTCATTTTAAAAATGTCATAGCTGGTGTCTGCATTTTTGAGAGAACGGCCGTGTAGACTGCTTGCCATTGTAAGAGAACCTGAGTAGATTGTTCTACATTTTAAAGCGAATCACAGAAATGCAATAGTTTGTGATTGTATTTCAGATAATTCACTGTAACGGTCGACGATTGCACTTCTGAGAGAGAGATAACTGCAATAGATTGCGCCTGCATTTTTGAGACGTGCAATAAACCCTGCTTGCATTTTAGCGGCAGAACTGCAATACTGTACTTCACAGAAGGCACTGTCATAGCCACTGCCTGCATATTAGAGGGTGCGCTGATGTACAGTGACTTTCAATATTGCTGACGAAACCGCACACGTGTGCCCGCATTCCAGAAAGAGGACTTTAATAGATTGTGCATGTTGTTGACTAAGAAAAGTGCCTTAGATGATGCCAGCATTTCCTAACGGACGGCCAGATAGCGCGCATTTAAAAGATGCCCTCGTTAGAATTGTTCTCGCATTTCAAGAGCGTCTAACAACTGCGCCATTCTTTTGTCTGCGTTTCAAAGAAGGGGGGCTTGGGGGGGTGGACGACCGCAGGGAGGTCCCCCCCCCGGGCTGTTTGGGAGGGGCTAGGTGGGGGGGGGGGGTTTATCAGGCCTCCGTAGACATTTTGTTTTGGGCTCCTTATTTTTGTAGCCCAAATGGAGCCCAATTATAAATAATTTGGGCTCCTGCTCCCGGCCACCATTTTAGGTTTGGTGACCTGGTGGCTGGGAGCGTTTAGGCAGCTGGTTTTTTGTGAGGGAATTGTAGGTAGTATAGAGTAGATATAATTTTTTCTTAGCAGGTTTAGTAGCGATGTCGAGTGAGGATTATCGGGTGCTCGAGGCCCTCCGGCTCCTGAGCGAAGCGGGCCGGATGGACATGGTCATTGGAGAGGGGTTGGGGCTGGCGCGTCCCGCGCGGCAGGCCTCAGCAGGTGTAGCAGCGGCGGTGGCCGCTTGCCAGTCGCCAAAACGCCGGAAGACATCTCCGGTAAGTGAGCGGGGCCGCCCGCGGGTGAGAAGGGCGGCCCCAGCTGTGAGGGTACATCGCGGGGAGTGTCCGGGGAACCTGGGACCTCGGGGCTTGTGGCTGGAAATCCGGGGGGGCCGGGTGGTTTGCCGGCGGTATCCCGGGAAATGTTACCGGCGAATGGAAAGGCAGTTAGAGGCTCCTCGGCGCCTGCCGGCATGATTAAGAAGGGGGGAGGCCGGGGCGGCAAGCGTCGCTCGGCCTCTCTGTCAGCAAAGAAGGTGCTGGAGCCAGCGGCAGAGTGCGGGCGGGCCGGGAGCCTTGATTTGTTTGGGGCGGCTGAAGCGGGAGGTCTTATCAGCTGGGAGGCGGGCGGGGAATGTCCCGGTCCGGTATTTCGCCCTTTGTCAGGTGCAGGGCTCGTGGGCTCGTCGGATGTTGGGGGCCGCCCTGTGCATTTGTTGGCGGCCCCGGGAGTTTTCAATCCTTCAGGGGTTTTCCCCTCAGCAGGGTGGAGTTTCTGGTTTTGGCTTGGGGAGGCAGGGGAATTCCCGGGGTCCATTTCTAGTCCTTTGCTTTTTCCCCCAGCGGTCGGCCAGGGGGAGCCAGTTTCGGTGGGGGGTAGTTCGTGTGGGGAGGGTGAGTGGGCACAGGTAGGAGGGTGGGGGCGCCATCAGGGCGTTTGTTCTGGCTGGGGTATGGGAGCAGAGCAGCAGGCTTTATCCCCAAGCTGGGGGGGGCAGGGGCTCACAATATTGCGGAATCGGAGAGGGTTTGGAGGGGCGGAATGGGGTCGGTGGGCGGAAGGCCAGCGGTTTTAGACCCGGCCGGGGGGGCCCAGCCTGGGAGGGTTTGGACATTTTCCCGTCTTGGTCGGAAGGGGTGCAGGGCCGCGGTGAGGGCGCACAGCGGGCCAGTCGGTGGTCGCGAGAGCAGGAAGTGGTTTTGCACAATTTGGAAGGGCATCGAGGGGGTGAAGGACAGGAGTGGTGCCTTGGGGGGCTCGGGATGTCGGGCGGCGCGGGGAGTGGGGCCATAGGTGGGGGACCAGACTCGGCATTATTTCAGGCAAGGCTAGAGTGGAGTGGGGAGGATGAAGGGGAGGATTCCCCTCCCATTCCGGAAAGGACAGCCAGTTTTGATCGTGGGGGGCAGAAGACAGGGAGAAGAGCCAGGGATTTATCCCCGGTTTTACATGGAGCAGGGGCAAGGGGCAGTCGTAGGGATCCCAGCACATCAGTCCAAACTTTTTCTTTACAGGCTTCAGAAGGTTGCAGCGCAGCTGACTTGGTAGGGCTGGGAGCGGCCCATTTGCACCGAGGTGAAGGGAGGGTGGAGCCTTGCGCGGCGCATTCCGTACCGGCGGGGGATCCCGGCGCGGCCAGCTTACGAAGGTCCGGAGCGACCTCGCTGGCCCCAACGACAAGCAGAGCACGATGGTCTGCCATGACAACACAAACGGAGTCGGCGAGAGGTCAGCGCATGGGGGAGTATCGGCGGGTACAGTCGGCTCCCCCGAAAGGAATGCATAGGCCCAGTTTGGGGCATACCGGGTCCGGTAAGGCCCGTGATGTGGTTTTGCTCCAGAGGGAGGAGCATATTGATTTAGATTATGATGAGGACAGCCCCGAAGAAGGGGAATTGCTGGATGAGGAGGAGGGGGGGCCTTCTCATATTTCTCCGAGTATTTTGCAGGCACCGGTGGCGGAGCCACTCAGGAGGGCATCAGCGGCGGAATCCAGGAGAGAGCGCGGCCCCTTGGTGAGGGCTCCTCGGACAGTGGATCACACAGAGTCAGCGGCACGGCGGTCGGCGTCCGCCCGGGCACCCTCCTTAGAGCCAGGTGAGAATAGGAGAGCACAGGCCAAACCTAAAATGGTGTCTGTGGGGACGGGGGGGGGAAGGGGGTGGGGTAGTGATTGAAGGGAGACTATACAAAGGAAAATATGTTAAAGACACTGGGATAGGAACGGGGGAAAGGGGTATAGATCAGGATAATAAAGCAGTGAGTGGAACAAATACAGATACAGGGGATAAGGCCCCTTTGGAGAGTAAGGAGTTAAAAATTAAGAAACTGCCATATATGGGGGTAACAAAGCCCCTGGGAGCGCATTTGATGCTGGCAACCAAGGAGCGTATTTGGAAAGGGGATTATGTGGAGATGTTGAAACTTTTACACAGGGAGGTGAGTTCTAAGGAGGGCTCTAAGGAGGAAGAATACGAGTTGGCCAAGCGGCCTAAGGTGCCTTTAACCATAGAAAATTGGACGGCAGCTTTTCTAATTTACGCTAGTGTGTACTGCGAAAAGTTCCCCGAGCGTTGCGTGGCCATATTTAAATACATGGATGTAATCCGGAAAGCCCAGATCACGGGGGGTGGTTACGCATGGGCTCAATATGATGAGGAGTTTCGGGCACGTATGGCATGGGACACTGACGCGAAGTGGGGGAGTTGGATACTGATTTATGGCAGCATACGATGGGGGCAGCAGCGGCAGGTAAAACTATTTTTACAGCCAGTGGTTTGCCTTTGGTATACCGGCCCTTTCAGGGGAGACCCACCCGGGGGGGTGGGAGGCACTGCCACGACACAAACTGGGACTGGAGCATGCTGGGATTTTAATAAAGGTCTCTGCACAAGGGAGTACTGCAAGTTTCGGCACGAGTGTTCCAAGTGTGGGAAGCGACACCCCCTGGTTAACTGTTGGGGGTCAAGCCGCAGGGAGGCCAGCAATGGCAGCAGTCCGGGGCTAGTGCACCCGGCGCTGCACAGCAGTTCCAGAGCAGCAGGGGCGGGAAGGGACCGCAGGGTTCTGGGCCCAAGGGCTCCTACGCCAGTTAGGTTGGCAAAGCTGGTGGAGGGCCTACAGGGGTATGGGGATACGGGGGCAAAACAGGTGCTTGTGGAGGGTTTCAAGTGGGGGTTTTCTTTGGGTTACCGGGGGCCGCGTCTGAGAAGGTGGGCAGATAACCTGAAATCAGCAGCAGAACACAGGTTGGTAGTGCAGGAGAAACTGGACAAAGAGGTGCGGGAAGGGAGGATGGCGGGCCCCTTTGAGGATTGGCCAACAGAGAATTTAATTGTCTCGCCGATTGGTGTTGTTCCCAAGAAGGAGGAAGGGCAATACAGATTAATTCAACATCTATCATGGCCAGAGGGGGCTTCAGTTAATGATTTCATCAATGAGGAGGCGGCAGCAGTTACTTATTCCTCAGTTGACGTAGCCATGTCCCTCGTGGTGACCGCGGGCGCAACTGCAGAGATGGCAAAATGTGACGTAAAGTCGGCATTTCGGTTGCTTCCAGTCCATCCAGATGATTGGGATCTTCTGGGTATCCATTTCGAAGGAAAATGGTACGTGGACAAGGCATTACCGATGGGTTGCTCTATGTCGTGTGCTTTATTTGAGCTTTTTAGCACTTTCTTACAGTGGTATTTCACACAACACACGGGTCATACATTGGTGACGCACTACTTGGACGATTTCTTCTTTGTCGGTTCCCCGGGCTCCACGGAGTGCCAGATAGCTCTGGACACTTTCCATGAGCTCATGGAGGAACTAGGGGTGCCGTTGGCACCTGAGAAGACCATGGGACCAGATACGACTCTGGCGTTTCTGGGTATTGAAATTGATTCTGTGGCAATGCGGGCTCGCTTGCCGGTAGACAAAAAAGTGAAGATGTTGGAATTGTTGGACAGGATGTTAGCAAAGCAGAAGGTGACAGTAAGGGACGTGCAAGTGTTACTAGGCCATCTTAACTTTGCCTGCAGGGTGGTCAGGGCAGGGAGGACATTCTGTAGGCGGTTGGGGCGGGCATTGGCAGGGCATCATTTGCCTCACCACCATGTTCGCCTCTCAGCAGGGGTGAAGGAGGATTTGCGTATGTGGACAGCTTTTTTGCATAACTTTAATGGTGTACCGTTGGCCAGGGAGGAGGACGTCCAGTGGGACGTGCAAATTTTCTCTGATGCAACAGGTAAGGACGGATTTGGACTGTACTGGCAGGGTAGGTGGTGTGCGGAGAAGTGGCCTCCACAGTGGAAAGATGGTGGGAGGAGCATAGCATTTTTGGAGCTCTTTCCGTTACTGGTGGCACTGACACTGTGGGGTGAGGAGTTGGCACATAAGAGAGTCTTGTTTCGGGTGGATAACATGGCAGTGGTGGAGATTGTCAACAGACAGTCCGCAAGAGATGAACAGATTCTGAAGTTGCTGAGGGTCTTTGTGCTGGGGTGCCTCAGACATGACATTGCTTTTAGGGCTTTGCACATACCTGGTGTGGACAATGACATCGCTGATGCACAGTCTCGTTCACAGTGGGGGAGATTCCGTGGGCTGGCCAAGGAGGCGGACAGGACACCGACCCCAATGCCGGAGCATCTTTGGTATGTAGGCAACGTAGGGTGCTACAGCTGGTGGTAGGTTCCTTGTCTGCGGCTACATGGACGGCATATCGGCTGGCTTGGAGGGAATTTTTAGCATCTGGAGCCTGTAGGCGGGAGGAGGTCTGGCGGCGGTCCGAGGATGTTATTCAGTTTATCCTAGACCTCATTGAGAGAGGCCTGTCGCGGGTGACCATTTCCGGGAAATTGGCGGGCATAGCATTTATGGGGAAATTCCTTTGGGGTTACACCCCTTCCGCAGGGGAAGTAGGGAGGAGGATGCTGGAAGGTTGGTCTAGGGAGCGGGGAGGGGAACTTTTGGCACGTAGCCCACTTTCATGGCAATTGCTGGCTCGGGTTTTGGAAACATTACCTGCGGTGTGCAGAGATGGTTTTGAAGCATGTTTGTTTTCTACACTTATGGTGTGGATGTTCTTTGGGGCTTTCAGAGTCTCGGAGCTCTTGGGCAACAAGGTAAGAAGGGGTGTTAGGTGGCAGGATGTGTTTTTAGAAGAAAGGGGGTTCATATCTGGCTGGCCGGTTCTAAAACGGACCAGAGATGTCGGGGAAAGGAGTGTGGTTGGTAGCTGACGTTCCCGCTTCAACTTGCCCGTTACATTGGGCCCGTCGTTGGGGGCGTTGTCAGGATTTGCGGGGGACTGTTTGGTTTTCCAGCATTACAATGGAACCCGGGTGACGGATTACCAGTTGCGCATGGTTTTGCGAAAGGCTTTACAGAGTTTGGGGATGGATGGGTCACGCTATGGGACGCATTCTTTCAGGATTGGGGCAGCAACGGAGGCGCACAACAGGGGCTGGTCGCAGGGGACATTATGAGGCTTGGGCGCTGGTCATCAAACTGCTTTCAGCGCTATGTGAGAAGGACCGCGGAGGAGGCGCAGGCGTCAGCCTCCATGTTATGAGTCTGATTTTTGTTTTCTCATTACAGGTTCTGTGGCGGGGCCCCAAACGAAGGAATTGACCATATGGATAGTGGGGCACTCGTTCATCAAATGGGCACAAGTCCAGGCGTGCCGAAGTTATTTTGGGGCAATGTTGGGTTTCAATGACCGGCTGTTTAAAATTGTTTGGAGGGGTAAGGGAGGGATGAGATGGAAGGAATTGATACCCTATTTGAATAAATGTATGGTGAAGGGCCAGTGCCCGGATGTTTTGCTAATCCACTTGGGCGAGAATGATCTTTGTGGGGTGAAGGGCGTGGTGTTGATGAGGGCCATGAAAAAGGACTTAGCTCGATTAAGGGAGCATTGGTCTGGATGCCACGTTTTGTGGACTGAGTTGGTTCCGCGTAGGTTTTGGAGGGGTGCTGTGAACCCAAGGGCCATCGATAGGGCAAGGAGGGAGGTGAACTTGGAAATGTCCAGGTTTTGCCGACATCTGGGTTTTGGGAGAGTTTTTCACAAGGAAATTCGTTTTGAGGCAGTAGAATTTTTTAGAGATGACGGAGTACATCTCTCTAGCCTGGGCATGGACCTTTATCTCTTGGAGATTAGGGAAGTTTTGTCGAGGTGTTTGAAAGTTCAGGCGCATTCTTACTAAGAGGGACAGCAGAGGTCCTATTTGGGGGGCAGAAAGGGGGTGGTAGTTAGCTCCCCCCCGTCTTTCTGGGTGGCGGGGGTTGTTGGAAGTTTGACAGGGTTGACAGAGGTTTTTGGTTATTGTTGGTTTTGGGTTATCGACAGGGAAAGGGTAGGCAGTTTAATTTCTAGTTCGGTTACACATGTTCGGGGATTTGACAGTTGTAAAGAAGCAGGCAGGGGACATTGTGTAACGGATAAGTGGAATTGAGGGGGTTATATTTGGATGCATTGCTTTGTATTTGTTTGTACTGTTGTAATGTAAGGGTGGGGGCGGGGTCAAGATAATTCTAGGGGCGGGGGCGGGGCCAAGGGTCAGGTATATGGTTGGTTAGTGAGGTTTAGTTTTGTAAGGCGTTTGCCGAGGAATTATATATATGTGATGTGCACCTGTTTCAATAAAGCGGCCTTTTACACATAATCATGAGTTTGTGGTCTGCTCCCCCCCCCCCGCCCCTCCCTCCCAAGGGGGCTTGGGGGGTGGACGACCGCAGGGAGGTCCCCCCGGGCTGTTTGGGAGGGGCTAGGTGGGGGGGTTTATCAGGCCTCCGTAGACATTTTGTTTTGGGCTCCTTATTTTTGTAGCCCAAATGGAGCCCAATTATAAATAATTTGGGCTCCTGCTCCCGGCCACCATTTTAGGTTTGGTGACCTGGTGGCTGGGAGCGTTTAGGCAGCTGGTTTTTCCCTCCCTCCCTCCCTCTTTTTCATATTTCTGGGTGTTTTTTCTAAATATCCCCCTTTTTTGTATTTACTTAGGCTTTTTTGTTGGAACAGGTGAGCAGGGGGCTGGTTATATGTATTGTCGCTTGGAACAGGTGCAGTGCGGGGGTTGTTGGAAGTTTGACAGGGTTGACAGAGGTTTTTGGTTATTGTTGGTTTTGGGTTATCGACAGGGAAAGGGTAGGCAGTTTAATTTCTAGTTCGGTTACACATGTTCGGGGATTTGACAGTTGTAAAGAAGCAGGCAGGGGACATTGTGTAACGGATAAGTGGAATTGAGGGGGTTATATTTGGATGCATTGCTTTGTATTTGTTTGTACTGTTGTAATGTAAGGGTGGGGGCGGGGTCAAGATAATTTTAGGGGCGGGGGCGGGGTCAAGGGTCAGGTATATGGTTGGTTAGTGAGGTTTAGTTTTGTAAGGCGTTTGCCGAGGAATTATATATATGTGATGTGCACCTGTTTCAATAAAGCGGCCTTTTACACACAATCATGAGTTTGTGGTCTGCTCCCCCCCCCCCCGCCCCTCCCTCCCAACGCTGCAATTAAAGAAAACGCGGACACACTCCCGGCACAGTATCCCTTAAGAGACGCACGTGCAGAATGGAAAGTTGGTAAGCCGTTTCCCAGTTTCAAAGCGGTGCGGCGTGTCCTGTTAATGGTATCAAGGCAGCTTGCGCAGGAAGTTCTGAGACCCCAGTCATGAGAGAGATCTTCAGATGGCAGGCTGGCGCCCAACAGCCTAGCCTTTAATTGGTTGCAGACAGTAGTTGTGCTCACCTGTCACAGCTGGAGCGTTTACACGAGCTCTAATAGACTAGCCGGCAACGTGCGCAGAATATCACTCACTGCGCCGGAGTACGCCGAGGACACTGTGGCATACATGCCATTAGACCCGAGTCATGCTGGAGACTCCAGATTTTGAAGCACAAAATGGCCTTATTTTGGCTGTCTGCCCCTGAAATTGCATCTCATTCAATAGACGTCAATGGGGGAAATACATTTTCTCGATTATTATTTTTTTTTTTAAATCTCCCACTTTCCTCCTCCAGAATGTTGGCATGCATGCTGTGGCAGTACTTGCTCAGCGGCTGCCCTCCACCCCGAGCCATGCACACAATAGCAGGGCACTCCTCGTGCATGAACACAGCGTGGGTGGGCTCAAGATGGCGGACACCGGGGTTTGCTCCACAGGCTGTAGTTTCACTTAACAGAGGGGTGAATCTAGTTCAGAGCTCCCTGTTCCAAAGCGTTCCTATGCTACTTGACCTTTACTCTTGGGTACTAGTGCACGGTATTACCGGCGACACACTTTTATAATTGCTATTAGTTTAGCAGACAGCTTTGCCAATGCTTAGTGTAGCAGCCTCTTTTACTTAGCATACATAAGGGTTACAATACCGGCAATTTAGGTTGCCAATATTGTGTGTGATACGTTGTCGTGCATTAATACCTGGAGCAGCGAAACTACACAGATCATAGTACAAAACCAACCCGGGCTAAGGGGGGATTGGGGGGAGTGGCCGACCGCAGGGAGGTCCCCCCCCGGGCAGTTTGGGAGGGGCTGTGGGGGTGGGGGGAGTCAGGGCCAGGCTCGGCCATTTTAATTTTGGGCTACATAATTTTGTAGCCCAATGGGAGCCCAATCATAAAACGGTTGGGCTCCCGCTCCCGGCCACCATTTTAGGTTTGGTGACCTGGTGGCTGGGAGCTTAGGCGTGGGTTCTATTTTAGTGTAGTTTGGGGAGCTTAGGTAATAGTTTGGCTAGTGTTTTGGTTCGTCATGGCGCATGAGGATTATCGCGTATTGGAGGCCCTCCGGCTCTTGAGTGAGGCGGGCCGGATGGACCTCGTCATCGGTGCGGGGGCAGGGCCAGCGCGCCCGGCGCGACAGGCCTCGGCGGGCGCCGGACATCACCGGTAAGTGAGAGGGGCCGCCTGCGTGGGAAAAAAGCGGCCCCGTCTACGGTGATGCTGTCGGGGAGGGGGAAACGTCGGGAGGGTTGGGCGGACTGGTGCAAGGGGGCGGAGGTGCTGTGGCGGGGCGGAGTTGCCGTCAGCAATATGGAACCTCCCCCGGCGCCCGGGCCCCGGGAGAGGGCAGTGAGTGCGCCCACGGCGCGGGGAAAGCGTAGGGGAGGGCGAGGCGGCAAGCGGAGTTTCCCTGCGTTGCAGTTCCTGGGGGTGGGGAATGCAGCGGGTGAGGCAGGGCGGGCCGGGAGTCCGTTTTCGGCGGGGGATATGGTGACAGTGAGCTCCGGTAGCGGGGAGGGGGGCGGAGTGGGTTTTCCGGCCCCCGCGCTTCATCAGGCCAGTGATGGAAGAGCCGGTAGGGGGAGGGGCGCGTTGCTGGCATCGGGCCTGCGGGCAGTATCTGGGGGTGGGGTGGGGATGCAACCCTGCGGGAGGGCAGGCGGGGAAGACCTGTTAGCCGGCTTGGAGGAGGAGGAGGTAGTTGGGGGGCCTAATTATAGCCCCCTGCTATTTTCTCCGCCTTGCTCGTTGGTGGGGGAGGGGTTGTCTGTAGTGGGGAGTTCCATGGGGGAAGGGGAATGGGCACAGGTGGGAGGGAGGGGGAGCTGGCAGAGCGTGTTGCCCACCAGGGCCTTCGAGGCAGACCAGGCGCGCCCTCAGTGGGGTGGGGGGGGGAGGGGTCTCCCAGTTGGGAGGGGGAGTATGTAGGAGGGGTGGGGGAGGACGGGGAACTTCCTGGTCGGAGGGGGGGGTAGTTTCTGGGGAGTTGGAGCCGGCTGGGGCAGGCCAGGCTTGGGAGGGGTTGGATATATTCCCTGCATGGGCGGAAGGGGTCAGGGGCGTGGGAGGTGGGGGCCGGTCAGAAGGTATTCACGCTCGGGGGCGCAGGGGGGGCGCGTGGGTCCATCAGGCTAGCGGGAAGGGTGGGGGCCAGAGGGGGTGCCCAGGGGGGGTTCGGAGGGGCCGTAAGGGGGGGGAGTGTGGGCCAGGGCTGGGGGCCCGCTTCCGCGGTGGTGCAGGCAATGTTAGACTGGAGTGGGGACGAGGAAGGGGGGGACCCCCCCCTTCCGGGACGTCCTGGCCAGTTAGGACAGGACAGCGACAGGCGAGCGGGAGGGGGCTCGTCTGGGATGCGGGGTGAGGGGGTGCCAGGCAGAGGTGAGGTTCCCAGCACATCAGTCCAAACTTGCTTTGCAGGTCAGGGAGCGGTGCAGTGTGGCGGACTCGGTAGGGCAGGGTGCGGCCCACGTACACCGAGGTGAAGGGAGGGTAGAGCCCTGCACGGCGCAACCCGTACCGGCGGGGGATCCCGTCGCGGCCAGCACACGAAGGTCCAGCACGACCTCGCTGGCCCCAACGACAAGCGGAACATGTTGGTCGGCCGTATCCGCGGAGAGGGATCTGTACAGAGGTCAACGCAGGGGGAGTACCGGCGAGTACAGTCGGCTCCCCGCATGGATTACAGAAGGGGGCCGTTATGGCCAGCACAGGACAAGGGGGCCCGGTAGGGCCCGGTGTGTGGAGTTTGAGCCGGGGCTGCTCCAAGGGGAGGAGCCCATTGTGCTTGACTATGACGAGGATACCCCTGAAGAGGGGGAATGGAGGGATGATGAGGAGGGGGGGCCCTCTCATGTGTGTCATAGTATTTTACAGGTACCGGCGGTGGCGCCGCACAAGAAAGCAGGGGCATCTGGAACCAGGAGAGAGCGCGGCCCCTTGGTGAGGGCTCCTCGGCCAGTGGATCATGCGGAGGCGGTGGCTAGGTGGTCGGCGCCGGTCAGGGCACCCTCCTTAGAGCCAGGTGAGTGTGGTACAGCACAGGCCAAACCAAAAATGGTGTCTGTGGGGACGGGGGGAAGGGGGTGGGGGGCTGAGGGACGGGAGACTGCACAGAGGAACGTATGTGAAGGACACCGGGGTAGGGCCAGAGGAGGGGGGCGCAGCTCAGGGGGAAAAGGGGGAGAGCGGGACAAATACAGAGACGGCGGTGGGGGGCAAGGAACCCTTACTGAGCAAAGAATTGAAGATTAAGAAATTGCCCTATATGGGTGTGACAAAACCTCTGGGGGCGCATTTAATGCTGGCAACCAAGGAACGTATTTGGAAAGGGGAATACGTGGAATTGTTGAAGCTCTTACACACGGAGGTGCGGTCCAAAGAGGGTTCTAAGGAGGAAGAATACGAGCTGGCCAAAAGGCCTAAGGTGCCGGTGACCATAGAGAATTGGACTGCAGCGTTTTTGATTTATGCCAGTGTGTATTGTGAAAGGTTTCCCGAGCGCTGTGTAGCCCTGTTTAAATATATGGATGTGATTAGAAAGGCACAGATTACGGGGGCGGATACGCTTGGGTGCAATATGATGAGGAGTTTAGGGCATGCATGGCATGGGACTCGGAGGCCAAATGGGGGAACTGGACACGGATTTGTGGCAGCACACCATGGGGTCGGCCACCGGTGGTAAAACGGTGTTCACAGCTAGCGGGCTGCCATTGGTGTACCGGCCCTTTCAGGGGAAGCCCACCCGGGGAGGGGTGGGAGGCGCAGGGACACCGCAAACAGGGACAGGAGCGTGCTGGGACTTTAATAAGGGCCTATGCACAAGGGAATACTGCAGGTTTCGGCATGAGTGTTCAAAGTGTGGGAAGCGCCACCCCCTTGTTAACTGTTGGGGCGTCAAACCACAGGGAAACCAGCAATGGCAGCAGTCAGGTAGCAGCACCCCGGGCCCCTCACAGCAATTCCAGAGCAATAGGGGGGGCAAGGGCCTGCAGGGCACTGGGCCCAAAAGCTCCTACGCCAGTTAGACTTGCGAAACTGGTCGAGGGCCTGCGGGGGTATGGGGATCAGGGAGCAGGAAGGGTTTTGATTGAGGGGTTTCAGTGGGGGTTTTATTTGGGCTATCGGGGTCCACGACAGAGAAGGTGGGCGGACAACTTGAAATCGGCGGCGGAACACAGGGTGGTGGTACAAGAGAAACTGAACAAGGAGGTGCGCGAAGGGAGAATGGCGGGCCCCTTCGACGATTGGCCAACGGAAAACCTGATCGTATCACCGATCGGGGTGGTGCCCAAAAAGGAGGAGGGACAATACAGGTTGATTCAGCACCTTTCCTGGCCCGAGGGGTCCTCAGTTAACGATTTCATTGATGAGGACGCGGCCTCAGTTTCTTATTCCTCAGTTGACGTGGCCGTGTCACTAGTTGTGACCGCGGGCGCGACTGCAGGGATGGCAAAGTGTGACATAAAGTCGGCTTTTCGGTTGCTTCCAGTCCACCCAGATGATTGGGACCTTCTGGGTATCCATTTTGAGGGGAAATGGTACGTGGACAAAGCTCTACCGATGGGTTGTTCTATGTCCTGTGCTTTATTTGAATGCTTTAGCACATTTTTGCAGTGGTACTTCACGCGACGCACAGGTCACACATTGGTGACGCACTACCTTGACGACTTCTTCTTTGTCGGAGTGCCAGGCAGCCCGGGACACCTTCCATGAGCTCATGGGTGACATGGGGGTGCCGCTAGCACCTGAGAAGACAATGGGTCCTTGCACGGCTATGTCCTTCTTGGGAATTGAAATTGACTCAGTGGCAATGCGGGCGCGCTTGCCAGATGACAAGAGGGTAAGAATGTTGCAATTGTTGGACGGAATGCTGTCTAAACGGAAGGTGACAGTGAAGGACATACAGGTGCTCCTCGGTCATCTTAACTTTGCTTGTAGGGTGGTCAGGGCAGGGAGGACATTTTGCAGGCGGTTGGGACGGGCGCTGGCAGGTCAGCATTTACCTCACCACCATGTTCGCTTATCAGCAGGGGTGAAGGAAGATTTGCACATGTGGTCAGTCTTTCTGCAGTCTTTCAATGGTGTGCCATTGGCCCGAGAGGAGGACGTCCAGTGGGACGTGCAGATCTTTTCCGATGCAGCAGGAGGGGAATGCTTTGGCCTTTACTGGCAGGGCAGGTGGTGCGCCGAGCAGTGGCCACAGCAGTGGAAAGATGGTGGGAGGAGCATAGCTTTCTTGGTACTTTTCCCGTTACTGGTGGCATTGACACTGTGGGGCGAAGAGTTGGCACATAAGAAAGTGTTGTTTCGGGTGGACAACATGGCGGTGGTGGAGGTCATGAACAGACAGTCCGCAAGAGATGAACAAATGCTGAAGTTGCTGCGGGTTTTTGTGCTTGGCTGCCTCCGTCATGACATTGCTTTTAGGGCGTTGCATATACCAGGTGTGGACAATGACATAGCTGATGCTTTGTCTCGTTCACAGTGGGGGAGATTCCGTGGGCTCGCCAAGGAGGCGGACAGGACGCCGACCCCAATGCCGGATCATCTCTGGTATGTAGGCAACGTAGGGTGCTACAACTGGTGGTAGGCTCGCTGGCGGCCTCTACATGGGCAGCATACAATCTGGCATGGTGGGATTTCTTGGCATCAGGGGCTTGTAAGCGAACTGAGGTCTGGCGTCGGTCGGAGGATGTGATTCAGTTCATTCTGGCACTCATTGGGAAGGGCCTCACGAAAGTGACCATTGCGGGAAAGCTGGCAGGCATCGCCTTCATGGGGAAACTATTATGGGGATACAATCCGACAGCAGGGGAAATGGGAAGGAGGATGTTGGAAGGTTGGGCTCGGGAGAGGGGGGGGGAGAGTGCGGCGCGTAACCCCCTCACCTGGCAGAAGCTGGCGCGAATACTGGAGGCTTTGCCGGCAGTCTGCAAGGATGATTTTGAGGCCTGTCTTTTCTCGACTCTTATGGTATGGATGTTCTTCGGGGCTTTTCGGGTGTCGGAGCTTCTGGGCAACATCGTAAAAAATGGGGTGCGGTGGGACGATGTGGCCATAGGGGATGAGGGGATACATGTTTGGTTGGCCAGTTCCAAAGCGGACCAGAGGGGTTTGGGCAAAGGGGTTCGGTTACAAGCGGCGGTGCCTGCCGCAACGTGCCCCCTAAATTGGGCGCGCCGTTGGCATGCTCTGTCACCAGGTGTGGGGCCGGCAGCGGTTTTTCAACACGCTAATGGGAAGAGGGTGACGGATTACCAGCTGCGGATGGTGTTGAGGAAGGCCTTGTGCAGTATGGGGGTAGACGGGGCAGGGTATGGGACGCACTCTTTCAGGATTGGGGCAGCAACGGAGGCCTATAACCGGGGCTGGTCCAGGGAGGACATAATGAGGTTGGGGCGCTGGTCGTCAGATTGTTACCGTCGCTACGTAAGGCAGAATGTGGGGAAGGCGCACGCGTCATCCTCTTTGGTTTGAGTCTCACCCTTTTTTCTTGTTACAGGTTCGGTGGCCGGGCCCCAGGCAAAAGAAATGACCATTTGGATCGTGGGGCACTCTTTTATCAAATGGGCACAGGTCCAGGCATGCCGGTGCTATTTTGGGGCAATGTTGGGGTTTAACGACCGGCTGTTTAACATTGTTTGGAAAGGGAAAGGTGGGATGCGGTGGAAGGAATTGTTACTGTGCCTCAATAGATGGATGGTGCAGGGGCGGTGCCCGGACGTGTTGGTGATTCACCTGGGTGAGAACGATTTGTGCGAGGTTAAGGGTGTGGTGTTGATGAGGGCCATGAAGAAGGTCTTGTCTACTTTAAAAGAGCAATGGGCAGGGTGCCACGTTTTGTGGACAGAGTTGGTTCCGCGCAGAGTGTGGAGGGGTGCTTTGAACCCGAAGGCCATTGACAGGGCAAGGAGGAAGGTGAACTCTGAAATGTCTCGGTATTGCCGGCACCTTGGTTTTGGAAGAATTACACATAAGGAGCTACGTTTTGAGGCAGTGGAATTTTTCAGGGATGACGGGGTGCATTTATCCCGGCTTGGTATGGACCTCTATTTATTGGAAATTAGGGAGGTGTTGGCAAGGTGTTTTAAAGTTCAGGCGCATTCCGGGTAGAAGGTCAGCGGCCAGCCTAGTTGGGGGGCAGAAAGGGGGGTAGTTTCACTTCCCCCCTGCTTTCTGGGTGGCGGGGGTTATTTGAAGTTTTCCAGGGTTGACGGAGGTTTTTGGTTATTGTTGGAATTGGGTTATTGACATGGGAAGGGTAGGCAAGTTAAGTTATAGTTAGGTTACGCAGGAGCGGGGTTTGACGACGGTAAAAAAGCAGGCGGGGGAAGTTTAACGAAGGATTGGATGTTAAAGGGTTATTATTGTGTTGCATTGTTGTGTATTTGTTAAGGTTGTAATGTAGGGGTGGGGGCGGGGACAAAGAAAATTTTAGGGGAGGGGGCGGGGGTCAAAGGTCAGGTACATGGTTATTTAGTGAGGTTTAGTTTTGTGAGGCGTTTTGCCGAGGAATGTATATGTTATGCGCACCTGTTTCAATAAAAGCGGCCTTTTACACACAGTACTGAGTCTGTGGTCTGCTCCCTCCCCCCCACCCTCCCTCCCAAGGGGGGCTTGGGGGAGTGGCTGACCGCAGGGAGGTCCCCCCCGGGCAGTTTGGGAGGGGCTGTGGGGGTGGGGGGAGTCAGGGCCAGGCTCGGCCATTTTAATTTTGGGCTACATAATTTTGTAGCCCAATGGGAGCCCAATAATAAAACGGTTGGGCTCCCGCTCCCGGCCACCATTTTAGGTTTGGTGACCTGGTGGCTGGGAGCTTAGGCGTGGGTTCTATTTTTGCCCACCCACCCACCCTGTCTTTGGTGGTTTTTCGGGGTGGTTTCTTCTTCTTAGTTTCTGGCTTTTGGCGGCTTTTGGTTGGGACAGGTGTGCAGGGATATGGCTATGTATTGTCGCTTGGAACAGGTGCCGTGCGGGGGTTATTTGAAGTTTTCCAGGGTTGACAGAGGTTTTTGGTTATTGTTGGAATTGGGTTATTGACATGGGAAGGGTAGGCAAGTTAAGTTATAGTTAGGTTACGCAGGAGCGGGGTTTGACGACGGTAAAAAAGCAGGCGGGGGAAGTTTAACGGAGGATTGGATGTTAAAGGGTTATTATTGTGTTGCATTGTTGTGTATTTGTTAAGGTTGTAATGTAGGGGTGGGGGCGGGGACAAAGAAAATTTTAGGGGAGGGGGCGGGGGTCAAAGGTCAGGTACATGGTTATTTAGTGAGGTTTAGTTTTGTGAGGCGTTTTGCCGAGGAATGTATATGTTATGCGCACCTGTTTCAATAAAAGCGGCCTTTTACACACAGTACTGGGTCTGTGGTCTGCTCCCTCCCCCCCACCCTCCCTCCCAAAGTTTCCTGGGGGAAATTACAGTTGAAAGGTATTTATATAAAATACACTCAAGTAGATGTTTCCTCTGACGTTGGTCCCCAGTTGGCTGCTAGGCATGAGTAGCATGTGCAGGCATAGGTGTCTGCAGCGTTAGTGTATATTTAAAGCACAGGCAACTAGTTATTTAAACACAAGGACCCGCATTCTACCCTTTAGTTTCAGCAAATTACGAACCAGACCCTAAATGTCCTGGCGACCCCGCCTTGCTGCTGGAATGTCCCTTTAAGGTCTCTGTACCAAGCGGTGTCCACCATCACAGATCCGCATGGGATTTCTTAAACCGTGTGGAGGGGGGCATATACCCGAAGCATCCACGGCGCGCAATCAGCACAGGTCCTTGGAAACTCGGCATTAAGGAAGACTTCTGTCACATTTCAATAGCTGTTCAGTTAACAGAGGTCTAAATTACATAAATCCACTATGACGCTTAATGTATATATATACATTGTCGTTTTGAAACAATAATGTTCGTAATATACTCTTTAAGTATTCGGGATGTCATCGAACCCTTAGATTTAGTCTTTGCGTATACAAAAGCTGATTATAAGAAAGTCTTGATGTATATATGATCTGATAAGAAAGTCCTAATGTTTACATGATCGGATGATCAAAAACCCGTCGATAACAAACCCACGCGTCCGGCTCAGAATATTACCAATCTTTCTGGGAAATAGAGTCATCATCACAGTCGGGACTGGTAAATCTTTAAATGATCATTAAATCAGCCTTGTTAAAATGACATTATCTTTAGAGTGAAGCCCTAGGCTGAGAAATGGTTGGGGCTATGGAGACCCAAGGCACTATATATATATATTTTTTGCATATTTATATAGCGCGAACTCGACCCGAAGGTATTGGAGCGCTTTACATGAGCACCGTATTTACATTACACATTCAGGCACGGGGAGATTAAGTGATTTGCCCAGAATCACAGGATGTGGACGCGACCCCGAGGCTCGAACCCTGGTTTCCAGCACCAAAGTCGGCAGTCTAGCCGACGGACCACATCCTCTCCCCTATATGAGATGTATGGCGACGATCGTAGGAAGGCCGGTTTCCAACTGGGTCCACACCCCTCTGCAGCCATAGATACAGGCTCGGGAAAACCGAGCTGCCAGGATGGAAAGAAGCCCCTCAAAGCAGCCCGCTGTCAAACAGGGTCTTGCTGCAGGAGTAATGTTGGCACCACATTAACTAAAATGTGATCTGAGTAAACATTTCACTGAGTGAGATGGAAAGGGTGCGAATGGGAGTGCAGCATCTCCTCAGCATCACTCAATACCACCACAGCACCATCTCAGCATCAGCACAGCATCACCTCCGCATCATTGCCCCACAACCAGAGCAGCACCAACTCAGCCCCAACATAGCCCCCCACAGCATCAGTGCAGCACGACCTCAGCACCACCTCATCAGCAACCCAGCACCAACACAGCACAAGCACAGCATCACCTCAGCACCAACTCAGCACCACTCGGCACCACCTGAGCACCATCACAGCACTACCTGAGCACCAGCAAAGCTTTACTCAGCACCACCTCAGCATCACACAGCACCATCTCAGTATCACTCTGCACCACCCGAGGACCACCTCCGCACAACCACACTACCACCTCAGCACCATCTCAGTATCTTTCAGCACCAGCACAGCATCAGCACAGCACCACCTCAGCATCAGCGCAGCACTGCCTCAGCATCAGTGCAGCACCAGCTCTGCATCAGTGCACCACCTCAAAATCAGTACAGCACTCCCTCAGCATCAGCGCAGCACCACCTCAGCACCATCATAGCACCATGTCATCATCAGCACTGCACCACCTCAGCACAGCACCAATGCCTCATCAGTGCACCACTGCCAGTGCAGCACCACTTCAGCACCAGCCCAGCACTACCTCAGCACCACCTCAACATCAGTACAGCACCATCTCCGCAGCATCATCTCAGCACAGAACCAACTCAGCACCACCTGAGCACCAGCTCAGCACCACCAGAGCACCATCTCAGCACCACCTGAGCATGACTCAGCACCATCTCAGCATAACAGAGCACCACCTCAGCATCACTCAACACCACCTCAGCATCACTCAGCACCATCTCAGTATCTGCACAGCACCACCTCCTCATCAATGCGCCATCACCAGTGCAGCACCAACTCAGCATCAGTGCAGCCCCAACTCAGCACCAGTGCAGTACCACCTTAGCACCACATCAGCAGAGCACCATCGCAGCATCAGCACAGCACCACCTCTGCATCAGTGCACCACCACCAGCACAGCCTCAGCAGCACCTCAGCAGAAACACAGCACCACTTCAGCATCAGCGCAGCACCACCTCAGCATCAGCACAGCATCAACTCAGCATCACTCAGCACCACCTGAGCACCAGCTCAGCACCATAACCTCAGCATAACTCAGCACCACTACAGCATGACTCAGCACCAGCACAGCCTCACTCAGCGCCAACACAGCATCACTTAGCACCACCTCAGCACCAGCACAGCATCTCCTCAGCATCACTCAGCACCATCTCCACATCAGTGCACCATCACCAGCATGGCACCAACTCAGCACATCAGAGGTAAGTAAAATACCAGAATGATTTTAGCATTCTCTAGATTCCAGTCCATAGAAATTGTCTTCCACGAGCACCCGTAGACAATAATATTTTTTTCAAATCTTGTATTTTCAGTGATATGACCACCGAAGGCCCTGATTTTATATTAAAAACAGAGCTTTGGACTATACCATTTCCTGCTGAAAGGCAATATTTCTCTCCATGTGTTCCCATACCTGATGTGTCACGCAGTTTGGTGCTTACTTTCCCTCCATGTTAAAGAACAGTAGATGTTTCAGCACCCAGGCTAATGTGCTGCATAGCTAAATACATACAAGGTCCCAAAGGCAAGACCGATTGCATTGCAAATGCTTGTTTTAATCGCTATTACCATACATTTTTTTTTAGAATTGCTTTTATTGTAAAGATTTTAAATATTCGAACAATAAACTTACTTACCACTTTGGGGGCAAACATATTCCTTTCAGATCAGGAATTACCACTTAAGTATATGTAAGTGAATTCCCAATGCTAGCCTATGAGAGGAGTAGGCCTCACAGCAGTTAGAAACAAAATAGGCTGTTTGTCACTATCAGGACATGCCACACAATAAAAGCACATGTCATACCTTTTACTTACACAGCACCCTGCCCAAAGGGCTACCTAGGGCCTACCTTAGGGGTGGCCGATGTGTAGTAAAAAGGAGAGTTTAAGGCTTGGCAAGTAGTTTTAAATGCCAAGTTAGAGTAGCGGTAAACGTCTGTGGGTGGCACAAGCAGTGCTGCAGGCCCACTTGTAGCATTTAATTTACAGGCCCTGGGTATATGGGATACCACTTTACAAGGGACTTAAAAGTAAATTAAATGTGACAAACAGGTGTAAACCAATCATACCATGTTTTAGGGGAGAGAGCACATGCACTTTAGCACTGTTCAGCAGTGGTAAAGTGCCCAGAGTCCTAAAGCCCAATAAAAAAATGTCAGAAAAATAGGAGGAAGACAGCAAAACGTTTAGGGATAACCCTGCAAAAAGGGCCAGGTCCAACAAACATTAAAAGCCCTATTAAAATCTGTAAGGCCGTCCTCCCAATATTTCCTATGCTTGGGGCAGTGTCATAGGAAATGTAACAGAGTGCCTACCGCCCACAACCCCTCCAGCAATGATTGCCAAATGGCTAAGTTCCATTTCCCAATTCTCTCTGGTGTCCTATACCAATAGGTCAGCATTTTGCATTGTGTTCCTCTGAGACATGCATTAGGCACATATATCTGCACCCTATTGTATAGCTTTCCCAGTCTTTAGGGGTCATGGTCTGGTTTATTTCCGCCTGCCATACTTTGTGTATCAGTGTCTGGATGTGGGGAGGGGTGTCAATGAGTTGTCTATAGAGCGTATATATTAGAGCTCTATCATGGGAGCTATCATTGAGCCACTTTTTGAGGTTGATAAGTGACTGAGACGCATCCTCTTTCATGACAGGATGGAACACCCAGCGGCGTAGTTGTGTATATGCAAAGCGTTCTGTTTCAGGTAACCCAAATCTATCCTTGATCTCCTCAAATGTGAAAATTTGCTGGTTCCAAAAGAGGGAGCCCACCATTAGACACTTCTTTTCTCTCCACCCTTTGAAGGCGAGGCCTTCCATGCCCGGAGAAAAAATGGAATTGTATGAGATGGGTGTGTGTGCAGTGGTGGCCACCATAAACAAAGGGTGGTGGGGTAAGTGGAGGGAGCACAGGGGTGTTAATAAAAATAATAAAAAATAAGCGTACCTTAAGGTGCCGGCCGCCTCCCGCGTCGCACCTCCTGTGCTGTTCCTGGTCCCAGCAGCCCCTCGGACAGACTCCTTGTGCAATCCCCGCGCTGCTCTTATGCTATGAGAGCAGCGCAAACTGAAAAGACGCTCCGCTCAGGCCAGGGAGTCTGTGGGGTTTCTCCAGCACGGCTGCTCAATACAGCCAGGCAGGAGAACCCTAAGTGAGCATGTGTGTTTGGCTGTCCTGAGACGGCTGGCCAAATATATATGCGCATTTAGGGAGTGCATATAGCACTCATCGTCCCATGCCCCGCCCCTCCCTGCACAAGCTGGCTCTGAGCCGGAAAATGAAAAATAAAACGATGCTAGAACATCGTTTTATTTTTCATTTGCTGGCTCTGAGCCAGGCAGTGGGGCGATGCTCCTCCACCATTGCGGAGGAGGAGCCGTTGTGTGTATGGTAAAGGTAAGGATGTGAAGCCAGGTTTCGAAGCAAGTCTATCTCATATCATCAGAGTTGCCCTCGTGACTAGAGAAGAGTATAGTCCCCAACTTCTCTGTGACTTGCGAAGCCAAGGTACTTGCCTCATCGGGTCTGCAGTGATTACCTGGCCTACATTGTTTTCCAGTTTCTTTCTTCCCCCGTTGAACAACATATTGGATTTGAGCTGTCTAAAAATATGATAATATGTGTGGAAGAGCTAGTCCTCCTTGTTTGACTGATCAATAGAGGAGTTTGCTAGTGATTTGTGGGAGGTTTATTTTGCCAAAGATAAGCATTTATCAAGATTTGTATGTGTTTTATCATTGTAGGTGAGACTGGGAGCAAAATCGTCTAGAATAGGTAAAGGTTCAGGGATAGAATCCTCATTCTGACAACTACTAATCATCCCAGACAAGAGATGTTTTTAGTGTACCATCTCTGGCAGTCCTGCCGAATGTCTTTGAGTAGCCTGGAATAATTCAGGGTCACTACCTGTGATGTAGTGTGGGCAAGGGTGAATCCTACATAAGTAGGGCTCCCATGTTTATGGTATTTTTTTTTATACATGTCCATCTGTATTTATCCATATTTGTTTGTTGTACATTTTATCAGTATTTATCCATATTTATTTTGAGTTTAGTGAACAAATGAAGTTTTAACTTGTATATTTCCATATTTATTTAACTGATAAATGTGCACACATACTTTGCTGCCATTCTGGTTTAGCACAATAAAAAGCCAAATATAATAAAACAAAACACCCAAAATTATAAGCATTAAAACACAAACAAGTGTTGAGATATGGAGTTATTTAAGGAAATCTCATCCTATTTAAGGAGATCTCTCCCTATTTTTAGTCTCCCCATGCTGTCAATCTGCACAGCTTATGGCCTGGAGTTCATGAATGATAGCTTAGAGAATCACTCAAAAGAAACACAATTTTCTGTATTTTTCTGCTTTTAAAAATAAATACATGAAGGAAACACACTACTTTCAGTCTGTTTTTATCTGTAAAAATTAGCAAAAATGGAAAACTGGCAGGTTTACACATAAGGTATCAAGCCTCTGGACCATGGAGAAGGTATGGGGCTATCCAGTAGTGACTCTTTGTGTGTATTGGGGTTTAGTAGGAGTGCCTCCAGCTTAGCATGGTGAATTTTGAAATATGAGACAGCTGGAAATCTCCGAAACTCCTCAACCACCTGAGGCACTGAGGTCAAGGATTCCATTAGGGAGCGCATAAGGTCATCTGCAAACATCGTGTCTTTGCTGACATTTGCCCCCGTAATCGCTTTGTTTATTGCAGATTGCATTGGTGACTCGTTCGAGGGTGAGGGCAAAAATGAGGGGAGAGAGAGAACATCCCTGCATCATTGTAATGCAATAGGAAGGGAGGATGTGCAGTTAAACCTCATATTAATTGTGTGGCAGCGATAACTCGCCATGACCTTGTTCAGGAAGTGGTGGAAAAGGCCAAACCTCTGTAGAACACACTCCATGTTAGTTCAATCTATTCTTTCAAACGTCTTTTCGGTGTTGAATGACACGAGCAGCACATTTTTGCATTTCCTTTTCATGTTAACGATTATGTGGAGCAGTTTTTTTCCTGCTGTCTCGACACTGACAACCCTGGTGTAAAGTCCACCTGGTCTGTCTACTATCTTCAGGAGACTGATCTATGTCTACCATGTTCAGGAGAAGGAAACCTAGTCTTTGCCCCACGATACCAGTGAGAAGCTTCAAGTCGATGTTCAGGAAGGATGTGCAAAGTGATGGGTCGTTTCCTGCTTTTGAATGACCAACAGTGCTGCCTCATGCATCGTGCTGGACAGGTTTTCCTCATTGGGGCAGCAGTTAAAAAGTTATGTTAGGACAGGGAACAATTTTGCACAGAAGAACTTATAAAAGTTGACCCTGTAGCCATATGGTCCCTGAGATTTACCTGCTTTGAGTTTTGAGATCACTACTACAACCACCTCCTTTGAAATGGGTTCATTTAGGGAATAATGCCATCACTGGGGAATAGACCAGGGTAGGTGATTCTCCAGATATTGGGAGACTGAATCATGGCTCATCAATTCTGCGGCATGTAGCTGTTGGTAAAACATAGGAAATGCCTCTGCTATAGTCATCTTATACAGTAACCCTTTCACTATTTACTATGTTATGTAGCCTCTCTCCATTGACTTTGGCCTGCAGTTGCACAGCCAAGAGCATTTCTGTCTTATTGGCTGAAGAATAATAGGGCTGCTTTTTGTGGGGGAAGACATATTCCGCCTTGCCCCAACCCTGAGCTTTTAGTTGGGCCCTGGCTGTGCAGACCGTGTGCCAGTTTCCATTGGATGGGGCTTGTTTACGGGAGGGGTGGAGTCCACTCCCGTTTCAAGGCAAGTTTTAGTTTCTGTTTCTTTTCAAGGTGCTTCTTTTTATATTGGGTCTCAAGTGTTATGAATATGCCCTCGTATCAACATTAAGGGTCTCCCAAAGGCTTGTTAAAATTACCTCTAGAGTGTCATTCTTCTTTAAGAATCTTGTGATCTCTTCTCATTTAGTACATCCCTGCTTGCCGGACCCCTCAGTAAATATTCTTTAAGTCTCCAAGAGGTGTGTCTGGGGGAGGATGCATGTAGATCAATCATCATCAGTACTGAGGCATGGTCAGACAGGGCCATCTGGCCCAACTCAATTTCCTCTAAGGGGCTCAATAGTCTACTATTCAAGAGGATGTGATATAAGCGTGCATATGACTTGTGTGTCACTGAGTAGAAGGTGTACTCCTTATCTATTTTTTGTGTACACTTCCAAGAGTCCCATTGCCCAATCTCCTGTAGCCTCTCCTTGAGGTGTGTGGATGCTGTTCGTATGGTGTCATGTCACAAGGGTGTGCTATCCATTATGGTATCAATCACTAGGTTCAGGTGTCCTGCAATCACTGGTTCCACCTGAGTGTTGCAAAGGGCCTCTGAAATAGAGGTCTGGAGGAAGTTCTCTTGTTCAGCACTTGGGGCTTGTAAATTCACAATTGTATAATATAGAGATGCCATCTTAAGGACCAACCCAGAGCTCTCCATTGCCATATGGATGTACTTCACAACTTCCCCCACAGATGATCGGCCACTGAGGATCACTGGATCTGCCCTTTTTGTTTTCGTGGAGGCAGAGAGCTGTCTGGGGAAAAACATGGATTTCATTCTTGTGGTGTGTTTCTCTAGGAGGTGAGTCTCATGTATGAGACAGATGTCAGCCCAGGTTGATTTGAAAAGTTTGAGTATCACTATGCGTTTGGCTGGAGAGTTGAGCCTTTCGTGTTAACTGAGTCTAGCTTAACTATGTCAGGTCCACACATGCGACTCTGTGGGTGTCCTATGTAATGTACGAGGTTCGAGTGCTAACTCTGGGACACACATTAGATTCCTTCGCTTACTGATGACCCTTCGCATCTCTTTGAATGGCTGTTTGTCCCACCCTCCCAGACTCCAATATAGAATAATATGAACGTAATAAAATGTTTGATAACGTAGCAACATACAATTCAAAGATTTACATATAATATGTTGATATTCAGTCAGGATCTCAGGGACTGCCTGGACCCTCAAATCCTCAGATTATGTCTCTCAATGCCCTGTTCTCTGTTACAGTCAAGTTCCAGGGTCTCTTGCTCAGCTTCCAGGTGGGAGCCCCCTTAACCCCAGCTTCTTCTACTTGGCACCTTGATGTACCCTGCAGTTTCTCTACCTTTCTGAGGACCGCTTGTTTCTCCATTTCCACCTGGGGGGCTGGTGGGGAAGTGAGGAGTGGGTGTAAGTTATTCCTTCGATGTCTCTTGACTGTGTGGCAGTTCCTTCCCGTGCCATATCTTACTGCTTAACTGGGACCTGCTTGCTCAGAGTTGGCATCTCCAGGGAGATTCCCAAGGGAGATCTAAGACACTTTACGCTTTCTTATCCAATTTTACATAATGTTTCTATACCACCCAAAAGAAAATGAGGCAGAAAGTGCATCCCCATTGATAGGAGATGTTATTGCGGCAGAGATAGTCTGTGATTCTGTGTATTTTATATTTTATAATTTTTGTGAAATGATGCTACGTCTTATATCTTGGAATGTTAAAGGTTTGGGTTCTCCCATTAAATGCCAAAAAGTACTTACACATATATCCACCCTTCAATCCGATATTGTGTTTTTACAAGAAACTCATGTGGTTGAATCAGAAGTTCTAAAACTTCAACTACAATGGGTAGGAAAATAATTTTCTTCTCCTGCTACAGGCAAAAGAAATGAAGTTATTATCCTTTGTCATAAAATATTTACTGTCACCCTTCTTTCTCAAGAAGCAGATGAAGATGGTCATTGGTTGAATGTACATCTTAAGATTAATAATGTTCCTATCTCCTTTTTTAATATTTATGCACCTACCACAATTGATAATGGATTTTGGCCTACTCTCTCTGTTAAATTGATGTCTATCCCTAAACAATATGTAATATTTGGTGGTGATTGCAACTTAGTTTTAGACCTTTTTATAGATCGAACTTCCAAAGCAACATTTATTCCCTCTTTAATGCACCAGCAATTCACTATACTTATTGACTAAAGATCTCTAGTTGATTCTTAGAGATTATGTAACCCACAGTTATGAGAGTATACATTTTTCTTTTCTATGCACCTATCTCAATCTCGTATAAATTATCTGTTTGTTTCAAAATCATTAACACAACGCATTATTCAGACATTGGCTCAATACTAATTTCTGCAAAAACAACAGTTGATGGACAGAATGCAGAACAATGTCATACATTCACCCCAGTACAGAGATCTGGGCCTAAATCCATCGTTTTTTTGCTCACCATGCCATTCCAGTTTGAACCCAGCCATATGCAAATCAGTCTTGACCCTGTGCCTCATGGGAACACTCCAGCCCGAACTGCCAAGCCAGGTCCTCCCCGGACTGGAAACAAGCATCCTAGGACCGGTTTCAGGGTTTCACCCCTCTTCAGCCAGGATAGCTTGATTCCAGTGGCATGGAGAGCACGGGACCCACGTCTGGGCATACCCATCCCACTCGGGGTGACAAATGCAAAAACAACAGTTGATGGACAGAATGCAGAACAATGTCATACATTCACCCCAGTACAGAGATCTGGGACTAAATCCATCGTTTTTTTGCTCACCATGCCATTCCAGTTTGAACCCAGCCATATGCAAATCAGTCTTGACCCTGTGCCTCATGGGAACAGTCCAGCCCGAACTGCCAAGCCAGGTCCTCCCCGGACTGGAAACAAGCATCCTAGGACCGGTTTCGGGGTTTCACCCCAGTACAGAGATCTGGGCCTAAATCCATCGTTTTTTTGCTCACCATGCCATTCCAGTTTGAACCCAGCCATATGCAAATCAGTCTTGACCCTGTGCCTCATGGGAACAGTCCAGCCCGAACTGCCAAGCCAGGTCCTCCCCAGACTGGAAACAAGCATCCTAGGACCGGTTTCGGGGTTTCGCCCCTCTTCAGCCAGGATAGCTTGATTCCAGTGGCATGGAGAGCACGGGAACCACGTCTGGGCATACCCGTCCCACTCTGGGTGACAAATGCAAAAACAACAGTTGATGGACAGAATGCAGAACAATGTCATACATTCACCCCAGTACAGAGATCTGGGCCTAAATCCATCGTTTTTTTGCTCACCATGCCATTCCAGTTTGAACCCAGCCATATGCAAATCAGTCTTGACCCTGTGCCTCATGGGAACAGTCCAGCCCGAACTGCCAAACCAGGTCCTCCCCGGACTGGAAACAAGCATCCTAGGACCGGTTTCGGGGAGGACCTTGCTTGGCAGTTCGGGCTGGACTGTTCCCATGAGGCACAGGGTCAAGACTGATTTGCATATGGCCAGGTCTAAACTGGGGTGGCATGGTGAGCAAAAGAATGATGGATTTAACCCAGATCTTTTGACTGGGGGTGAATGTTTTGATTTGTTCTGCATTCCGTCCATCAATTGTGTGTCTTTTGCTTTCTCGCCCTAAGTACGCCAGGTTTGCCCATACGTGGGTCCTGGGCTCACTGTGCCACTGGAATCAAGCTATCCTGGCTGAAGAAAGGTGAAACCCCGAAACCGGTCCTAGGATGCTTGTTTCCGGTCTAGGGAGGACCTGGCTTGGCAGTTCGGGCTGGACTGTTCACATGAGGCACAGGGTCAAGACTGATTTGCATATGGCCAGGCCTAAACTGGGGTGGCATGGTGAGCAAAAGAATGATGGATTTAACCCAGATCTTTTGGCTGGGGGTGAATGTTTTGATTTGTTCTGCATTCCGTCCATCAATTGTGTGTCTTTTGCTTTCTCACCCTAAGTGCGCCAGGTATGCCCAGACGTGGGTCCTGGGCTCACTGTGCCACTGGAATCAAGCTATCCTGGCTGAAGAGAGGTGAAACCCTGAAACCGGTCCTAGGATGCTTGTTTCCGGTCCAGGGAAGACCTGGCTTGGCAGTTTGGGCTGGACTGTTCCCATGAGGCACAGGGTCAAGACTGATTTGCATATGGCCAGGTCTAAACTGGGGTGGCATGGTGAGCAAAAGAATGATTGATTTAACCCAGATCTTTTGACTGGGGGTGAATGTTTTGATTTGTTCTGCATTCTGTCCATCAATTGTGTGTCTTTTGCTTTCTCGCCCTAAGTGTGCCAGGTATGCCCAGACATGGGTCCTGGGCTCACTGTGCCACTGGAATCAAGCTATCCTGGCTGAAGAGGGTGAAACCCGAAACCGGTCCTAGGATGCTTGTTTCCGGTCCAGGAAGGACCTGGCTTGGCAGTTCGGGCTGGACTGTTCCCATGAGGCACAGGGTCAAGACTGATTTGCATATGGCCAGGTCTAAACTGGGGTGGCATTGTGAGCAAAAGAATGATGGATTTAACCCAGATCTTTTGACTGGGGGTGAATGTTTTGATTTGTTCTGCATTCCGTCCATCAATTGTGTGTCTTTTGCTTTCTCGCCCTAAGTGCGCCAGGTATGCCCAGACGTGGGTCCTGGGCTCACTGTGCCACTGGAATCAAGCTATCCTGGCTGAAGAGGGGTGAGACCCCGAAACCGGTCTTAGGATGCTTGTTTCCGGTCCAGGGAGGACCTGGCTTGGCAGTTCGGGCTGGACTGTTCCCATGAGGCACAGGGTCAAGACTGATTTGCATATGGCCAGGTCTAAACTGGGGTGGCATGGTGAGCAAAAGAATGATGGATTTACCCCAGATCTTTTGACTGGGGGTGAATGTTTTGATTTGTTCTGCATTCCGTCCATCAATTGTGTGTCTTTTGATTTCTGACCATGCCCTGGTAATTTTAGACTTAGAATTGCTCCCTATCAATACTGGTAATAGACAATGGTGTTTTAATATCTCCTTGTTAATCGACCCCGTCTTTATTTCTACATTTAAGTCCTTTATTATTGAATTCTTTACCCTTAATTCAACCTCTGATCTCCCTTTTCATGTCGTGTGGGATGCATTTAAAGTGTCAGCTAAAGATTTTATTATATCTTACATCTCCAAGAAGAAGAAATTAAATTATCAAAACGCGCTTGACATTCTCAAACGCATCAAATTGTTAGAAACTCTTTATAACACCTAATTCTATGACTGATCCTAAAAATCTCATTATAGAAACATTTAAATATAATAAAATCTCTACAGAAAATGCTAATTCCTATCTTCTTAGAGGCAGCGCTTGTTATTATGGTGGCCAAAATACCACCAAAATTGGGTAAGCTACTAGCTACATATTTAAAATGAGAAAAAAACACACCAAAATTGCATCTATTATAAAATCAGATTCTTCACCTATTGTTAAGGATGAAGAAATTCTAGATTAATTTAAGATGTATAATACTATCCTTTACACTCCTGAATCCACCCCAGACCCAAATGCCATACAACAGTATCTCTCCTCTATCCAGAAAACATTCCCAACTAATATAGATTTTTCCTCATTGGAAAAAGATCTCTCTTTGAGAGATATCTCTCAGGCACTGAAATTAATTAAGACTGGCAAAGCTCCCGGACCAGACGCTTTCTTGTAGAATTTTATTACCACTTCTCTAAACTTTTGCTCCCAAAACTTCATCGTCTATTCACTCATTCTATTTCATCTAAGGCATCTAGTGGCACTTTCAAGAAGCACTAATTTGTCTCATTCCTAAGGATGGAAGCGATCCGCACCTATGTAGAAATTACAGACTGATTCCTTTAGTCAATTCTGAGTATAAAATATTCGCTAAGATTCTTGCTCTCCATTTAGATACATTTTTATCCTCTCTTATTGGCACAGAACAATCAGGCTTTATTAAAGGTAGAGATATATCTTTAATATATTACTTAAATCTAATAAATATCCTCATTCATTAGCTGCTATTTCACTTGACGCGGAAAAAGCTTTTGACCGCATTGATTGGCCATTTATTTTTCATACACTTTCTTGGTTTGGTTTTGGTCCCAAAGTTATTTCCTATATATCCCTATTATACACTGCCCCAACAACTTTTATTTTTGCTAATGGTATTATCCCCTCTTCCCTTTCTTTAAATAGAGGTGTTAGACAAGGATGTCCTCTTTTCCCACTTATTTTTATTGTTGCATTGGAACATTTTCTTGCAAAAATTAGACAGAATTCTAATATTCTTGGATTCCATCATGGTAATACCCATGCTAAACTCAGTGTTTATGCTGATAGCATCCTTTTATTTTTATCCGCACCTAACTCCTCTTCCCTTAGCATTTCTTGCGAAGTTTAATCTTTTTCCGCACTTTGTGGTTATAAGTTAAATCATGACAAATGTGAAATTCTTCCTCTCAACATTCTATGCTTTAAACAAGTTTTTTCTCTTTCTAATTTGACTTGGAGTCCTCATAAAATTAAATATTTAGGACTTTGGGTTTCACCTTCCGTTAAACATACTCTTTTGCTAAATATGAACGCAGTTATTACTGTATTATCTGACTCAAATGCTAAGTGGCATACTCTTAACATATCCTGGTGGGGTAGACTTGACACTATTAAAATGATGCTTGCTCTCATTGTTTTTTATACCATCTCTGCCATTCCCATTAGTATTCCTACTCACTTTTTAAAAATTATTTACTCATATTGTCTTTTTTTATAGAATCATAAAAAAAACCTTGTCTGTCTTTTCTTAAGCTTAAGTATAGAAAACTTGAAAGAGGTGTTAATTTCCCTGATTTGCAATGTTATCATACTGCATTTCTGCTTAAACAAGTCTCTAAATGCTTGTTTGACTCCCCTTTAGACTACTTTTCCCTTTGGAAGCATATTGAACTTTCTTTCCTTTCTCCCTTTTCTTTAAGAAAATTCTTCTCATTTACCCATAAAACACGCAATCTATTGTCTCCTATTCATAAAACTACCTATAAGCTCTTAAAACATATACTTTTTTCCAATCTTTCAGATATTGAACGATTTCTTCAATCTCCAATAAGGCACAATAATCTTGTAAAAATTTATTATAAACCTATTTTTTGGAAGTCCTGGAGAGATAAATGTTTACAGTGGGTTCATCAACTTCGATCAAATGATTCTTTCCTTACATTCTCAGAAGCACGATTATTATACAACCTTTCACAAACATATTATAACAAATTTATTATTTAAATCCAATTTATTTCTTCCACCCTATCTTCACTATCATCAAATACTCCTCCTTCGCTACCACATACACATATTCTTTCTGTATTTTCAACTCATCCAAATGCCTCTTCTATCTGCAAAATACTTAACAAACTTCCAGAACATAGAGACAAGACGGATATTGAGCTACAATGGGAACAGGATTTCCAGGTTTCATAGCCCATTACCCTTTGGGATAAACTTTTGTTAAAACTTCGCAAAACATCAAGATTGGCCAGCACTACTCAAACTCTCTTCTTCCTATATAATAGGCTCATGATCACTCCAAATACTTTACATACATTTAATCTGGATGCTTTATCAAGTTGTTGGTCATGTAATGCTACCTCTGCTGATTTATATCACATTCTTTTTTCATGTCCATATACTCATCAATTTTGGTTGAAGGTATGGTCTCAAATTAATATTATTTTTCATACAAAGTTTCCTTTTCACCTATAAATATTTTTCTAGGTACCCTTACAGCTCATTGGCAATCCCTCACATGCAATACTGCTATAATAGATTGATTAATTGCAGTTGCCTTTCAACAAAGAACTACAAATCGGAAGCAATCCTCACAACTTTCTTTTCAAGCCACATATATCCCCTCTATCCCCTCCTATTAAAAGAGATAGTATGTGGTCACCTGTTACTATCTTTTTGGACACTTCTGCTCGTAATTTTACTTGTCATCGCCCACTGTTAGAAGAAGTACCAAAACCACAGTGAAATGTTTCATTACTATATTTTTCCTTATGTATATTGTTATGCCTTTATATTGGAGATATATTATTAATAGTTTGTTGTTTATATATTTTCTATTTCACTCTCAACACCCATGCGTTTGCTCTTTCAATGTATACTATGGATATAATTTTTGCTTTTTTCTCTCTCTTTCCCTTTAGATAGCATATAACCATTTTATATGCAACTGTTTCATCTCATTAAGCAGTTTTATACTTCTAACTATTCTACTGTTATTTACACATGTATAATGTTTAATAGGATTGTATACAATTTGTAGCATTCTTCTTTAACAAACTTAAAAAAAAAGTTGCATCACACATGCATCAGACAATAAACGATGACCCCGATAAATCAGCATCTAAGTATAATGATGCGTGCCCCAAATGTCCTTGTCTGCTCTCAGAACTTGACCAGAGGTTCTGTAGCAGGGGCAAAGAGCAGTGGTGAGGAGGAGACAATCCTGCCCGGTGCCCCTATTGATGGGGAAGAAAGAGGATAGAACATCGTTTACACAAATTCTGCCCATAGGCCATGAGTTTAGAAAGAGGTTATAGGATAGAAATTGAGTCTCAAATTGCATTCTCACAAGCAGTGAAAGAAGGTAGTCCCAGATTATGGAGTTAAAGGCTTTCTCGAAATCTGCAAATAAAAACAATGAAGGCCCCTTCAAGTGTGACAAGTGTATATATTATGATGAGTGGATTAATGGAAAATGAACTTGCTCTGGTCGCAAAGGGCCAGTAAGTGGGTGCATGACAGAAGGCGACTGGCAAGGGCCTTGGCAAGGATCTGGGCTTCCACATTGTTAATGGTCTGTATGAAGCGCACTGATCATGCAAACGAGAAGCTCCAGCGGTGACCTGCTCCTCGCGCCGACAACGATCTCCTTGCGGCCCCCACCAATGCGAAGCTCCATCTGAGGCTCCTCGTATGTTCTGGGACTTAGAAAAGGTAAACTCTTCTTCTGGACAAACCTGGTCCTTGCTTACGACCTGCACTCCATCACGGTTGGCATGAACTAGTGACCCGGTCCAGCGCGACCAGAAACCGGCGAGTGGCGCTTTGTGCTTTTTGACACCATTTCCTACTTATTGGATTTTTGGTGTTTTAGTTCATTCTGTTTATTAAAATTGACTTTTTCGAAATTGGTGTGGGATTTTTCCTGTGTTGTGTTTTCACTTCATTACTGTTCGAGTGCTGCTTAAATACTTTACACATTGCCTCTAAGTTAAGCCTGACTGCTTTTGTGCCAAGGTACTAGAGAGTTAAGGATAGGTTTATTAGTGTATTTTGTGGTTCACCCTGACCAAGACTGTATTTTTTGCTTAAGTGGGGCTCTCATCCCCCTCAAATAATAGCCCGATTGATTACACCAGCCCACATGAGTGGCTGAAGACACAAACAGACGATCTCCTAGTTTCCCGGGTAAGTGACACCTTGGCCTTCACCACTCCGAAGATCTGTAAATGCCCTAAAACAAAGGATGTTGTAGGATATTTTGGCATTGTCGATCGCCATCTTTGTAAGGTAACTGTTTTCTGATAGTTGGAAAATGCAACAACATTAAAGACAGTTTTTGAATGGTTGTAGGAATTGTGTAGCAGAGACTTGGTAAGAGTGGCTTTTTCGTTTAAAAATATGTGCCTCATTGACAAGAGGCCTACGCTGCCAGAATGTCACTTTTTATGACGCTCCGGTGGCACAGGCCTCTCAATCATATCTATGAGACGGCGCAAAGCCATCCTGTTTGGCTTTGCATGGCCTCATAGATATGGAGTAAGGCAAGGCAGTGCAATACGCTGCGATGCCTTATGCTACATCAAGGAGGCATTCCATGGGCGTTGCTGTGGGTTTTCCCATGCAACACTCATGGGTTTTAACACATTCCCAGATTTACAAGGATCTGTAAACCTGAGAATGCGTCAAAGCTGTGCGCCTCCTCAGGGGAGGCGTAACAAGGAGAAATAACTTTATTTCTCCTTGTTTTTTCCTCTATGTGTGCTGCATTCTGCAGCACACAAAGAAAGAGGAAAATGCCTCCATTGATTGTTTTTATGCAGGAAAGTGTCCCTTCCTGCACAAAAAACAATTGTGCCAACAACGCAGACACCCTTGCACCATGATTCAAGGGGTGCCTACATTGGCCCTAGGCACCAATTTGTGCGCCGGCACAGGCAAAGAGGACAGGAATGAGCCGTATTTCATTAATGAGGTGCATTCCTGCCCTTTCCCTTTGACACAGGGCAGCGCAGCACGGAGACTTGCGGCACTGCCCTATGCCAAAAAGTAGTAAATGAGGCCCTGTGTTTCTTGTAGTTACTCTACTTACCCAAATTGTTTCAGATTATAAACTGAGAGAAGTTGTCTTTATTTATTCTTCATCCCTCTGAGCGATTTTGTTTCTTCTTATAAGTCTTTAAAGAACCATTAAGCAGATAATTTCGGTCCCCCCTTAGTGTAAAAATGTATACTATTCGTGTAACGTATTTTTACAAATTCGCATTACAGCTTCATTATTTTGATTGCGCAAGATGATAAATGTCTTCCGGTGCTGTAGGTACAGCACGATGTGATGCAGCTGACGAGATTATCTAACATCCTTGCTGTCATTTTATTGCTCTTTACTTTCTGAAGATCTAACGAGTAATTTGTTGAAACACCTCTCTTGTCCAGTAGATGGCAGAACCTCATCACAATTCATTTTACAGACCAGAATAAAGGCGGTTTTCCTAACATTTAACTTTTTAGGTCGTTAATACAAAATTGTAACGTGACATTGTCTCTGGAACCACACCATAAACGAATCGAAACACACCTGTTTTGCATTTTATTCATTCACTTATTTTTGGCTTCCTTGCACTATAGAAAAACACAATCTATTGAAGTACAGACAAGTCCACCCGAGCTACCTCTCTTTCTCTCTTTCTCTCGTTGTGCTGCTTGGCCAATTTCACACGATATTTCATAGTCCGGTTTTGGAGGTCTTGGGACTTACAAATAAATATCTACTTTATTTAGGAAAATCTGCCAAATCATGTCTATAGTACTCTAGTGTACTTTTCTTTAAGTGCTCTATATTTATAGTTAGGTGGAAAATAGCTGGTAAAATATACCGCTGGGCCTTAGTAGGCAAAAATGCTTTAATCTGTAAGAGGGATAATTGTGAGTTTGTCAGATTATTAACTTTGGCAGAAATGCTTTAATGTGTAAGAGGAGGATTAATTGTGAGTTTGTCAGGCTATTAACTTTAAAATTGAAATATTGACTTGTCCAAATACTTGTGAAACTGTCCATTCTATTGATTAGTTAGCTTTAAACTGATGCCTGTAAAGTAGTGGGCTCTAGGTCCACATACTTTGTAAATAAGCGTGATCCGGACACATGAATAAGATACTTGCAACTGGCCACGAGCACATGGGCTCTTTTTATTGGCAGGGTGACCTGACCGGTGACTCCTCTGTTGAATGGGTGTGGGGTGGGTGTATGAACCAGCCCTCGTGGGAGAGGCTGGTAAAACACTAGACTGTGTCCAGCAGGACACAACATTCCTCCCAAATTTTTATTAAAAACAAAAACAAAAAAACAAACGTCCAATCTATGGGAAGGAATGAAAAACAACTAAAACAAATTAAATCTCACAGCTTCGAGAGCTGCACCTGTCCACCACTGTCTGCAGGACAGCGGTGGACAGGTGCAGCTGGGAGCACCTGGGCATCTAGGCACGCATCCATAATTTAACCAGTTACCTCTGGACATGAACACAGTGCTGATGAAGTTTGGAACCCTCTGCATCACACCAGTTGGGTGACAGTCCACCTACGTGATGCTGATCAGTCCAGCATGCTCTCGCTGTGATGCAGTTGGTGTTTTACAGTTCAAACTTGGTGCATCAGGAGTGTCCATTGTGAACGCTTGATGATGGTGTTGCTTGATCCACTGAAGATAGTCTTGTTGTGCTATGACCTGTTGAAAGTCCCTGTTATATGGCCTGGCTACCTCCTGGAATCCATCGTGAGGCAAAGTCAAGTCGATCTCTTGCACTTGGGGGAGGCCTCTTGGATGAGTAGCCATGGGACTGCCTGTGGGCTGCACTGTGGCTGCATATGTGTCTGCATCTGGACCGCCACAAGACCACTAGAGCCACTACCTAGTCACTCGTGCAACGTCAGGGGTGGATGTGTACTGGTCAGAAAATGCTCTCGCTACCGGGATCAGGATGCAAACTAGGTGAGCAGGTGGTCACTAGTTCTTTAGATCGTCACTGGTGCTTCTTGTCAGTTTGTATGGCAATGGTGCTGGACTCCAGTCTTGATCCTTGATGCTCCAGGGGTGGTGGTGATGCACATGGCAAAGGATGGAGTGGTTGCCATTAGATGACTTATACGACAGGTGGTGATGACTTGTATGGAGGAAGAGTGACTGGAGGGACTTTGCAGCCACGTAGTTCATTGTATACTTGATGCAGCTCTTCTTCTTGTTTGGCATGTGCGTTTGCAAGCAGGGATGCCATTTACTCTAAGTAGCCGGCTATAGGTGGCTGGACGGTCACACTGTGAAGCATCGGGCAGATACATAGTTCGCCCATGCAGGCGGCTTATGTTCGGTACTTCCGCTGTGCTATCTCCCATGACGTCACCGCACCCCGGTGGCTGGCTTGTGTTAGCAGGTGCACTCAGGTAGTCATACGAGTCCTCCTTCTTATCCCCTTGTTGATTTCTCCTGCGCACCTATGGTCGTCCATTCTTCTGTGTGACAGGGTTGTCGCACTCCTTTCTCTCCACTCCTTTTCTTCTTCACAATGTAGCAATGTGCCACGCTCTCCTCTTCTTACTTGCTGTGAGATGTGGCAACAGGCCACGTGTTGCATATCTTCTCTGCACATGCTGCGAAAGTGGAGACAGGCCACATGTTGCATGTCTTGCCTGCACATGCTGCGAAGTGGTGACAGGCCACGTATTATCCGCTCTTCTCACAGGGACCTCCTGCCAGCTCCGTCTTGTTCATTGGACTGTGCTTCTTCTCCCATCATGGACCACTTGCAGGTCCAGTCCTGTCTATATGATTGGGAGTCTTCTCAGGTGCGTCAGCCAGTTCGTGGATGGCAGTGGAGGTAGGTGTGTTTTGATGGATCCGGTCTGCAGCCTCTTCCATACAATTCTTTTGTTCGACACGGCATTCCAGGTGCAACTCAGGATCACTGTGGAAGGTGAGGGTCTCCTTTCTTTTGCAGTGATGGCAGCTTGCCACTAGGGGACATGCAACTCTCCTCATGCCTGTAATAGGCCTATGTGCAACACAGTCTTAAGGCAGTGTTGGGGTCACTCCTTGAATAGTCTCTGGCCCACTGCGGGCGGTGCTAATGCAGTTAGAGTGAACACGATCTCCTTACTGCGTTCGGACCACATGGTGCCCCTCATCTGGAATCTTGCTCTGTGAGATCTTTTTGATGCTTTGCTTCATTGATGGCGGGTAACCTCACTTCCACCTCTTCTTCGCTCGAGGGCGCAGTGTTTGCACCTCAAGGTTGTACCATCGCGGCGCTGTATCCAGCCTAGGGTCGTGTGCACCTGACAGGGTTGGTCATTTAATGTGACGTTCTCATTGATGGGCCAGCAGTGGCCATGCTGTGCTGAGGCAGCCAGCTGGTGCTGCACCTTTCATGAAGCGGTGCATTGTCTCTGTGCACCTTGAGATAGTGCTGTCAGCTGGCTCGTTGTGTTCCTGCTTTTCTTATGGTGGCATCAAACAACCACTGTGGGGCGCATGCAGCCCATGATGCTTTTCACCTGCTGTGGCCGCAGACAGCCGCGGAGGTGTGCGTAACGTTCACTTCTCCCCTTATAGGGTAATTTAGCTCTTCTCTCTATTTCTATTCTGTCACTGGCCCATATGCATGCAGCATTCTGTTGGCTGTGAATTCAATGTTCTGCGTTCCCCATCTTTTACATTGTGTGTGTGTGTGTGTTTCAGTCAGGCCTCTCTCACATTGCCAGTGCTTGCTGTCTGTAGCTTGGCTGATTTGGGGTCTCCCTGCTGTAGCTGGGCTTTTTTCGGGCATGGCCAGCTTTGGCCTTCCTAGGGCTCCTTGTGGGGGTTATCAGTATTTTCTGAAGAGGGAGGCTAACAGTATCTGTTCCTCTCCAAAGGCAACGACAGGCAGCTTTTTTTGTTGCAGTGTAGTTGGCCATTAATTTTCCTGTGTTTCTTTCCTTGGCATTTATAGGTGCACCTGGGGCTGAGAGGGCAGCATAGGCCTATGAACAGCTGCCCGTTTTTCCTTCTGTGCCCCATGTAGCACAGGTCTCTTTAGTGCCCACTTGCTGGGCTGCAGCTCTTTCAGGCTGTGCTTTTAGATGTGAGATCATGCCAAGCAAGTCCTGTGCTTTGGTGCCCTCTGGTAGGGTTCCAGCCACAAGGTAGTACAGGAGCAGTCTCCTTTTCTCCGACCTCACACCTCTTTGGGGGAGTGGTTACCCTCTGCAGAAACATGAATGCAGTTGAGGTGGTGGGGGCACTGCGGGTGCCTAGTTAGTGCCGGGCGTTAGGGCAGCTTATTCTTGTACAAATGCTGGCTGCTTCGGGGCTTGCCTCGCGAGTCACTGCTCTGCCAGCAGTCACCCAGTGCAGTGTGAGGAGCAACCACTAGGGGAGCTGTATCTGCGGCAGCCTCTCTGGTGCTGTGGGCTATGTGGGGCTGGAGATGCCGGTGTGGGGCTCTACTGAGCGCAAATAGGGCCCCCGTCTTTTCCCTTGCCAGCGGGGTTCCGCAAACGACTGCCGGCAGATGTCACGAACTGCGATGGAGGTGGGTGTGCTAGCTCTGCACTGGCTGCACCACAGATGGAGGGAGACACTCCGTATGGCTCTTCAGTGAGGCACAGCGGTTTGAACATGTGTAGGAGAGCTGTTGGAGGCACTGGTTATGCCGGTTGGGTGACATGGGAGGGGGCGTGGGGATCACCTTTCTCTTCATGCCGGTGACATTAGGGGGCTGTTGAGTGGCTTCCGGGAGGTCCACAAGGTTGTAGCTTGCAGCAGATGGGGATCACGATGCAGGGCGCTCTTTGCACAGTTAACCCCAGTGGGGGCTGCTGCTACAAGTCACTTCAGTAAATGGTGCCTCTACAGGTATAAGCCACGGCAGCCTTCCCACTGTTGCGGGCTGTGCCTTGTTATGCGGGCTGTGTACTCATGGCCGCATGGGGCATCATCATGCGGGTGGCTTATTCTTTGGCTGTTCTGTCAGGACCTCTGGCATTCAGAAGATGCAGAGGAACACAGTGCCCACTTGTACCTAGTTGCTAAGGTGCACTTTCCTTCTCTCACCAGGCCAATGTGCTTTGTGGACTTGGAGGGCGGCAGAGGGGTCACTCACTGCTTGCCACCGTGACGATCAGCTGTTGGCCCTTTGATTACCTACAATGATAGGCATGGGGCATTCCTCCCATGCGGCAGTGACTGCAGGCTGGCCATGCCCAGGTGCCTCATGCATGGACAGCGCACTGTATTTTCTGGCCGCAGCTTTGTTGGTGGCCCTGTCTCACCTTCAGTAGCCAGGCCGTAGTGCTGCTTACTCTTCTCTGCACTGTCCTCCTCACACAGTTCCTCAGCAGGGGGCAGCAGTTGTTGCAGCGAGGTGGTGGAGACAGTCTCATCTCTCCTCTTTGTTTTTTAAATTTTTACGGAGAGGAGGTGGTTCCCCCTTTTTCTAGGATGATGTCCCCACTACCACCGGCAGGCTGCAGCAACAATGCAGACCTTGAATAGCCCCTCAAACACAGAGACCTGCAAGGCGGCACCGCATGGAACAGACCCACTTGTCGCCAATGTAAAGTAATGGGCTCTAGGACCACATACTTTGTAAATAAGTGTGATACAGACACATAAGTAAGGTACTTACAACTGCCCATGAGCACGTGCACTCGGGCTCTTTTTATTGGTATTGATGCCTGTGTTGGATGGGTGTGGGGTGGGTGTATGAACCAGCCCTCTTGGGAGAGGCTGGTACAACACTAGACTGTGTCCTGCAGGGCACAACAATGCCCACCCTAATCAGGCGGAATTTCCTGCCTAATGTGCAGATACTTGGTTGCATTGTGGAAAGATTTAGGCGCCCAGTAGTTTGGCGTTAAAATCGCCGGTCCATATCTTACAGTCTCCTAATTGCTGTTTGTTTTCTTTCAGATAATTGCTCTCAGTACAAAAACAACATCTTCATCTATCCAGGGGAAAGCATGAGTTAATTATCACCAATTGTTGATCATTATGAAACCCAGAACCTGGCAGAGATATTCTTCCAGTTGGTGAATAAGGTGTAACCAAGTTGTGGTTACACTATAGTCAGTTCCCAAAGGACCCACATTAATTACCTGCCCAAACTCCCAACCAATTCGCAACCCCTTGTGGTATTCCTTGATTGTCTTGTTCTACAGGGCCAAAGTGCATTTTGAAAATATTTTTTTGTTACCATTTTAGGGAATGCTAAAGTCCACATGTTGTGTGCTTAACATCTTCAACGTTTAAAACTGAAGTTAGCTGAACGACCAATGTAGGCCTCATAAATGGTGTTAGAAATGGGGTTTCTGGATGGCAGAGTATGCACCCTGTCCAAGCAGGAGCCACAATCCTAGGCAGGGTAAGCCACTACACAACCCAAAATTATTCTGTGCTCACCCTTGGGTAGCTTGGCACAGAGCAGTCAGGCATCACTTAAGAGGCAATGTGTAAAGTATTTGTGCAACACTCAAACAGTGTAACAGCGAAAACAACACACTAAGGGGCACATGCATCAAGGTAGGCTTTTGCGATTCCTTAATTGCGATTATTAAGGAATCGCAATTAAGGAATCGCAAAAGCCTATGCATGTAGGAATCGCTATAAAAATAGCGATTCCTAAACATTCCTTAATTGCGACTCGCAAATTGCGACTCGCAATTAAGGAATGCCGTCCCATTCATTCCTATGGGCCTACAGGCCCATAGGAATGAATTGAGATTGCATGCGCAATTTGCGAGTACCAGTAGGTACTCGCAAATTGCTCATGCAATTTCAAGGTGCAAGGGTGTCAAAATGACACCCTGTTGCACCCTGAAATTGCGATGTGCACCCATGTTGTGCACACACATGCCCCAAGGGCATGTATGTGTGTAACCTAAAACTTTAAAAAATGCATTTTAGTGCATTTTTCAAAGTTTTTGCAAATTACAGACAAGTTTGATTTGTCTGTAATTTGCGGTCCCAAATAGCGAAATCGCTATTTGAAAGTGCTTCTAGCATTGCATTTAAGGAATCGCAAATTGCGATTCCTTAAATGCAATCACAATTTAGGAATTCGCAAATAATTGCGAATTCTTAAATTGCGCATAGGAAGCCACTTTCATGCATCTCCAAAGGCCAATTTGCGATCGCAAACGGCCGATTTTTGCGAATCGCACCGTTTGCGATCGCAAAAACCTTTGATGCATGTGCCCCTAAGACTCCACAACAGTTTAGAAAAATAAAGTATGACTTTATAAATAAAACAAGACCAAAAAGGATAAGAATCTTTTCAGTAGACATTGAAGTACGAAGTTGTACTGAATCAAAAAGTCAGAAGGGCGCTTAGAGACAATAAGCACATAAGTGAGTTATCGGGTCGCACGAGGCCAGGACTAAGTCAAGAGCTCCGGTCAACTGTGAGGGAGCACAGGCTGGCAGCAGGGACCTCCTTGGGTCCGTTGAACAAAAGTTTCATTGATCTGGAAGATGTCGTCGCTACAAGGCTGCGTAGATCACACTATGGATGAGATGCGTAGAGAGAGGTCTTCCACATAATTGCGGTGAGGCACCAAGTCCACTACAAATAACAGCGAGAGTGCATTGGTTCTGACCCACACTGCGACAGAGAGGCACCAAATCCGATGCGGATGTGTGAGTGCGTGTTGTCGAGCACCCTAGTGCCTCACTCCCAAGGGTCCAGGATAGCACCATGTGACAGGTAAGACTCATGACTTGTAGAGTCCAGCTGCAGATGCAGGTGGTTCAGGTCTTTGATATTCCTGAGACTTGGGAACAGGAGGCAAGCCAGCAAGCCCTTAAAGTCACTCTGGGTTCAAGTGATACAGGTCCAGTCCGTCTCACCCAGTCAGTCGAACAGCAGGCAGCAGGACGGCTCAGCACAGCAAGGCAGAGTTCAGTAAAGCAGCGGTTTGGCTGCCTTTTAGCAGCACCACTGCTCTTGTTCCTGGTAGAGTGGTCACAGGTCTAGAAGTGTACTGTCTTGGTAGGATTAGAGACCCAGTACTTATAGCCAAATATGTCTTTGAAGTGGGGGAGACTTCAAACAGGGTAATCAGCCTTTTGTGTGTAGGCCACTACCTATTGAAGTGTAAGTGTCAGCCCTTCCCTCTCTTCTTGCCCAGGAAGAACTATCAGAATGCAAATGTATGTAGAATTTTACTCAGGCACACCTAGCCTTCCTGTGTTTGAGGCTGTCTAGAGGGAATGCACAAAGTGTAGCCGTCACCTACCCCAAATGTGTATTGGAGGCAGGCTGCATGGCACACAGAGCTAAATGCAGAAAAATGCCGACATTCTAAAAGTGGCATTTCGAAAATAGTAATGTTAAATCCAACTTTACCTGCAAAGGAACACGGGCCACTAAGGCGGCATCCCTAATAACAGTCAGAACCTGGTCAACAGTGAGGGGGTCAAGGGGAGTGCCCACAGAACAAGATCAGTTGACACTAATTTCCTGCAATATAGCTGGGATCAGGAAAATTACTTGGAACAAGTCAGTTCAGGAATATCTAGCCATTGGAGACATAGTTTGCCTCCAGGAAGCCTGGGCACAGACAACAACTCCCATGATAGGCTATTATGAGTTTCTAAAAACAGCCACCAAAAGGAACATCTTCGCGCCCTTCCAGGGAGGACTATCGATCTTTGTAAAACATGCCTGCAAATTTGTTGCCAATGAAATTTTGGTTAAATCACCGGAGATACAAGCCATATGACTAAAAGGAATAAGACTGAATCAACAACATCTCCGAATGCTGCTAATAAATTGCTACATAAATCCAGAGCCAGAAGAAAGATTTTATTGAATCGTTCACAGAGACACTGGAAGACTTGCTGACCGCACATGATAGACACCTTGTGCTCATTGCTGGAGACTTTAATATGAGGGGCCTGGAAAGGAAAATTGAAACGTACAAGCATGCGAGCAAGGCCGAACTCTTCCTTACGTTTCTCCACAATAACAAATTATTTCCAACCCACACATTGAAAGCGACACACGATCCTTCATGGCGCCACAAACCCACGTTTAAAGACACATCCACAATCGACTACATATTAGTCAGCGAACAGCTAGGAGATAGACTGTTGAATTTTGAAGTAGATGACAGAGGAGAAAGTGATCACAGGCCATTGCATGTTACCCTACAATTAACAGTAAGACAGGCGGCCACACTTCAAGTGATAGGGGGCACAATGGGTGAAGAGCGGCAAAAGGTTCTCCAAAGAATCAAATGGTCAACAAAGCTCAGAAATAACCTTAAGGTGTGGTTTGAAATGCGGAAAAATAGTTTAAAGCCAGTCACCCCAATCTCAGCAATAAGCAAATGGGAAGCCTTGATTGCAGAACTGCAGCAGATCCTTGGGAAAGTGCAATGTAAGACCCAGAGAAAGAACGTGGAAATGATGCATCATGGGCCCGGTTAAAAGAAAGGCCAGGTTCAGAGCAAATACGCCCTCCAAAAGGCATTGAGAGCAAAGAAAAAAGGAGGCAAAGCACTAGAGGGCCTCTCCATAGCTGCCGCAAGATCAGTATACAAAAAGAAATTATGGGAGAATAAAAGGGAATACACGGAAGGAGAATGGTTGAAAGGGTTTTCCATGCTGAAAGAAAGGAATAACACCAGAATGTGGAGGTACATAAATTGGCTTGAAAATCAAGGTTGGTCAAAGGAGAACAGCTTTGCTGAAAAGGACTGGGAAAGACACGTTAAACAACTATACACCAAAGAATCTGCTGGGGATACCTTTGAAGGGAGTAGACCAGAAGAAGTCAGCCATAACATCGAAGGCATTCAAACCATGGAAGGTGTAGCCACCGACATCGACAACAGCAGCAAGGGAGCAACTACCCTCAACATCGAAGGCACTCAAATTACTGAGGGCGAAGTCATGAAACTCATTGAAAAAATGAGGAATGATGGCGCACCAGGTCCCAACGGGATCCCAGCTCCAGTATTCAAAACAGCCCAGGCATTTTTCACCCCGATTCTGACCTCACTATTTGAACAGGCTTATCTGACAACAACGATGCTGCAGTTTTGGAGAGGCTCAATTTTACACCCCATATATAAAAAGTGAGAACGATCAAACCTTGCTAATTATAGGCTGGTTGCTCTGCTTGACATAGAAGCTAAGGCATTTGCCCTGGGCAAAAGAAAAATAAATCCTCCCAATTCATCAGTCAGGATTCAGGCCAAACAGCTCTACAATGGACAACATCATGGCATTGGCATATTTTTAAAAACTAGCAGTTATGAAAGCTAAACCGTCCTTGCACTGCTGTTTTATAGACTATAGCAATCAATAAAGGGTTCTGGCCCGTAATAAGTAAGGCTGGACCAATCAATAATCGAAACAACAAAACATCTGCCAGTACTGATAATTATTCACTAGTTCACTTTCAACAATCACACGTGGCATTCATAGTGATTGAATAACTAAATTTAAGAATAAATCTTTTCTTTTTAATGTATTAGATCATTTTTAAAGGTAGAAACTCTCTTCATGTTATTATTTTCATGAACATTACAAACAATTTTGTGGACCACACCATAAAAGACAAACATATAATTACAAATTTTTCACATGAGAGACATAACAATACATCTTTTTATAAAAACATTTTGCATAACTTGAGCAAGCTCAAATTCTGACAGATACTAAAGAAAGAAAAAGGAAGAAAACAAAGAGCCCAAAGGAAAGGTCTAAAAAAAGTGCACAACAGTCATAATGTGAAGTATAACACAGACCCAGGGCAAATAATGGCCAAACAGTTAGGTATTCAGGTCATATTAAAGAAACAAATGTATTAATTGTCATATATTTCAGTGACCTGATACTCAAAAATTTGTATTGCGGGACTTGTTTGGACACACATAAACGGCCAACGCGTTTCAAACCCACTAAAATGTTTGGGGTTCTCCTCAGGACCTGGAAAAAGAGCTAAAAGAAAAAGAAGAAAAGAAAGATTGCACGTGTTACTCATCATTCTGTTGGCACAACTACACTCCTCTAGCCATTTTTAGGTCTCGGCTAGGCAGCGCATGCGCTGTCTCGTCGAGAGATGCTGTATACAGTATTGTGGGGGGAAGCTCCGCCCACTTTCCGTCTATGTTTTTCATTGGCTTCAATCATAAATGCTGCATTTTGATTCGTTTTCGGGTTGTTAGTCCCTCCTCCTGACGGCCATGTTGTCATTTATATCCTTCCCTGGCTATCGGCCCCTTTACTCCAAAACTATTTTTGCCCCTGTGTCCCACCCTGCCCACTCCCGCAGTCCGTGAATTTTCGCCACCCCACCTTCAGCCCCCCCCACTCCCGTTCGTGCCTTCCTGGACCCCCACCCTCCAATTTCCAATGCAATAGGTTTCGCGTAAAAACGCGTCCTATTGCATTAAGAAATGCTTGTTTGGCGTGTGATTGGTGGGTCAGTTCGCACTCTTTGTCTCGCATGCGTGCGATGCCTTACATCGTACGCATGCGTGACAAAGCAGTGGCGTTTTCACACTTCACATCGGGAGGCAGAGACAGCACAAGCAGCGACGCGGTTTCCTGCAGCCTTCTCAGAGCCGAGGGAACAATGGTGAGGGTGTCTGTAGTCCAACGAAACTAGTGACTGCTGTAGTGATTTATGCTCTTGCTATCGACCTGCGCTTGAACTGCGCAATAGATGTCATTGCTTTTAAATGGTGGTGTGTGCGCGGCTTGCAGGGCAGTAATCACGGTACATGCGCTGTGAGTCACTAGTACACGGCCGGACTTGAGCGAAGGGAAATCGCAGCAAACTTAAGATGCGAGCGGGTCCGGAGCTGCGCCGGACTATGCTACGAGTGCAGGCCAGGCAGGGTGGAGATAGGGCAGGAGTTGAGTCGGGGCGTGGGCAGCCACTCACTGACCTAGACTCACCATACCTGTCAGGGCCACCCCTGGCATGAGGCCAGGCGCGGGCTCCCAGGCTGACTGCTAGTTTCACAAGAGACAGTGAGGACGCTCTGAAGAATTCCGTTCCAGACAATTAAGGAAGTGACAGCCTCAGCAGGCTGTGGTCCTCTCCACCCTAGTGTAGATAACAGGCGGGGAGCGGTGGGCAGCACCGTCTGCAGCGCACACACCTCCCAGCACCGGTGCACACCACAGACATAGCGCCTGGCCTTCTGGTACATAGAGCTTCGAATACAAAAAAGAGCGGGGACTATGGCTTACGCGAGTTGGTGGAACGCCACGGTAAATGTTTGCTGTATACCTTTTATTTGCTTTCGTGTTGTTTGGCAGGCTTTCTCCTCTTGGTTTCTGTGGGGGTTAGAACGAGCGCGGATTCATGCCTGGAATGTGAGCTTTGCATTCTCTGGAAAGAATGCCTTTCTGGGCTGAAGGTTTGAGTATGTGTGCTCGACCCGAGCAAGCCAGCCCCTGTGCGAGAATCCAGCACGCTGCCTGACGAGCTGTCTTTGATTTATTTTATGTCAGGACGAGTTCGGTCACATAATTAACCAAGCAGCTATTATAGACACCTTACCCGGGATAGCTTCGGGGCTGGTGCAAAGCTGTAGGAAAAAGCTGCCCACATCATGGTTCCTGTTTCATAGCTGCCAAGGTTTCAAATTGCTATGTGTGACATTTTCATAATTTCAGTGTACTTATGAGTGACATTTCAATGACTATGAGTGACACTTTCTCGCGAGCAAAATGAAGCAATGAAGACGGGGGAAACATATATCAGAAATGACACCCATTTGAGCAACAAGAAACTCCAAGAAAATCTGAAAACTGCAGCAAAGCACCAGAAATCATTGCCAGCCTCTGGCCCCCTACCCGCCAGCAATCAATCAGGAGAACATCAGGACTCCAGGGACTCTCTCTGTCCATGCGACGTGGGACCCCCGGCCCAACAGGAAGGATGTGTGAGGCTCCAACATGAACAAGACAAGGTACACAGGGATCCAGGTATCTCAGCTGCCTGTCACAGAGTCAGTCAGCTGACTCGCGCGCGGACAGGCTGAGCACAATTTTCCATTATCCTCACAGAGGACGGCGCAATCATGTCCCATACAACATATCCGAAACTGTCAGAAACCTGTTAAAATTACCCCCATGTAGTTTTGAGAATTAAACCACAAACTTAAGGTAGCCAGAATGTAAACACACACACTTGTCACACCCTGGGCCTCTACCGGCAGCCACGCCTGCAGCCATGCTGATGCAGAACTTTTGAGTGAATTTAACACGTCATGACCGGACTGGCACCTCACTGGCTGCAAGCAGCTGCCGATCACGGGCCTGCCATATGGCGAGTAAATGAACATATAATGGGTCCGGGCCATGAAAAAATGGCAAAAATGCAAACGGGCGACGCTTCAGCCGTCAAGGAACTATGTTTGTTATCTTAGTAACAAAGTACAGTGGCTTAGTCAAACCCTATTTTTAAAATTCAAATGTTAGCACATTATTCTCTGCACTGTGACTCCAGACAAGATGTCTTAGCTTGTTTTCTATAACCAGATATGGGTGTTCTCCGCAGAGAATCTACTTGCCAGGCTGAAGAGCTGACTCTGTCCCAGTCTTACAGTACTGGTCTTTTACAGGCACAAGACCGCAGTGTTACATAAGCCTTAAGGGCCTTCACAAGACGTGATTGCACTCCACTGACTCGGTCTCTGTCACTTGTTAAAATAGCAGCAATGCAAACAGGCGACGCTTCAGCAAGCAAGGAAGCTTGTTTGTTATCATAGTACAGGGTAACGTGCAAAATGGGTGAAATCCAAGGAGCACAGTTCCTTGGTACACACTAGTGACTGATTTAATGTAATAGTGTTTTTTACGAGCTGCAGTCGGTGAGAAATGTGTAAAATAAACTGCCTCCTTTCTTAAATCATTGAAACAACTGCGTTTGCATTCACATTTATCTCCCACTTAATTCCATCACGTTTTAAACAGATCTGCATACATATGGCGATTGTTTTACAGGAATATGTATTTTTAGATATTTACCAACGCGTTTTAGAGCACCAAACTGAGGGATTTCGGGATATTTGGTAGTATGGCTTGTTCAAACCTTTTTCATATTCACATTTTAGCATGGTTTTATATCGATGTTGTGCGGACACAGTCCACTTGCCAGGCTGGACAGCTGACTGTCCCAGTCTTACAGTACTCCACTGGTCTTTTACATGCGCGATACCGAAGTGTTTGGGGGCCTTCACAAGAGGTGATCAGGTCAGATATTACACTCCACTGACTCAGTAACTTACCAACTGTTGCCGCGCGACTCACTTCCTCCTCCCTCGGATATTGAATCGGTGCAGCCGGGGTCATATTTACTACAGCTGAGACACGCAGTTGCTGGGGCTGCTGGAGGTGCGAGCAGGCAGCGCCGCCTGCACACCATCATGATTTATTTGAATGTTCCGCAAACTAGCCCAGCGCCTCAGCCTCCTCTCTCCCACAAGTGAACTCCAGCAGCACGACGTAACCTGACGTCAGGTCCCCGTAGCACCGTGGGCTGTCTCATGTCTCGGTAGTACCCATTGGGCAATACCTTGACCTGACGTCACCAGGAAGCCGCGCCGCAAATAATCTTGAAGAACTCAAGTAATGATACATTGTGGTATTAAGCAGCAGAGCGAGCGCCCCAAGCGTGCCGAAGCAGCTCGCACACGCCACGGCTCGCTTCCAGCTGCCCACTGACTCCGCGGTTTAATTTGGCATCTGAGCTGATAAAACTCCTTGTCTTGAGGCGCTATGCATTATGCGTGACAATGCATTTCAGTGCGGTGATGCGGAGCACCACACTGAAATGCGTTAGTGTCACGTCTGAAGCGTGATACTTGGCAGGACTTCATAGTTTTCTCTTTTACCCATTTCTCCCCCTCTGCTGTACTTCTTATTTCTTGCTCCCTTCACGCGCTCAGGAGGTGGAAGAGTGACAGAGACTACCTTTTACTAGGGTTGGTTCCACTTTCAGAAATAAATGTTTTGCAACTGTGTAGCTTAGCTTACAACAGGCTACTAGTTAGAACTTTCATGACTTTACTTTCAAATGATGTAGCTCAAAGGTACAGAAAGTAAACAAGGCTCATGAGAGCGTTGTATCATTCCTGTTTCTGACACCGCCCTTACTCCGCTGAGACCAGAGGGTCACCGTTGCGCTCTTAAATGATGCCCATGACAAAATCTTGAAAGTTCAAGAACACTTCTGTGGGAGATTTTATGTCAAGGGATTTGCGCTCCAGGTTTCCAAGTACTATGGGTGGGAGTGTTGATCTAATGGCTATTTTCCTCAACAACATCACCGTTTTATCATTTAGGCTGGGTGCATCTCAAATAAGGTTGTGTTTCTGGTTGAGAACTGTGGGCCAAGACAGTCAGAACTCTCTGGGAGGTGGCTACCCACAAAAAAATAACAGTCCCACAGAACATATAAAGAATATGTATTCTCCGTTCTCCACTATCTGATCTAATTATGTGCAGAGATGAGGACACCAGAGTACAGTAGAGCCAGACAACAGTTCTTAAGAATGGAGAGTCTTTTAAGCTTGCACAAATGAGACACTGTAGGGCTGAGTGGTCGGAATGCATGCCCTTTTGGTGCCCTGCCTGTATTATACTATTGCACATCCTTTGTCCCGAATTTTTGTCATGAATTTTGACCTTCCGTCCTGAATTTTTGTCCTGAATTTTGACCCTTTGTCCTGAATTTTTACACTCACCGTCCTGAATTTACAACCATGCCAGTTGGTCACCCTACAAAGCATTGCTTCATGTTAGAACTGCCTGAAGATATAAACTTAACGCACTCTGTGCCTGATGGGTTTAAAGAACTTCAGAAAAGTGTAATTTCTGTCAGTGTGTTGGAAGACCGATAACAGAATGTATGCTTCCTGAGCACCAGCTGACTAATGGCAGAAATGTCAAGTATGTTAATAGTCCTATTGATACATAGTCCCTGGAAGTAGGGGTGCAGGAGGTGCTGCAGCGCCCCAAAGTAATCATAATGAAGTTCGGAAGGTGAATGAGCAATAAAGAAGCCTTTAAATGTTTTGTTTTCATTTTGCCACATGTGCTGTGAGGTCAAATGTCAGGTAAAGTTTTCTGTCAAATTGCTGCTTAGTTTTTAGGTTTCACCTAGCGTTGCAGCGCATGCACTGCTCGCTTTGTGAGGCATGCAGTATACACTATAGCGGGGAAGCTTTGTGGAAGCTCCGCCCACTTTCCGCCCTTCTGTTTGATTGGCTTACATCGTAAATGCTGCTTTCTGATTAACCCTGGGCGTAGTTTGCGTAGTGGCGCTACGCTACGCGAAGTGCACTACGCAAGCTACGCGAGCTGTGTAGTGCGATAGGGAAAATGCTGTTCGCACTGATTGCACAGTGCCGGATGCTTGTCCGCACTGTGCAATCATTGCAAACGGCATCTTGCACAGTGCAAGCGGTCGTTTTCTGCCGCTCGAGTAGATTTTTACTCGAGCGGCAGTTTTCTCAACGCGGACTGGTAGTTTCTCATCGCGAGCGGACGCGAGCATACGCGACCACTCGCAATGAGAAACCTGACCTCCCCGCGTTGAGAATCTCGCCGGGAGGTTTATTTTCCACACTCGCGATCGGCAACTTGATGTTGCCGATCGCGAAAGAGGAAAAAGTCTCGCCAGGATGTCATTTTGCCCGCTCGCGGTCGCCAACTTGACGTTGAGGACCGCGAGCAAGCAAAAAATGCCCGCTACGCGTTTTTGCACAGTGCTACGTGCAATTCGCGTAGCGCGAACTACGCAAACTACACGAGCATAGCGTAGTACTGCGCCCAGGGTTAATTCTGATTGGTTTTCGGCTTGTTAGTCCCTCCTCCTGATGGCCATGTCGTCATTCGTATACTTCCATGGCTATCAGCCCCTTTACTTTCAAAAACTATTTTGTTCCCGTGGCTCACTTTCTAATTGGCTCGCCTCTTTCTAGAGCGTTGTGGAGTTGAGTTAATGGTGGGATTTAGCTGACAGTGCCGCTGTGTGCATAGAGACGACATGAAGCTGCAGTAAGAGGTGGAGGTTGTTAACCGCATGCTTCTGACATTCGGCATAAGGAACCGAGGCAAAGGGACCCATGCTGTGCTGTCCATCTGCAGACAGCGTCTCCAGAGCAAGTCTGAGGGCAGGAGTGCTGCTGTCTACTTGATGATCTGCACACTTAAAGATAAGGCGGGGTCCAAGTACAAGGTAAGGGCTTTGTCCAAGGGGCTTGTGTTGCCTGCAGGTTGTGCGGGGCTAACATAGGGGCGACTCAGGGGAGACATCTGCAGTATGAGGTGGAGGTCGTTAACTGCATGCTTTCAACATTTGGCATAAGCAACCGAGGCAAAGTGACCAGTGCCATGCTGTCCATCGGCAGACAGCGTCTCTAGAGGAAGTCTAAGGGCAGGAGTGCTGCTGTCTACTTGATGATCTGCACACTTAAAGATAAGGCAGGGTCAAAGTACAAGGTAAAGGCTTTATCCAAGGGGCTTCTGTCGGCTGCAGGTTGTGCAGGGCTGAGTTGGGAGCGACTATGGGGAGACATTGCATGCGTTTATCAAAAGAAAAACACTGACGTCCGAAACTAGCTCCTCTGTCTGTACACAGATCAGAAAAGTCACCCTATGTTGCAATAATGTGCGATAATGTGCTGCATCGCTAAATACTTAGAAGGTCCCAAAGGCGAGACCGATTGCATTGCAAATGCTTGTTTATAATTACCTTGTATGTACAGTGTTGTGGCATTCACTACTGCCACTTAACGCTTTACTTTCTTGGGCACAACAACTCCAATAACACTAACAAAAACGAAATAGGAGGAAATTAACCCTAGTTCCGGACTGAAAAAATGAGTTTAGAGAGGGCAAGTGAAGGTTAATGTCTTACCTCTCTAAATTATGCTTGTGGGCCACCATCGATAAATTCTGAAGGGTATTATTCAAAAGGCTCCAGCGATCAGCTGTATAAAAAAGGGGGAGATCACATAGTTCAGTGTAGTGATCAAGTCCACTCAATTCAGGTGATTCAAAGAGGTTTATTACAAGATGGTACAAGATCACAGGGCGACCATAAGTAGACCAGATCAAGACTAGAACAAGACCCCACCAGGAGCAGCCAGCAAGCAACTCAGCCCAGTCAACTGTGGCTCATTTGACTGACAACATTCCAAACCATGTCATCACTGTAGGATTCTACAGGCAGGGCATGCATAACCATGAAGTCAGGATATAAAATATCCCCTTTCTCCCAAATAAACAAAAGAACAACAATGAGAGAAAAAGAGAGAAGAAACCAGAAAGAGAAAACACAGAGGCAACAGGACCGCAAAACAATCGAAAGAAGAGCAACAAGAGCGAAATCAAGTAACAGAGAAGAAAGGAAAACAAACATAGAAACCATCCTCCCTTCTTACACAACAGAAAAGAAGAAAAAAACAACAACGTCAGAGAAAAGGATAAAAGAAAGCACAAAAGACTGCCCCAAAGCACACCCACTGGCCAGAACAGGAATGAATGGAGGCTGAAAATGGAAAACTAACAGAACACAGGGCTACAGGCTGCGACGAACGCAGAGGAAGGAAACACGACAGAAAAGCAGAGGAAAGCCCAGAATCCAGAAGAGACACGAGAAGAAGACCTCAGATGGAAAACAGAAAAGAAGAAAGAAACAAGGAAGATGAAGAAAAATAAGGGTGATTCTTCATCTAAACACCATTATCATTACACAATGACAAAAATGTAATGCAAAGATAACAGTGCAAATATAGCAATACAAAATACAATATAAACGGAACATACTTAGCAATGAAAGCATGAAATGCACTCAAATAGGGTAAAAGCGTAAGCTAAATATGTAAACTCGAATGCATGGGTGAGAACCCATGACTAATCTCTTGGGATAGAGATGCGTTGTGCACAAAACTGGGAATGCTCCCCATACACATCTCAGTGTAAGGACAAACTTTGTGTGGAAAAACCACACCGTAGTAATGTAACTGTTTTAATACAGCACATATGAGTAGGTACTCATGACATATTCCAAACAATGAAAGGAATATTAGGGTAAGAACCCGTGCTAATGCAAAAGGAATATAACCATTGCATGAATCACCTGTAAAAGGGTAGAACTGACAGTGTTTGGGTAGGAAACCGAACACATGGGTAGGAAACCGAGACTTAAATGTGGGTAGGAACCCGAACCAATGGGTAGGGACCCATGACAAATCTCTAAAGAAAGAGATGCATAAAAGATGCAAGAGGACTGGAACCTATGCATAATTGCCCTGAAACAACACAATAAAACATAGAACCAAGGGCAAGCATACTAAGATAATGCATCAAAAAGCGACATTACAGTATGCATAAAATTTGAAATAAACAGACTCTGTTACATTTTGAAAATACTCCTAGCTTGATAACAGCAAGACATTGTAAATACATAGATTACCTTTTCCAGCAAAATAAAACATTTTAGCATTATTTTCAGTAGACATGCACCAAAAATAACAATGGTGTGCCTGTCACCGCGATGATAACAAAGACTAGGCATTGCAATGAACAAAATAGTACTTTGTATGACCTCCACAAAACTTGTGACAGGAACGAACATTGCTGGTAAATCGAACCCACAGAAGATGGATGGTCTCTAATTTAAAAGATGAATTCCAACTTGGCACACTAGATGGCAACGTAACCTTGTGCAGAGGATTAAAATAATGAAACACAGTTCATGTTGAAAAGTCATCGTCGCTCCAATAAGCCTTTAAAAATATTCTGGTTACTCTTTCGTTATGTCCAAATGTAAAACTGCCACAAAACACACCAACTCTGACACCGGATGATAGCATGCACTGACCTCTGTAAGATGATCCATCTGATCATCAGATGACCTTCTAGCTCTGCAGAAAATCGAATGAAAACAAAACTCCCACTCGTGACAAACAATATCGCTCCAACGATGAGAAACATGTGGAAGAAAGAACACTTGAACCCATATGAAGAAAGTCCAACTTCAAAATGGAGGCACGCAAACGACGTGATTGCTGGATGGCTCACGGTGCGGTCCTGTTGCAGTGTGTCCAATAGGCAGCATAGATGACCAGCATAAATAAAGACGTCACAAGTGGCTCCTAAGCTGCTCCGCGCGACACCATAGACCAGGTGAGGTGCGCGAGCAGCAATTTAAACTTGAATAAAAGCGTAACTGTCACTCTTTTGCGGGCCTGATTAAAGCGAAGTCTGTGTATAGGTTGCTAAAACAGACCCGAAGACCAAAATGCCTTCCCAAATGCAACGAGTTCCTCCGACAGTTATTTTGGTGACATGGGAGGGCAAACCAGCGCAGGGAAACCGCTCACCCAAGCTTATGAAAAGCTCTGTTGTGCCTGAGAGGGTTGTCGCTCGAAAGACTGCCCGACAGAAACGGTAATCCAAGTGACAGCGAAAGATAGCAGAGTCTTTGGTAGTGGTAAAAAGTACACACGCAGGATGTCCAAATAAAAGAACTTGGCCAGTCTGAAAGCACAGCAGACAGCACTCTTCCTGCCTAGAGCACAGGACAGAGACGTTGGGAGGCATGGAGAGCTTACCCTCAGAGGCTTGTCAGGTTACCCTCAGGGAAAGCACAGCACAGGACACAGGCATTGAAAAATGGCAGGCTTACCCTCACCACATTCAAGGCACAGCACAGGACGCAGACACAACATAAGATGCAGGAGTTGGTAGGCGCAGACGTTGGCAGGCTTGGAGAGTGTCAGGCTTACCCTCACTGAAGGCACAGCACAAGATGCGTAGAGATGATGGGGAGTAGACAGGAACAACTGGCAGACTGCTGTGGGCGACCGATGGGAGGTCACTGGTGGGGTCAGGATGCCAGTTGGGGTAACTTTAACTGAGTTGCAGGAGGTTCTGTAATTTTCAAATTGCTTGAAGTTCTTGTAGAGGTGACAGAAGCAGGTTCTTTTAAAGATCGTCACCAAAATTCTGCCTCCCAACGCCTGCGTCTTGTGCTGTGCCTTCATTGAGGGTAAGCCTACTCTAAGCTGTCTGGAAGAAGTGTGTTTCTGGCTCAAAGCTACGTAACCTGCCATTTATCATCATCAGCACGCTGTGGAGGAAGAGTGCTGCTTTCTCACTGCTACCCCTGTTTGTGCGGTGCCTTCTTTGTGCCTGTTATACAGTATTCCTTGCCTCTCATTGACGTTTTCACTGTCCTGGCAAGAAGAGCGGTATCTACTGTCTCCTGGAAACCTCTGCCATTTATCTGTCTTCTCGGCTTCAAGTTTTGGGTAAGAACCTAAATATTTAATGCAAAGGGACAGATATGGGTAAGAACCCAAATATTTAATGCAAAGGGACTGACACCCTTGCATAGCTCCCAGGAGGGAGGTAGAACAGAGTTGTGCACAAAAAAAAAGAAATACTCCCCATACACACCCTATGTAGGGTAAACAAATAAAACAAGGGGTGTCCGTGTATGGACAACTAGTGTGGAGCTTCCACACTGTGCACAAAAGCAACGTAAATGTTAGCTTTTCGGGTAGGAACCCGAATACATGGGTAGGAACCTGTGACTTAAATTTGGGTAGGAACCCGAATTAAATGGGTAGGAACCCATGACTTATCTCTTGGGAAAGAGATGCATAAAATTAAATGGGTAGGAACCCATGATTTATCTCTTGGGAAAGAGATGCATAAAAGATGCAAAAGGACTGGAACCTATGCATAATTGCCCTGAAACAACACAATAAAACATAGAACAAGGCCAAGAGTAGTAAGACAATGCATAAAAGCGACATTGTAGTATGCATAAAGTTTGAAATAAACAGACACTGTTACATTTTGAAAAGACTCTTAGCTTGCGTAAGTCAGGTGTATACAGAGATAACATTGCTGCCAACGTACATGTGACTGTGTGAGAGAAAATGATCCCAATGAACATGTACAAGTAAAACATTTGAATCCCATCCTCGTCGCCAAAATTCTGTAGTGATCAAGTCCACTCAATTCAGGTGATTCAAAGAGGTTTATTACAAGATGGTACAAGATCACAGGGAGACCATAAGTAGACCAGATCAAGACTAGAACAAGACCCCACCAGTAGCAGCCAGCAAGCAGATCAGCCCAGTCAACTGTGGCGCATTTGACTGACAACATTCCAAACCATGTCATCACTGTAGGATTCTACAGGCAGGGCATGCATAACCATGAAGTCAGGATATAACATTCAGTAAACCGCGAGTGGTATTAAGTGGCGCCAGGAGCGGTAACAGCGGCGATAGTACAAACGTACCTCTAAATTAGCTCGAAGTCATCAGCGGCTTTTTTTGAGATATTCTAAACCTCACGCGTGTGCGCACTCTGTGTGAAGAAACAATAAAAGCGGTTACGGTCGCAAATGATCGTTACTTTTTATTTAAAGTGTAAGCCGGCGAAGAATTAACCATACCTCTATTTGCCCGGGACACTCAGGGGCTGAGTTTGCCTGCTGGGCGCATCTAAATCATCTGCGTTAGAAAAACAAAGGGCCACGTTACGAACGTCTAGACAGGCACTTTTCCGTTTTGGATGGCTGTGGCAGCAACTGTGGAGCATATTTACCTAACGCATTGCTTGGGCACAGCTTCAGCCGATCGCCTCGTCTTATCAGGAGCCAGCGTTTAACCTACAGGCGCAGGCGCATTTATACAGCGTCATAAAGGCTGTATGTCACGTGGTGTGAAATTGAAGGAATTTTATTGTGCAAAAACGCCGTGATCATCTGTGCTTGTAACAAGTGCAATGTTTTTTTATCTCGACTCACAATTATTTGCGTCGGGGGCACTTGGGCCAAAGTCAATGTAGAAAACAGTAGGTAGAAATTGTGGACATCACGGGGGCGCCGATTGTTTAGAGAGGCATTGATGGAAATGAATTAAAGATCTTGCTTGCTGCATTTTAACAGAATGCATTCTGGTGTTTGTTGTCCATTTTAATTAAATGGTGGAATGGGGACGTCTGATGGCAAAGTGGAGGCCTAAATATACGGTGTATGCTCTGTTGTCTATTGGATTGGCTAGATAGCATCAGCAAATCGTCAGGCATAATGGAACTTCATCGCAGACTGCTACCACTACAGCTGCTTTCTTGACATTTATTACAAATTAAAAATCTCCGAAAGTTCGTTAAGGCCGTCCACAGCGGTATTGTATTTGACAATGAGCATCGCTTCCCTTTGCAACAAAGTCCTTTCAACATCACCTCCTCGGGGGTTCTTGTCAATTTTTGACAGACTGGTCCATTTTAGGTCTTTTACGTCATAGTTTTTCGACAGCCAATGGTTCAGAAGGGGAGCATTAGTCACTTGTTTACGAATCCTCGACAAATGCTGTGAAATGCCTTGGCGTGCTTCCTGATTGGTCTTTCCAATGTACAATTTGGAGCAAGGGCATACTATGCCATATACAACATTTTTACTTTTGCAGTTGGTAAACTGATCATGCTTCCATTTGATGTTGTTGAAATCGAAAAGGGGCCTTCCATCGTTTGTGAACAGCATGAACAAGTACCACATTTGTGATGACCTCTAATAGGAGGTAGATTGAGTTGTGTCCTAAGAGTACTTTTGTTTAATGGTTTCTGTGCCCCTGCTCAGCTATCAAATTTCCCACGCTCTTGTCTTTTTTCAGAGCAAATAACGGTTTGCTCCAAGCGGAGTATACTTTCTGTACTAGATGCCAGTTTTGGTTGATCACCTTTTTGAGGAAATTGGTGCGTGAGCAAAAAGTGGTAACAAAAACCATCCGTTCTGTGGGCTCTTTTCTCTTTTTTTGTAGCAGTGCATCCTTAGGTGCCCACCACGCCCGTTTCAACGCGTGTGTCAGCAGTTTTTTAGGATAGCCTCATGATCTTAATTTTTCAAGAAGATTGTTCGCATGGAACATGTACTCGTCTTTTGTTGAACAATTCCGTTTTATCCTTAGAAACTGACCGACAGGAAGATTATCGCGCAAGCTCCGTGGGTGATGGCTTGTGTAGTGAAGAGCCTTGTTTCGGTCAGTTGGTTTTATATGTAATGAAGTGATCAAGGAGGCTTGAGAGCTGTACACTTCAACATATAAGAATGTAATAGTGTTCGGGCTGTAATTTAAGCTGAATTGTATATCTGGTGTCCGTTGGTTCAACCAATTATGAAATGCTGTCAGTTCATTAGGAGTGCCATTCCAAATTAAAAAGATGTCATCGATGTAAAGGACATAAGTGGATATCTGAGTCAAAAATGGATTATTATTGTGCACAAAGTGTTCTTCAAATTGTGCCATGAACAACACCGCCAGCTCCGGCGCAAAGGGACAGCCCATGGCGGTCCCTTTGGTCTGGAAGTAGAAGTCCTGTTCAAATTTGAAATAATTCTTTTTTAATGCAAATTGTGCAAGTTGCATTATAAACTCACTCGGGACTCTGACTGGTTTTTGTCTTTGTTCATGGAAAATTTCAATGGCATTCAATCCTTCATCTTGTGGTATCTGGGTGTATAGAGACACCACGTCTAATGTAACCAATAGTTGGTTGGTAGGAGAGAATTCCAATGTTTGGATTCTCTTTAAGAAATCCGTCGTTTCCTGCAGGTAAGATGGTACATCTGTCAGAAATGGTTTTAGAAAAAAATCAACGTACTTGGATATAGGCTCCAGAATTGACTCGCAACCAGACACTATAGGATGGCCCAGAGGTTGGGTTGCATTTTTATGAATTTTTGGAAGTACAGTATAGTACAGGAACACTGGGATGTTTTTTGTTTAAGAAACCGAATTCCTTTTGCCTATAATTCCCAAGTCAAAGGCATATTGTAGAATTAATGTGAGTTCTCTCTGGATGTCCGATGTTGGATCCGTTGTAATTTTGCGGTAGCATTGTACGTCCTGAAGTTGTCTTAAGACTTCTGTCCGGTAGTTGTTGGTGCTCATGACTACTATTGAGCCGCCCTTGTCCGCAGGTTTTATTATTATTGAGTCATCAGTTTTTAATGTTGTTATAGCCTCTTTTTCGGCTTTTGAAATGTTATATTTCACAAAATCCTTTTTGGTTTCTATTTGTGTGATTGCAGACAAAACCGTACGCTCGAATGTTGTTATCTCTTTTGGAACTTTATTTGCTGGTGGACGAAAGGTGGATTTTTCGCGGAAGCCAGTGGCTTCTGTGTTTGCTACATAATCGTTTTCCAGAAAAAAAGACTTTAAGCGAATTTTTATGCAGAACTCCACAGTTTCCATTTTCAATTTTACGAGATCCGTAGTTTGAGTCGGAACTAACGATAAACCTTTTTAGGATGGATTGTTCTGCATCCGAAAGGTCACGGTCAGATAAATTAAAAATGGGCGACGGTATTAAGTTTTGTAATATTGGCGCCTGGTTGTCATTTCCCATGACTGATTCTGATATTTGTTCCTGGTACGAGGTTGTTGTTGGCCTCTGCCTAAAAAAGATTGCTGTTGTTGATTATTTTTACGTCGATTTTGTTGTTGGTTTCCATCTGCAGGGTCGGTTTCGCCACTTGAAGAAGAAGATGTATCTGAAAAGGAAATAAACTTATTTCTGGACCGGCCTTGAAAGTCCGTAAGGAAACGTCTTGAGTCAGGGCGTGAGTAGAAGTCCGATTGTAATGATTTAACATCTGATCACAGATGTTAAATCATTACTAGCCAAAGTTGAAAAAGAAATATCAGAATTCAAGGACTTTACCATTAATCAGAAAGCTACCAAATTTGAAAAGGACAAAAAAACTTCTCTTTAGAAACTACCTATCCCTATTTACAATCGTACTTCTACTCACGCCCTGACTCAAGACGTTTCCTTACGGACTTTCAAGGCCGGTCCAGAAATACATTTATTTCCTTTTCAGATACATCTTCTTCTTCAAGTGGCGAAACCGACCCTGCAGACGGAAACCAACAACAAAATCGACGTAAAAATAATCAACAACAGCAATCTTTTTTAGGCAGAGGCCAACAACAACCTCGTACCAGGAACAAATATCAGAATCAGTCATGGGAAATGACAGCCAGGCGCCAATATTACAAAACTTAATACCGTCGCCCATTTTTAATTTATCTGACCGTGACCTTTCGGATGCAGAACAATCCATCCTCAAAAAAGGTTTATCGTTTGTTCCGACTCGAACTACGGATCTCGTAAAATTGAAAATGGAAACTGTGGAGTTCTGCATAAAAATTCGCTTAAAGTCTTTTTTTCTGGAAAACGATTATGTAGCAAACACAGAAGCCACTGGCTTCCGCGAAAAATCCACCATTTGTCCACCAGCAAATAAAGTTCCAAAAGAGATAACAACATTCGAGCGTACGGTTTTGTCTGCAATCACACAAATAGAAAACAAAAAGGATTTTGTGAAATATAACATTTCAAAAGCCGAAAAAGAGGCTATAACAACATTAAAAACTGATGGCTCAATAATAATAAAACCCACTTTTTGCTCACGCACCAATTTCCTTAAAAAAGTGATCAACCAAAACTGCCATCTAGTACAGAAAGTATACTCTGCTTGGAGCAAACCGTTATTTGCTCTGAAAAAAGACAAGAGCGTGGGAAATTTGATAGTTCGAGCAGCGGCACAGAAACCATTAAACAAAAGTACTCTCAGGACACAACTCAAAGCATGATCAGTTTACCAACTGCAAAAGTAAAAATGCTGTATATGGCATAGTATGCCCTTGCTCCAAATTGTACATTGGAAAGACCAATCAGGAAGCACGCCAACGCATTTCACAGCATTTGTCGAGAATTCGTAAACAAGTGACTAATGCTCCCCTGGTGAACCATTGGCTGTCGAAAAACCATGAAGTAAAAGACCTAAAATGGACCATTCTGTCAAAAATTGACAAGAACCCCCGAGGAGGGGATGTTGAAAGGACTTTGTTGCAAAGGGAAGCGATGCTCATTGTCAAATACAATACCACTGTGGACGGCCTTAACAAACTTTCGGAGATTTTTAATTTGTAATAAATGTCAAGAAAGCAGCTGTAGTGTTAGCAGTCTGCAATGAAGTTCCATTATGCCTGACGATTTGCTGATGCTATCTAGCCAATCCAATAGACAACAGAGCATACACCGTATATTTAGGCCTCCATTTTGCCATCAGATGTCCCCATTCCACCATTTAATTAAAATGGACAACAAACACCAGAATGCATTCTGTTAAAATGCAGCAAGCAAGATCTTTAATTCATTTCCATCAATGCCTCTCTAAACAATCGGCGCCCCGTGATGTCCACAATTTCTACCTACTGTTTTCTACATTGACTTTGGCCCAAGTGCCCCGACGCAAATAATTGTGAGTCGAGATAAAAAAACATTGCACTTGTTACAAGCACAGATGATCACGGCGTTTTTGCACAATAAAGTTCCTTCAATTTCACACCACGTGACATACAGCCTTTATGACGTTGTATAAATGCGCCTGCGCCCGTAGGTTAAGCGCTGGCTTCTGAGAAGACGAGGGGTCGGCCGAAGCTGTGCCGAAGCAATGCGTTAGGTAAATATGCTCCACAGTTGCTGCCACAGCCATCCAAAACGGAAAAGTGCCCGTCTAGACGTTCGTAACGTGGCCCTTTGTTTTTCTAACGCAGATGATTTAGATGCGCCCAGCAGGCAAATTCAGCCCCTGAGTGTCCCGGGCATATAGAGCTATGGTTAATTCTTCGCCGGCTTTCACTTTAAATAAAAAGTAACGGTGATTTGTGACCGTAACCGCTTTTATTGTTTCTTCACGCAGAGTGCCCACATGCGTGCAGTTTAGAATATCTCAAAAAAAGCCGCTGATGACTTCGAGCTAATTTAGAGGTACGTTTGTACTATCACCGCTGTTACCGCTCCTAGCACCACTTAATACCACTCGCGGTTTACTGAACTATGTGATCTCCCCCTTTTTTATACAGCCGATCGCTGGAGCCTTTTGAATAATACCCTTCAGAATTTATCGATGGTGGCCCACAAGCATAATTTAGAGAGGTAAGACATTAACCTTCGCTTGCCCTCTCTAAACTCGTTTTTTCAGTCCGGAACTAGGGTTAATTTCCTCCTATTTCGTTTTTGTTAGTGCTATTGGAGTTGTTGTGCCCAAGAAAGTAAAGCGTTAAGTGGCATTAGTGAATGCCACAACACTGTACATACAAGGTAATTATAAAAAATGGCTAGCGGAGTGTGGTTGTGCCAACAGAATGATGAGTAACATGTGCACTCTTTCTTTTCTTCTTTTTCTTTTAGCTCTTTTTCCAGGTCCTGAGGAGAACCCCAAAAATTTTAGTAGTTTTGAAACGCGTTGGCCGTTTATGTGTGTCCAAACAAGTCCCGCAATACAAATTTTTGAGTATCAGGTCACTGAAATATATGACAATTAATGAATTTGTTTCTTTAATATGACCTGAATACCTAACTGTTTGGCCATTATTTGCCCTGGGTCTGTGTTATACTTCACATTATGACTGTGGTGAACTTTTTTTAGACCTTTCCTTTGGGCTCTTTGTTTTCTTCCTTTAGTATCTGCCGGAATTTGAGCTTGCTCAAGTTATGCAAAATGTTTTTATAAAAAGATGTATTGTTATGTCTCTCATGTGAAAAATATGTAATTACATGTTTGTCTTTTATGGTGTGGTCCACAAAATTGTTTGTAATGTTCATGAAAATAATAACATGATGTGAGTTTCTACCTTTAAAAATGATCTAATACATTAAAAAGAAAAAACAAAAGATTTATTCTTAAATTTAGTTATTCAATCACTATGAATGCCACGTGTGATTGTTGAAAGTGAACTAGTGAATAATTATAAGTACAGGCAGATGTTTTGTTGTTTCGGTTTTATAGACTATAGCATGTCATTCGACAGGGTGGACCAAGGAAGACTTTGGTGGAAATTATCATCCTGTGGGATCCCGCCCAAGCTCCTGAAGGCCATTATATCTCTACATCAGGAAACATGGGTACAGCTTAAAAGAAGCCCTACTACAGTGACATCCAGACAGGCCACTAACAACGGGCTCAAGCAGTGCAGCATCTTGGCTCCTTTACTCTTCAATCTATACACCGCAGACATGGGGGCGGCCATGCAAGGAGCCAGTCTAGTTGCTCCAAAGTTGGGGAAGGTGAAGTTCCCAATCCTACAATATGTGGACGACACTGTAATAATGGAACACACAAGGGAGGGCCTCCAGAGAGTCCTAAATGCACTCCATGGCTTCAACCAGGAAACCACCTGCGAGTCAATGAAGGTAAAACCAAAATAATCGTGTTTGGAAAATACCCAAAAAAGAAGCTTGCGCAATGGCGGCTGGGTGAGCATCAAATTGAGACAACCACCACTTATAATTACCTCAGGTATGGTTTTTTGAGAGTGCAAGAGCTGGCACATATCTAAAATACCTAAGGGGAAAGGCAGACCAAACCATCCGTTCACTGAGGCAACTGGGGCAACGACTGTTAAGTCCAACAGCTGATCCAATGCTGAAAGTCTTGAAAGCGAAACTTACTCTGGCAATTAGTTACGGCCACCTGGCCTTTCCGAGTTCGTTGAACAGCTTTATAACAGCAGTTCAGGCCAAAGCCTACAAATTAGTGATGCTAGCCCAGCGCAAGCCGGAAGAGCAAGGCTAAGACTGGAGCTAGGCCTTGGGATGCCTGAGTTGGAGCTCCAGGGGATCTTATTAAGTTTTACACCAGAATTTTGAGAAGGAAGAACATTCACTGTGGCGTCTCGAGCTGAAGCAAGCAGTCGGCAGCCTGACGATACAAGCTGAAAGCCTGCATCTACCCTCAATCCTGATATCAGCATGGAAAAAAGTTGGGTGAAGAGGCAGGTACAGATTATCCCATCTGAAATGGATATGGAAACTTTTCAGCTCAAACCCATCACCGCAGCATTGGACACTACATATATCCCAGGGAAAGCCCAGCCCTATCTACATGAAGCACTGTCAGTTCAGGCACACAGGCAAATTATTTTCATGCGGTTTATAGCGTTAAGAATAACAGATTTTAACCCAGCGTGGGAGCGAAAGGGGGAAAATGCCTCATGCATGTTCTGTTCATGCAGGAAAGAATCATGGTTACATTTGTTGTGCTGCTGTCCTACTCTGGCCGAGGATCGACAACAGTTGCTTTGCCCAATTTTTAAGGCCAAGGGATTTAGAGCTTGTATGGAGGCTTTGGATCTGTGTTTCACCGAAACTGATACAACCAATTTAGCAAGAATGGCAAAGTTCATGCACATAATTAGGCTGGCACTTGACGAGCAGTCTAGGGCCTAATACATTTGGGGACAGGCTCAGACACAGCATGTACTAACTAGCACTAAGCACTTTAATTTATACATCTACACCAAGAGGCATGACAAAGTGCTTGAATAAGCCCTATTAATGCCCCTAGAACCTGCAGGTGGGACTAGTACCACCTTTTGGGTGTCACCAGTCATCGCATACTAATAAAAGCTGAGGGATAAAGACTAACGATAGTGAGGTTTTATATGCTACTTCAGCACTTAGGTAAGACCCCAAGAATGCTTTTAACAATATTTAGATAGGGGCAATCACACTTACTAACCCTCCTATCTGCTTGAAGCACTTTAAACTACTCCCCTGGTCTTGTGGAATGCAATAACACATTAAGACGGGGAAACCACATTTCATAAAGTCTCTACTTGTTTGAAGCATTTTATATTACCCTCTTGTTGGGATGAATGGTTTTTACATACTTGTTTTTTGTATCAAAAATATTACAATATCAATTGAGGATGGTTTTATCCGCAAGCAAAAGAAGTAGGATTTTAGAAGGTAACAAAATGTTATATTTGTTTTTCTCTTTCTATGTTCGTGTTACTGTAATGATTTTAATTAATCGAACGGTTAATAAAAACTCCTCGCAGTAAAGAGGATTTATCATTACCATTCCAAATATATAAAACATGATGCAGTTACTCCTTTCTGATGAGGAATTACAGCTTAAAAGTGTTTTAAGAAATTGCCAATGTTAGCTTAGGAGAGAAGTAGGCCTCACAGTAGTGAAAAATGAATTTAGCTGTTTATCACTACCAGGCAATGCAAAGCATAAAAGTACATGTTCACTTTTTACTTACACAGCATCCTGCCCTTAGGGCTACCTAGGGCCTACCATAGGGGTAGTGTATGTGTGATAAAAGGAGAATTTTCAGGCTAGGCAAGTAGTTTTAAATGCCAAGGCGAAGTAAACTACACACACAGGCCCTGCAGTGGCAGGCCTGAGAAATGGTTAAGGGGCTACTTATGTGAGAGGCACAATCAGTGCTGCAGGCCCACTGGTAGCATTTAATTTACAGGCCCAGGGCACATGTAATGCACTTTACTATGCCAATCGGGGATTAACCAATATTACCATGTTTAAGAGAGCACAAGCACTTTAGCACTGTTTAGCAGTGGCAGAGGGAGCACAGTCCTAAAGCCAGCAAAAACTAGTTCAGAAAAATGGAGGGAGGCAGGCAAAAAGTTGGGTTAAGACCATCCTAAGGCTTTCAGGTCTAACAAATGGACTGCAGACTCTGCAGAAAAACATATTTTTTTCTTAGCACAAAGACCCAATTGTTGCATAACTGATAGCCTTATTCAAGAAAAAACTTTTGCTGCATAAGCTCTTTATATAGAAATAATAATGTTAATGATTATAATAATAATAATTGTCATGATAGTAATAAGAATGATAATAACAACAACAATAATAATAATAATAATAATATAAGAGATAAGGTACCCCCTGCCATACATGATAAGTATATTGCAAGTCAACGAGGAGTTCCATAATCATATAGAGGAATGCAGCCGAAGGCTGCGTTCCTTTATAAGGTTATGGAACTCCGAGGTTACTTGCTGTAGGAGAGTAGGATCTGCCTCTTATGTTGCCCGCACTTTTTTTCTGATGTTTACACTGGTTTCTGGCTATAGTCTGGCTGGGACCCTGCCAATCAGGGCCCCAGCCTCTCTGTTCTCTCTAAACGACTTGGAGTGCACTCTAGGTGCACTAGTGATTGGATACTGTGGTACCTTATGAGTCCCTAGTATATGGTACCTTAGGTACCCAGGGCATAGGTACTTCACAGGCCTACCAGGGGCTGAAGCATGTATTATGCCACCCCTGTGAAGCAGACTAAATCTGACACCACAGGCCTGCTACTGCAGCCTGGGTGAGGAGGTGCTAGCACCCCTCACTGAGATATAGGTTCCCTATATCTCCCCTGCACACACATTTAAACCTATCAGTCACCCCTAAGGCAGGCCCTATCAATCCTGAGGGCAGGGTGCTTAGTTTCTATGTGAAAGGGTGCCTCTGCCTGAGCAGGGCCCCTCTGCAGCTCTCAGAGTCCATTCTCTGGGGCTGTTTGTGAATGCGGTCAAACCATATACTCTTAAGTGCATTATAACCTCGCGGTTAATGCTAACTTTGGAATGGCTGCATCAAAACATGTCGTGTTTGGTGTCAAACACCTTGGAATCATACCCCCACACCAGTAACTGGTGTGGGAGTATGATCCCACCCTTCTAGAGGGATAGACATGTACCTACTGTGGAAACGCGGTAGAATCCTGAAGAGCCCTGGCATCACAAAATGGATGCCACCAGTAACAGACACTGGGCTGCCCTCCTGCTGATGACCGAAACTCGCAGTGGAGGAAGCCCAACAATAGGTATCCTGTCCCAGGGAGGTGTGACCACCTCCCAGACAGGGTTTAGTGTATTGGGGCTGGGTGGGTGCACTCCTAGAGTGCTTTGAAGTCCTGCACTGGGGGAGCAGAAGGCTCCTCTGTGCATACACCAGTTCAAACCAGCTCAGGGGCTACCTGCCCCTGCTCTGGCACGAAACTGGACAAAGGGAAGTGGGTGTAGCCACCCACTCCCCTGACCCTCCCATAGGTGGGGTCATAGAGCTAGTCCATCCCTTCCTTTTAGTATAAGATAGGGAACCCTTGAACTTGCAAACTAGATTTCCCTGGACGACGCTCTATGGAAGAATCCCGGACCTTCGACGTTCCACTACCTCTGGAAGACTGAAGAATCTCCCTTGGAGTCAAGGAGTGACTCCCCTGCGTGGCAGGCACCAAAAACTGAAACGACGGTTGCAAACTATGCCGCTCCCGCCGGAGCCCGAGGTCCCTGTAGCCCAAGACGAGTATTTCCTGACTTCTCCAAGGCCATCGTGAGTCCCCAGTGAAGCTGAAGCAAGTGGACCCCACGAGTGACGAGGAACCGCAGTCCCTGGGTACCGTGCACTATTGTCGAGTGCAACCCCTTCACGACGTTCTACGAACCTGTGCTTTGGACCACGTGTGGTCCCAGCCTCTAGCAGGAACCCCTCCGAAGATCAGAGGCCTACCCCATCCCAAGTGACCGTGGGCCCCTGTTGAAGGAATCCTCCCGAGGCATCTTCGCGATCCCTTGCCAGCCGGCTTGTGGGTCCCCTGAAGACTTTTCTACAGAACCAAAGGGCTCTCCTGGTTGCTCCAGGCCTGTCCCGACTTACCCTTGCTGGGTGAGTTCCCCAGACATTGCTGGTCTGCACCATTGACTTTTTGCTCTTTCCACGGGACTTGCTGCTACCAAGGCTTGTTGGCTCCAATCGGGTCGCTGACACCGCAGTCAGCTGCAGACTTTGTGGGACACGCTGAATCCAGCTCCTGGTCATCCTCGATGCCTCCTGGACCTCGTGGCCAAAGAGTCAAGACACCCATGAATGACCTGAATCTGTCGACGACGGTTGGCATTCATCTTCCTTGCCCCGGGTCACTGCCCAGTGACTTTGAACACTGTCCCCTCTGCTTTCAGGTCTTCCTTCTTCTGAATCCAGGCTTGGATTCCACCGGACACTTCTTCTGGCTTCACAAGCAGCAAGTCTTCATTGGCTCCCATTGAAAATGACGCCGCGACCTGACACCAAAGGACACCTATGCACCCAGCTTCCCTGGGTGAGGTAACTCCAGCACTACGGTGCTCCTGTGGGTGTTGGCCCAAGAACTACTTACCCTGTAAGTGACTTGCTTGTAGCTACTCCCAAAGTGCCCTTAAACTCTTAATTTCCAAACCGCGACTTGCCCCATTGAAGTCTACGGCGATCCGCGCCTGTGTTCACTCACTGCACGTGTCCCCCGTGGGTCCCTTACTTACCTGCCTTGGGTGGTTTCGTGAGGCCCCAGCACTTCTGAAGGCCCTGGGCCTTGTCTCTTTGCAAGTCGTTGTTCTTAAGTCTCTTTTTAGTATATGGTCTGGTACGCCCCTAGGGCCCCAGCCATATTTGTGCTTAATTTATTGTGAAACGTTGATTTGTGCATATGTTCCTGACTTCTAATCTCACAAGAGATTAGTAGAGAGTTGTTTAGTAATAAATACATATATATTTGATATATATACCTGTCTGGTGTCTTTTCATTTGGTGATTCAAGAGATTGTGTGGTAAAACAAGCTGCTTTACATTCCTCCAAGACTTAGCCTGAAGGCTGCTCTCCACAGCTACCACTAGGATAGCTTTCTATAAAGGTTGTCTTAAACCTACCTACCATAAGAGTTGAATTGTACTGGTGCAAGGTGTCCACTTTAACTAGTGAACAGCATATACCAGGCCAACTTCTCACACTTGCAATATCTTTATCATGTATGGCAGAAGGTACTTTAGTCCACATAATACATGGTCAAACCATCACCCTTCCCACAAACCACTTCAAACCTTGGTGCATAGCTCTTTCAGAAAGAGAGAGCATGTTTGCAAACATGAAGATTACAAATAGAGCCTCTAGTACAAGATGAAAAACATCAAAAACCTGTTAGATATTTGTTGCTAAAAGATATTTTGTTGCTCTAAACAGCTGCTCCTGTGACCTGACCTGCCTTTCACCTCGTCTGCTTGCTCTGGCTGCAGGCATTGTGACTTCAGAACTCGACTGCAGTAACTTATTACAGTTGAGTTTTGACGTCTTTTTTTTATAATCGCTGACTGGGTGAGTCACTAGACGCCGATTATAAAGAAATTAGAGCAGTGCATTTATACAGGGATTATGAAATCCCATGTATTATAATAATAGCCATAATGTTAATGAAAGTAATGATAACAGCAACAATAATAACAATAATTATAACAATAACATTGTTAACGATAATAATAGCAATAATGATAACAATAATGTTAATGATACTGAAAATAATAATAATAATAATAATTACAATAACAGCAACAATAATAATAATAACAATAACAACAATAACAACAACAATAATAATAATAATAACAATAACAACAATAACAATAACAATAATAACAATAACAATAATAATAACTTGGTTCCATCAGCTCGCGACGCAGCTTCCTCTATAGTTTCTCACTTTAAGACACTATATGGAGCCTGTCTTAAACTAGCTTTGCTCGGTGGACCCGGTATGTTCCTCCGGATCTGAACATTTCTGAGTCATTGATAAAAAAGCTTCCCTCGTAGTGTAAAAGCTATAGAGCCCTGGACCCCGATACTAGTGACCTGTGGAGTTGACAGGAAATGTTGATTGAAGGCTCCTCGTATTTTCCTCCAGTATTGACATAGGGCTAGTGGTGTAGCTAGGCCTTCTGCCGCCGTTGGCGGTTCTAGCCTTTGCCGCCCTGCAGCGGCCGTAAGAGCGGGGGGGGGGTGGCGATGGGTGCGGGGGAGGGGGGGGTCTGGGGGGCGGAGGGGTGCTGGCGATTAAATCCAGCTCTGCCAACCCGCGCGCTGCAGTTAAGAGAGGTGGTGGTTGCCCCCCCTTGCTACGCCACTGCCTAGGTCGTGTTTAGGACCGTCTTACATTTTTATTTTGTTCAAGAAATTTGTGAAACCAGCGGTGAAGAAGTGGAAGACACCTTTGATTTGGGGAATAATTGTGCTTTTTGTACATAGGCCCCTGGCTTTCACGGCAATAATGGCACTGTAACTGTATTGATTATCAATCAAGTCTACTGATGTTGTTTCATGCGAACTAAATAAACAAATTTTTAAAAAAAGCAAAACGTGCAAATTTCACTTTAGTAAAAATGTGCGGACATTTGTTCCACTTGGGTAATAGAAAACATCTTGTGTCAGACATGTTCTCCTCAAATCATGCTTAATGTTGAATGCGAGATATGTCCTTGAATTCACCTTTTACATGCGATATAATCACGTTTCATGACATTTTGTATAATATGGCGTAATGGTGACATTTCAGGGGAAAAAATACACGACTTTGCGCAAGCATAGTCTTGTTCCATCTGTTTAAAAGTAGGATGTAAAGGTCCTCATTAATAAAAAATAAAAAAAACAATGACAAAGCTAGTATGTTTGGCTATTTCCTAAGCGAAAGAGCTAATTCGTCAACTGGTGAGACTGTGCAGCTGTGCGATAGGGTGTGAGAATGACAGTACAAGTGTGGTTTGGAGTGGTGTGAGTGTGCACAGATGTGTGCATTTATTTGTATGCACGGTGTGCATGTAAAAGAGTGTGGTAGTAGCATGTGTGCGAGTGTTTGAGGACACGAGAGGTGTGATTTGCATGTGTGTGTGTGTGTGTCTGTGTTTGTGTTTGCATGAATGAGTCAAAGCCTTGTTAGTTTGCAGCGTAAGCAGACGCACGCTCCTGCGCACACAGTGACTCTTTCACATGATTAGATAAAACATAAAACGGCTTATTTTTATAAATGTGGAAGCAATGTCCAGCGAGGAATGAATTGCAAACATATCTATCTGTATATCATTGGCGTTGATTCATGAAACTCGCATTTTCATTTTTTTTTTTGCAGTTTTATATAGCACGAACTCGACCCGAAGGTATTGGAGCGCTTTACAAGAGCACCAGTTACATTATGCAAGAACACATTTTTGTAGGCAATGGGGAGATTAAGGGTCATATTTACTAAACTATGGTGCAGGGCAGTGCAGCAAGTCATCTTGCTGCTCCATATGGCAGGATGCAGCACACATAGAAAGAGGAAAAAACTAGGAGAAAAAAAATGATATTTCTCCTTGATACGCCTCACCTGGGGAGCCATAAGATTTTGCTGCATTCCCGGGTATACAAGTCCTTGTGAATCTGGGAATGCGTCAAAAACCATGGAAGTTGCATGGGAACACCCACTGCAACGCCTATGGAACACTTCTCTTGCTCAGAGTAAGACAACGCAGAGATTTGCGCTGCGTTGCCTTATTCCAGCTTTATGAGGTCACTCAAAGCCACGCACAGTGGCTTTCGTGGCTTCATAAATCTGACTCAGAGTCTTGCATCATGCATGTACCACTTTGCATGGTGCAAACATGACTATATATAATTGATGAATACATAAAGCCCGTTCTCTCTAGTCTCTACAGGGCTTAGGGGCAGTGCGCGACCCTCTTATTACAATTAACTCAAAGCTCTTCTCATTTATGGTGCTTGAGAATACCGGATCTGCGAACCCAGACTTGAAACAGTGGGCCCAGACAATCAAACATACACATGCTCCTTTACTTCTCATCAGATGTAGCTGAGCATACGTTTGCAATAGATTTCAAAGGTGCTGCATCAGTGTCTTCACTGATCGGAGAGGGGAGGTGGGTATGTGGAGCACTCCAGAGGCTGCAGTGTGTTTCAGGGTATCTGCACTTCTGCAGAGAGACTGCTCATGCTCAAACCACAGCCCACCACTAAAGAGTAGTAAAAAAAGCGCAGAAGACCACACAGAACCTGGCAAAACAATTGCAGCCAAAAAGGGGGTTGAATCAAAAGCAATGTTCTATTATTAATTAACTCTGACAGCACATCACGGGAACCCGCAATGTCTTGGAGCTAATGGGGGTCCCATAGCCCATACATCAGTCTATCTACCCTTTAAAGGGGTATTACATAAAAACACTGATATCTTGATATTAGTAGACTTAAGGTCCCTCTGCTGAGGTGTTAGGAATCCGAAGCTGCTTTGTCTCGCTACCTTGTTCTTTGAGAAGTCTTATATAAGCCACATCTGAGAACACAGTGTGAAATGGAGTTGGCAAAAGGCATGCATGTTGCATACCATCTTCACTTGGACCTAGCATGGATTCTTCTCTTATCCTGCAAATTAAATGCCTCTGGTCCTATAAGAAGTAAACAAAGGTAACATTGACTCACCAAACTATGGAAATACCTAGCTTTACAATATTGCATTATGGTGTACCCGTTAGAGTCAGATAACCCTCTGAAGGTATGTGTGCTCTATGCAGATTAACTGATTATCCTGTAGCAGAAAACACTATGGTTAACATAGATTCTAAACCCTTCTATAGTGTCAGTGCAATGTTGTGAGAAAGTGCCTCTTTTGACATGGTTAGCCCCCACTTTTTGCCCAGACATTGATGTGGTTTTGATTGTAGTGCACAGGGTCCCTGACAACCAGGTCCCATGTGCCAGTGCTTCTTCTCTAAAACTATTCTACAATTGGCCCCTTCAGGCCCCCTGTAAGTCCCTAGTAAATGGTACCTGGCAGAGCTATCCAGCTCCCAATTGAAAGCCTCACCGGATCCAATGCAGAGATCTGCAGAGCCGCACCACACAACTTCTCTACAAAGGCTTCCCAGGATCCTGCGTAGAGTGATACAGAGCCCAGCAGAGATGTGCATAGCCCTACTGAAAGCCCCACTGGATCCAATGCTGAGTGACACAGAGCCCTGCAGAACAATATGCAAATTGTTGTTGTTTCTGCTTTAACAGGTACAGTCCAGCCAGAACTGCCAGGCCTGGTACCTTCCAGAGAGAAACACAAGCAAACCCAGACCAGTTTAGTCTTTTGAGCCTCAGCAGTGAGATGCAGCTTTAAACCAATGGTACTGTGAGCATAGGGCCCACATTTCGACATACCTGTTGCACTTAAGGCGTTGCCTTTAAAATTACTGAAGGTGATGGATGTAATTCTTCAAAAAATCTCAGCCACTTGCAATTACTTGGGGTGCATTTCAGTTCATTATATTTTTCTCCACTATACCACTCTAGAAAGAGACCAGCTGTATGCAAATCAGTCTTGATCCTGGTGGGGATAGCCAGTGGGATATGCCACTGTTGTACTCTCCTGTGACCACTTGTTAATGGAACATCACTCTTCTTGTTATGTTATGTTATATAAATTTATACAGCGCACAGATACTCCGTGGAGTGTCCCGGCGCGAACCTGAAAAGGGGTCAAGGTCAAAAGGCAGAGCTAAAAGAGAAAGGCTTTTAACTTTTTCTTAAAAGTCGCAGGATCTTGCATGCCGCGCAGAGCCATCGGCAATGCGTTCCATGCCAGAGCAGCTTTTCGGGCAAGAGAGCTCCCGCCAAGTCTTTGGCGGTTGAACCGAGGGATCTGAGCTAGAAGCTGAGAGGAAGAACGCAGCTGTCTCACAGGGACGTAAAAGGCAAACCTCTTCTGAAGGTAGATGGGTCCCAGGCCATGGAGAGCACTATGGGCAAGAGTCAGAATTTTTAATTTTATTCGAGCCTCCGCCGGAAGCCAATGCAGAGAGCGCAAATGAGAGCGCACACTGCACCTGCTGGAAAGACCTAGCAGGAGTCTGGCGGCCGAGTTTTGGACTACCTGCAGTTTGTTCGAGAGGTAGCCCGGGATGCCAGTGTACAGTGCATTTGCGTAATCTAGACGGGAAAGGATCAGAGCGCGGACAGCCGTTTCCTTTGCCGATCTTGGAAGAAGAGGAAGAAACTTTCTCAGAGTTTTCAAAATGCCGAAGCAGGTCCCAGCCAGCTTCTTGACTTGGGTTGAAAAAGTCAAGTTCTCATTGAACCAAACCCCCAGATTCTTAGCGGAGTTTCCCTTCGAGCTGGGCAGGGGTAAACCCGGGGGCCACAGCTTCTCTCTGAAGTTGGCAGGAAATTTGCCATACAAAAGGATCTCGGATTTCTCCTCATTGCACTTAAGCTGCACCTGAGCGAGCCAGTGAAAGACAGAGGACAAACAATGTTGAGCAGAAAGAACTGAATCATCATCCCTTCCCCATGAAAACAGAAGCTGGGTGTCATCAGCATAGGCCATCACCCTAGCCACTAATGTCTCCGCTAAATTTACCAGCGGGGTGACCTAGATGTTAAAAAGAAGGGGGCTAAGGGATGACCCCTGCGGGACACCCGTAGCCACTGGCTGAGGTGCGGAGGCACAAGGTAGAAGCCAGACCTGCTGCGAACGGCCTTCTAGGAAGGACCTGATCCAGCCCCAGACAGACCCAGATAGACCAATCGCCGAAAGACGATCAAGAAGCAAGGAGTGGGGCACCGTATCGAATGCCGCCGAGAGGTCCAGCATAACCAGCGCCACTCTCCCGCCGGCATCCAGACACTCACGGATCGCCTCTGACACCTCCAACAATGCTGACTCCGTGCTATACGAAGCCCGGAAACCAGATTGAGCCAGGTGGAGCAAACCCGTAGCCTCGACATACTCGGTAAGTTGAATTGTAACCACCTTCTCGCATACCTTAGCCAGGCTTGGCAGGAGCGAAATAGGACGGTAGTTTCCGGGAGTCGACGGGTCCAAAGACGGCTTCTTAAGGAGGGGGAGGATTTTAGCCTGCTTCCAGGTCGTCGGAACAAAAGCATCCCGCAGAGACGTGTTAATCTTATTAACTTCAGGATTGATAATGTCAGCAGCTGAGGCCAAGAGTCTGACAGCACAAGGGTCAGAAGGAGAACCCGATTTCAAACCTTTAAGAATTTTAAGGATGCTGGACAAATCTACTGGCAAAAAAGTTGACAGAGTATGAGTAGGGCCAGCTAAAGGCCGGGCAGATGGAGGAGCCGTGGGTGGAGTAGCACAGGAGGAAAAAGTAGCTTGAATGTTGCAGATCTTGTCCAGAAAAAACTTGGCAAGAGTATTGCACCAAAGCTCCGAAACTGGAGCAGACCGTGCCTGAGCACTGGGAGACATAAAACTTTGAACGATGGAAAACATTTCCTTTGGCTACAGCTATAGCGGCATAATAGCTTTTTTGTTTGATTCTAAGTTTATGTTTCGCCAAGGGGCAGAAGCTACTAGAGCACCACGCCCTCTCCAATATCTTACACTCGTGTTTCAGGACTTTAAGCTCCGGCGAAAACCAAGGTTTAGAAGGGGATTCCCTCACAAGCTTGGGCAAGCGCGGTGAGGATAGTGCAGCCACTGAATCAGAAATCCATTCGGAAAACCCAGTCACACTCCCTTCAAGATCTTGCTGAAGGGAGGGCCTAGAAGCAGCCAAGATGCTATTGAATTGAAGAGGGTCAATTTTCCTAAATGTCGGAGGGTGGTGGCATCGAGCCAGCCGGGCGGGCTGGGTGACTTCCCAGGAAAAGCAGATAAGAGAATGATCCGACCAAGAGACGGGAGAGGGCTCGACCACCTGAATAGGAAAGTTGGAGCAAATGGGATCTAAGATGTGGCCGCCTTGATGTGTAGGGTGATTGACCCATTGGGAAAGTTGAGCCAGTTGAAGGGAGTCAAGAAAGTCGATAGAGTCCCTAGCCTCACATTGATCAAGGTGAAGGTTCACGTCTCCCAAAACCATGTAGTGGGAGAAACGCAGAGCCCTCTCAACTACGGCATCCCCACAAGATTTAAGAAAAGCGCTAGCCGGACCGGGGGACGATAAATGAGGGATCCGCCTAATGTAAAGTGAGCAGAAAGATGGATACTAAAGTCCAAAGCCTCGCACTCGCCCCATAGGCTAGAGGCTTCGCTTTGGAGGACCCAGTTATCCTTGTGCAAGATGGCTAAACCACCCCCCCTGCCAACTGGGCGGTCCACTCGGCAGAGCTTGTAACCTACAGGGGTAACCAGCGCAACCATTGGATTAGAGGAGGCATCCAGCCAAGTCTCCGTGATGAACAATAAGACCAACGAATTATCAGAGACCAGGTCGAACACGTCAACATGATGCTTCCTAAGTGATCTAGCATTGATAAGGGCAGCTCTAATACGAGGGGCCTCCGAAGATTTGCTAAGCGAATCGTTAGAGGAAAGCTCTAATGTTGGTCCAAAACCACAGGCTGTGCAAACAAAATCCGGATGGATAAGCATAGCGCTGCTGCTAAGTATAAGGCAGGGAGAAGGCCGAAGTGCTTTTAGGGAATCCCCCGAAAACTGGAGCCTGTTCCCAACTGCCGGCTCAAATCGGGCAGCGTTGCTGGCCCTGGCCGCTGACTTGGTGCTGACGGGCGCAGACGGGCTTGCCTTCGGCGCGCTATCGGCGCGCCCGCTGTGCGCGTCCGCTGCGCGTGTCCGTTGCGCATCCGAGTAGGGGCCATTAAGAAGGGTTGTATCAGGACGGCGTGCAGCGACTAGAGCGCTGACCGGGAATGGCACGAGGCAGAGCCAAAATGGCCGCTAAGGTCAAACTGGCCCCGGAAAAAATGCAAAAAGCAGTTAGAAGGAGTATAACACACTCCAAAAGTTAAAAAAAGTGGCAGCAATTCAGAAGGCACATAAAAGAATACAATTAACCAGCAAGCGACAGTACAAAATTTAGCAGCAAAGTTAAAATCAATTAAAAAAAATACAGAGAGAAACCTTTTCAAGCGCTGCACGCCCGAGCACAGCCCGTTAAGTAGGGTTGTATCAGGTCGGCGTGCAGCGTGCAGCAACTAGAGCGCTGACCGGGAATGGCACGAGGCACAGCCAAAATGGCCACTAAGGTCAAACTGGCCCCGGAAAAAGTGCAAAAAGCAGTTAGAAAGAGTATAACACACACCGAAAGTTAAAAAAAGTGGCAGCAATTCAGAAGGCACATAAAAGAATACAATTAACCAGCGAGCAACAGTACAAAATTTAGCAGCAAAGTTAAAATCAATTTAAAAAATACAGAGAGAAACCTTTTTAAACACACAAGTATAGGAGAGTATTTTTAAATCTGGGAGGGTGGAAGAGCTAACAGAAACTGTGTCTGATGCTAATCAAGTTTTCTGGACTTTCCACATGTTATTACTGTCTCCTTCTTTTTAGTATGCCATGTGCTTATATGACAACCAACCAGTCTAATTAAAAGCGTTGGCTCTTACGTCATCTTGTAAATGTTACATCTGACCTACTTTCTGCTGACATGAAGAAAATTCAAAGCATACACGTAGATAAATAATAATTTTAAAGCTACTGGACGTGAAAACAAATTTACCATGCTGGGAAAGGAAGTGTGTGCAATTCTCTCAAAGCTCATAGTGTATAGAAGTCCATACTATCAAATCTAAGGAAAGATGGATTAAATTAAGTCAAAATCCAAGTTAGTCAGGACAGACTTACTGGCACATGCATCAAGGAAGGCTTTTGCGATTCCTATTAAGGAATCGCAATTAAAGAATCGCAAAAGCCTATGCATGTAGGAATCGCTATAAAAATAGCGATTCCTAAAGATTCCTTAATTGCGAGTCGCAATTAAGGAATGAATGGGAATTGCATGAGCAATTTGCGAGTACCCATTAGGTACTCGCAAATAGCGCATGCAATTTCAAGGGTGAAAGGGTGTCAAAGGACACCCTGTTGCACCCCTGAAATTGAAATGTGCACCCCTGTTGCGCACACACATGCCCCAACGGCATGAGTGTGTGTGACATTTAACTTTGAAAAATGCACTTTAGTGCATTTTTCAAAGTTTTTGCAATTTACCGACCTGTTTTATTTTTCGGTAAATTGCAACCCCTAATAGCGAATTCGCTATTTTAAATTGCTTCTAGCATTGCATTTAATAAATCGCAATTTGCGATTCCTTAAATGCAATCGCAATTTCCGATTTTTCTATTTGGGATGATGCATCCCTAATGCAAAAATACCGGTCGCAAAGGGGCAGATTCTGAGAATCTGCCCGTTTGCGACCGGTTTTCAGTTTGATGCATGGGGCCCTTAGATACTCATCACAAGCAGCCTGGTAATTGGTGTGATATTTATTGCACCTGATAAAACTCAACTTCACTAAGTCAGAATATTTAGGGTGTGATACATACCACCCAATTATGAGTTTTCTGGATTATACCATTTCCAATTTGGTGCTTAGCACATCAGACTCCACTTGATCTGGTAAACACTAAGGGCCAGATTTATTAAGGGCTCGCATTGCCCTTGCACAATGCAAGGAGATGCAAGGCAACGCAAGCCCTGAAATCATATTTACTTTGCCACGCAGAGCCAGGGCTGGTGATATTAATCACAAACTTGTGATTGTCTTAAGTACCTGAGCTGCTCATAAGAATGGCCTGAGACTTTCTAACTAAAGAATGTTGATTTTGAGAATTGGACCCAGTTGAAAAATGTGTGATAATTGAAATTGAGAGGGCAATTTTTAAATATAAATTATTGAATTAAATATGGATGGCGTCCTAATCCATAATCCATAATAACTCCAGATTAATATACCCCTTTAGAGAATTACTTAGCTTTGTCCTTCCATGCAAGTGCGTGGAGAATAGTTTCACCTTCTGTTTCAGCTGACTTGAGCTGGCTGTTCGCAGCTCTAGGAACCAGATCCAAACAGCAACCCCAATCACTCCAACATATTACAACCTCCTCTCTCCGGTTAAGCCCGTAAGATGTTTAATATCATTTCCTGGAATGATGCAGGCCTGCACAAACGTCTTCAAAACATAGTGGGCACCTCATTCCTGACACAATGGGATGTTATATGTCTTCAAGAAACTTGGATTATGAAACCAGTACATCTAAATTATTATCAAGGATATTTGAGATCTCCAGTGATGGTCATGGGAGGCCATCTGGAGGCCTATCTATCTATGTTTCTACGGAAATTAAAACAAGGATAATGCAGTTGAATACTTTAAACAAATTCTTTCAAGCAATAGTCCTCCATGCTTTAAGTTTTGAGAAATGCAAAATTGATCTCCTTTTGATAAACGTCTAATTATTCATCATAGAGACAGAAAGACATCAGCGATAGAATTTATCAAGGAGTTAAATAATCTAACATCTCATTTGCAGGCAAAGAGCAAATAATTACTGGGGACTTCAATTTGATTCTGCTAGGGAGCTAGGCTTTTCAAGTTAACCCAATTTGGCAATCAACAACGATGTTCCAACAGAAACTGAAACCAGATGGATTGGGAAAATTAATGAACATTTTTTTGTCCAACATCTATGTAATTCCTCGGTCCAGCTGCGGTAAATTTAACTCAGTGGTTAATATTACCCATCGCCCGCATTGCAGATGTGCCACTCTTGACTATACCTATGTTTCTATTTTTCTCTTTTCTATTTACCAGGATTATTCAATCAATGACAAATCTGACAGTGGCCATTACCCAGCAGTTATATCCCTGTCCACATTAACCACATATGCTGAACAATTTATAAAAATTGGGGACTGCTCTTCTCCTCTGACCTTAAAAGACTTCTGGAGAAGTTAAAACTGTGGCAAATTGGCTGTGAGGCTTGAAATTACAGGCCATGTTCACTAATACAGAGGGTCATGATTTGCTATTAATCTGGTCAATGGTAATGCAATTGCTGCAGAACTTTAGGGACTCCTGTTAAAAAAGGTTGAATTATCATAAAAAGGTTAATCCATCTCTTAAGAGATGGTACATCCCTGAACTGAAACTTTTAAAAAGAGAGACAAAAGCATCTATTGTAAACCCGATACTCTGTTGAAAAACCAAATAAGCAATCTTCAAGCCATATATAAGATGAAGGTCTGGGAGGAAAAAAGTAAATATGCTGAATCACAGTAGCAAATCTTGTATAACATCTCTAGGTCCAAGTCCATAGTAAAATCTGACAACATATCAACAAAATTGGCACTGGTCTGTTAGATTAGAAATGTTTATGTTTACGCATTGCCCTATGTAAGTTAGCATTCACTGCACCATTTTCTATTCAGGCGCCATTTTGAATCATGATCAAAACTAATCCTTTGCCGTTTCTGAGAAAAAGCCTCTGTTATGTTTAATTTCTTCAATGCTAGGTTTTGCTTCACTAATGAATAGACTGTTCATATTAGTGCATACCTTTCTCACTAGATAGAGGCACTCTCCCACTTGTCTGATGGCGGGCGCAGGGTGGAACGACCTTGAGTTGTATTAGGTGGTGTGAGATATGAGAATGAAAACTTATTTTTTGTATTTCACTGTCCAGCTGCATCTGCTTGGAAAATTCCACTGTGGGCGTGCCTTTGCCCGGTCATGAAACGTACATAATGAATCTTTATGCTTGCTGATTTCAGTCCTCTCTGCAGCACTCCTAGCGACTGGGCAGACTGGGCTCCACTAGAGTGCATCTAAATAAACAGTTATTGGTTTGTATTCTCTACTGACTGACCGACTCTTTATTTGGTACGGAAGGCCGAGAGGTGGTCACAGGACCCGGGTGACCCTAAACGGGTCACTTCCTTCAGTTGGTGCCCGAACAGGGACCCGTTCGGGTGATTGGCCCATCCCCTTCCGCAGACGGGGGGGAGGTTGAGGCCATCGTCGGGTCGTACTGGCGCTTCAGGGATCCCTGCACGAGGAGTATCAATTGCTCGCAGCTGCCCCATCCGTCCTGCCGGACGGTGCCTCACCCAGTGGTCATTCCGACTGGGGTCCTAAATGGCGAAACCCTTGGATCTGACCGTTTGGTCTGAAGAGTCGGCAGTGGAGAATGAGTTTGTTTGTGCTGTGCTACTGATTTCAGGTGAGTTTGTTTTGGTTCTTTGTGGATTGGTACCATTGCTTTGAGTTGGGTACGGCCTGAGGGCTGTTTTGTTAAAAGGTACTTGCAACTATCTTTCCAGGTAAAACTAATTAATTTGTTTTTCTTTTCGAAATGCCGGGCTTCAGCAAAATCTGGAATTTCTGTTGTCGTTGTTGTTCTGCAGATGCTTGATTGGAAGATGCTCAGCCGACGCCTCCAGAAGGCAGCCCTAACTTTGATATGTAATTGAAGCATGGTCTTGGCCCTATTATGTTTAGTACATTATGGCACAAATATACGAGGGACAATGCCGTGTTACAGTGGCTGTTGACAGGTACTTTTGATGAGCAAAAGATTGGGTTTTTACAGGAACAGTTGTTTAAAAGACGAAGTAGGCAGTCGATGTTTGATTCTCTTCGAACTTGGCAGAAGGAGGCTAGGCAGGGACGATTAAAAATGGAGAGGTTCGCACGAAAAGATAAGATGCAAACATTGACCCAGAAAGCTGTAGCATATGATAGAGAAAAACAGGAGACAGGACTTGAATGCAAAGATAGAAGGTTTCTGTTACATATTGATAAATCTTATTTGGCCAGAGAGGAAAATGATACTTTTGTGAAGGAGCTGGTAGATACTGGACCCCCACCTCCTTATGCCCCACAGAGGATATATCCCACTGTTCCATTACAGACACAGCAGCCTGCTTCGTCTGCTTTGGCTGTTCCCATGTCCACGGCTGTTGTTTCAATGGCTTCGGCTACTGCCCCTCCCGCCCCTTCTTTGTCCTCGCCATCTTTAACGACTGTGACCTCTTGTGCTTCTACTGCTCCAGCACCTGCATCTTCTGTTCTTTCTCCTCCGGTGAAAGAGTTGATAACGATGGTGCCCGCTACCTCTGTTGCATCTCCTTCTATGGTTTTCCATCCTCTGACACTCTTAACAGTTGAGACGCCAGTACGTGGGTTTGAGGATGGAGATTGGGCGAAATTTAGGGAGCGAATGGGTCCATTGGTACGTTCTGATGTAGGAGCAGAAGAGAAGGATGTGTTAGCAAAGCAGGCCATGCAGTGGGTTACTAATCAGGTTTATAGCGCTGAGGACATTGGGCAAGCTATGAGCGATTTTGAGCCTTTCTTACAGCAGCATGTTCTTCAACACATGTCCACTGCGCTAATTGATCTTTGGCATACCCACATTGGAATGGAGGCCCCACAAGTGTTATTTGATATTAAGGACCGTGCTTATTCAGTTGATTTGGCTCCTGGGAAGGTGTTTGGAAATATTGCCACTATTGTTGCTTATCGACTTCGATTATTTGAGAAAAGTCCCACCAAAATTGTTCAGTCTCAATGCCCTATACGTGAGGTCCATCCGATATATCATCCAGAAATACCTGAGTTGACTGATCAGCGTGGTAATTTCACTAGAGCAGCCATACCTGCCTGTTTTCAGTGGAAAAGGAGTGACGTTTTATCTCTTAAGACTACGTTGCCCGATCCTAGGAAAAATCCCACAGCTTATTATAAGGAACTAACAGAGGCTGCTTCCTCTACTGTAATCCCGCTTGCTGATATTGAGATGTTTTTTGGTCTCCTTGTTCCGGTAGATATCTGGCGACAGGTGCATACTCAAGATTATGTTGCAGAGTTGGGTGGTACATGGGATGCGATTAAAGGATGGGATCAGGAGAGGAAGCCAGGCGATAAGCCCCGTGCCGAGATACTTGCTTTGCCTGGTCGTGTTATTACATACATGCACACTCTTATTCCACCTAAGAAGGTAAGTTGGGATAGGTTGACAGCTTGTAGGCAGAAGAAGGATGAGAGTGTATCAGACTTCTTTACTCGGTTTGAAGACACGTTTTTGGATTATAGTGGGCAGGATAAGTCCACTGAGGGAGGAGGTTGGTTGTTTGTCGACAGGTTTGTTTCTAATCTTCTTCCTGAAATAATGACTCGTTTGCAGGCGTCTGAGAGTACTTGGTCTACATCGTCCCCCTCTGTTATTTTGAATATGGCTCAATACTATGAACATCGTGATCAGGAGGAGAAAGATAAAACAGATAAAAAACATAAAGATTTGAAGACGAAGGTGTTATTGCAGCAAGCGTTTAGGGGAAACAATAGGGGACGAGGTGGTCCTTCTAGGCAGCTTCCACGAGCTAGTAGACAGACGTCAACGACACCTTTAGGGTCAAATCAGTGTGCATACTGTAAGGAGGAAGGTCATTAGCGTAGCGAGTGTCCTGTGCTTTTACAGAAGTTTGCGGCTCCTAGAGGGCGAGGTTCTCGTGGAGGAGGTCATGGGACCGAAAGAGTTCAGAATGCTGCGGTTTCACTGGGTCGTTCTGATAACAATTATTTTGATGATCCTCGCGATGGACAGTATTATCATGATGATTATGATACGGATGAGTTGACAGGGATGTCTTATAGCTAGGACAGCCAGGGACAGGGTGAGGGACCAGTCCAGATACTTGTTGATCAGCGTGGTCCTTATGTCACAGTGGATATGCAAGGCTCAACTAAGAAATTTTTGGTGGACACAGGTGCGGCAAAGAGTTCTGTTTCTCGACATATGGTCCCTGGGGCGGCTCTGTCTGACCATAACAATGTTTCAGTAGGTTTTTCAGGTCTACCAGTTGTAAGCCCCATCTCACGTCCCCTTGCATTGACTGTTGGCCCTTTTACTGTGGAGTCCCCGTTTTTGTTGACATCTAATTGTGGCGAGAATTTGATGGGTATGGATTTGCTGAAGAAATTTCACGCTACTATTTATTGTTCTCCGGCGGGTGTTTATCTTACCATGGGCCGAGATGTAGGTACTATACAATGTTTGTCGCAGGATGCGCCTCTTCCCGCCGAATTTGCCAAAGTGCCATCCACTTTATGGGCGACAGGTGACACAGACGTAAGGCTGTTGCATATACCGCCAGTTTCAATACAGGTTAAAGATCATGCCATTTTGCCTCGCATTCCTCAGTATAAAATACCTCAGGCAGTAGAACGGGCCCTTCTCCAGATTATTCAGGATTTGATACAAAAGGGAGTAGTTGAAGAGACGTCTGCTAATACTTGTAATAGTCCTATTCTTCCAATTCTTAAAAAGACACCCTCAGGCTCCTCTGATGCCCATGAGGATGTTTATCGTTTTGTGATTGATCTGCGCAAGGTTAATAAAATTGTAGTTCCACAGTTCCCAGTGGTTCCTGATATCACCACGCTTTTGACGATGATTCCTTCTACTGCTAAATTCTTTTCTGTTATTGACTTGAAAAAAGCATTTTTTAGTATTCCTATTCATCCAGACAGTAGATATTTATTTGGGTTCACCCTAGCTGGTAGGAGTTTTAGATTCTGCCGAGCTCCTCAGGGCTATACAGAGAATCTGAGTATTTATAGCCAGGCATTAAAAGGTCAGTTGGATTCCCTCTCGCTTCCCTCAGGTAACGTATTAGTGCAGTATGTCGATGACTTACTTATTGCTTCTGACACGGAACAAGGTTGTAGAGATAGTACTGTTAAATTGTTGTTGCATTTGGCTCATCATGGACATAAAGTTTCTCTTTCTAAATTTCAGTATTGTTGGCAGGAGGTCACCTATTTAGGCCACCTACTGTCAAAGGAGGGTAGGAGGTTGACCCCTGAGCGCATCAGTACCATTGTTAAAATGCCCATTCCGCAAACTCAAAAAGATGTGCACGCTTTTATAGGTATTACTTCCTACTGTCGCCAGTGGATACCTAACTACTCATTACTAATCAAACCTTTGCTTGCATTAACAACGAAAGAAGTGCATGAGCCTTTGCCTTGGACGTCCGAATGTCAGCAGTCTTTTGAACAATTGAAAACTGCACTTTGTTCGGCTCCAGTACTTGGCACCCCTAATTACAATAAGCCGTTTGTGCTCTATGTACATGAGATGGCTGGTTGCACACTCTATGTTCTAACACAGCAATTTGGGGATAAACAGAGACCTTGTGCTTAGTTTTCTGCTCTGCTTGACCCTGTCGCAAGAGCCCTTTGGAGCTATTTGAGAGCGGTCGCGGCTGTGGCCACTTCGATCAGACAATTGGCTGGACTTGTACTCGATACTGACCTCACAGTTATGGTACCCCATGCTGTGGACACGCTTTTGATTAAGACAAAGACACAGCACCTCACCAGTGCACGTCTTACTGGCTATGAATTGACATTGTTTGCTAAACATATTACGATCAAAAGATGTGCCACTCTGAATCCAGCCACGTTACTACCCCTCCCTTCTGAGAATGGTGCAGTTGATAAACATGATTGTATCTTCCGGATGGAAGAAGAGACGAAAGGGCGGGTAGACCTGACTGATGTCCCCTTGTCTGACCCTCAAGGGGAGCTATCTGTAGATGGCTCTTGTTTTAAATTGCCAGATTGCACCACCACTGCAGCTTATGCCATCACTACGTTGCGTACAGTGGTAGAGACATCGTGGGTCCCCAATCAGTCAGCTCAAGCTGCTGAGTTTGCTGCCCTTCTTCAAGCTTGTGAATTGAGCGAAGGACTGATTGTTAATATTTATACTGACAGCCAGTATGCCTTTGGGGTCGTGCATAATTTTGGCCGACTCTGGGCTGAGAGAGGGTTCCTTACTTCTTCTGGCACCAAGCTTCTGCATGACCATCTTATATTGAGGCTTTTGTCCGCTTTAACGCTCCCTAAGAAATTGGACATAGTCAAGTGTAGTGCCCACAGGAAGGTTACTGATGATGTGGGTAGGGGAAATGCTTTTGCTGATCAGACAGCTAAGGAAATGGCTCGAACAAATATGAAAAGAAGGTTTGTAGCAGGTCCTGCTAGGTGGGTTCCTGAGGTTGTCATGTTTGAAGATACCCTTGAAAGCGTAAAGGAGATACTGAGTGAAGCCACGATAAAAGAATTAGCAGAATGGCAGGAAAGTACAGCACAGTTGAATGAAGAAGGATGTCGGATTGATTAATTAGGGAAGCAGAGATGGATGTTGCCAGATGCATATGTTCTTCCCGTGGTTACTATGGCGCATGGTCCAGCTAATATTAGTGCAAAGGGCATTTGTAAGTTGCTAGATCCTGTATGGCAGAATGATAATATCTCTACGATGGCTGTGCATCTAGTAAAGTATTGCATGATCTGTATGATGCACAATCCAGGGAAGGGTACCCCGACGCCACCTGATAATTTTGCTCCACCCACTTTTCCTTTTGAAGTCCTTCAAATGGACTATATTGAGCTGGAAAGATGCAATAATCTTAAGTATGATTTGGTGGTTCTATGTGCGTTCAGTAAATGGGTTGAGGCTTACCCCACTAAAGATAACACAGCCATTACGACTGCAAAGGTACTCCTGAAGGAGTTCTTTCCTCGTTTTGGCTTGCCCCGAGTCATCTGGAGTGACAACGGAAGTCATTTTAATGCGAAGGTGATTCAATTGATTTGTGAAGGTCTCCATGTGAAACAAAAATTTCATGCTGCAAATCATCCGCAGTCAGCGGGTTTGGTTAAGAAGTACAATGATCCTCTCAAACTGAAATTGGCAAAAATTTAGGAGACCACAGGATTAAAATGGCCGGATGCTTTACCGTAAGCACTTTTGTCGACAAGAACAACAGCACTTTCTAGGACAGGACTGTCTCCTTACGAGGTCGTGTTTGGGTGCCCGGCAAACGTCTGGGGCGTCCCGCGTCCTCATAGGTTCTCTGATATTGAGTACCCTGTGTTGCTTGATTACCTTGGCCAGTTAACAGAAAGTTTGCGTTTTACTCACCAACAGGTGCGGGACTCCCTACCTCCTACACCAGAGGGGCCCGGCCATGACATCTAGCCTATAGACTACATCTTGATAAAGAATTTTCAGAGGAAGAAAAGTTTGGAGCCGCGCTGGAAGGGTCCTGAACAGGTTTTGTTGGTGACGCGCACTGCTGTGAAAGTTGCTGGCTGTAAGAACTGGGTCCACACATCGCACTGCCGCAGGATCCCTTTGCCATTGCCCTACGATCAATGGGTTAAGGATGGAGTACGGGACGTTGAGTGTGAACAGGTCCCCAGGTTTGTTCCTTTCAGCGATGCCAAGCTAACGTGGACCCAGTCGGACAAAGAGAATGAGGAGGCTCTAAATGAGGCTGTTCCCACGGAAATACGAGCTATCCAAGAGCCTTTGTTCACTGATCATACGGTGCCTGGGGTTTCCAGGTACAATGTGCGCCCTCGGCTGAGGGATACGGATTCCAAAGAGAAAAGAGATTAGGGATGAACTGCATAAGATAGGTTGTACTGAGTTGTAGTACCAACGGAATTAGCTGAAACTAGTGTAGAACGTTTTGCTCACTTTATCTTAGTTGTTTGAACATTAGTTAGGAAAGACTGAAGTATACTGTGAAGGTATACCATCTTGTTCAACGTGGGATTCATCGAAAGAGCTTAGGACAGAGCAAGCTCCACTGCTGGTGCTCAAGAGCGCCAATGTATTGATGGACAATAGGAGCCTGTACCAGTGAGGCTGTGACGGACACCGGGAACTTGTGTATCTTTTGAGTTTTGGCATCTTTAATGTACATTATGCATCCCTTTGGTAGAAAGGTCGCTGACGAAGAGCAGCCAATGGTTATTGCTGCTCAACATGGTATGGTATGGACCTGGAAAAGAAAAATAGCATGTGTTGTTTTGTTGATTCTGCTGATCATAATATTGTGTGGGGTGTCATGGATTTTGGAAAATGATTACAATGTGCCCTTATGCAGCAAGGATAAAGCTAGTTCCCCGAAAAGAAATAAAAAACAGCCCCAAATAATGTATTCCAAGATACACATAAGAGATTCTTCGGAGAAGGGACAGCTTCTTACCCTACTGAATCTGTCACCAGTTTATGGACCGCATATCCATTGTCACTTGTCAATTATACTTATACTCTGCCACCCCAATTTACGGAAGTAAAGGGAGTTGATGGTTTCGGTTATCCAGGGCCTTGTTTATATTATAGAAAGCCACTGGGAATGGGTTATCCAGGTTGTGATAACAATACCTATCGTGATAATATCTATATGGAGAAGCAGAATGTCACATTGGTGGGTTGGCATGATAAAGAATTGGTAGTCACCCGGGAGGCTGGTTATTATCCTGCTTGCTGCCCCATTGTGAATGGTACTGACAATTCCTTGTATATTAACTGTTCTGGAATAGTGCTGTACAAAAACACAATGCCTTTGGTGAATGACAAAGATCCGAGTACTTTTGGAATGAATACTAGATATGCTGCAGTAGATTATGAAGGACCGATTTATGCACAACCGGGGTTTTACTTTTTGTCTAACGGTACGTATTCGAACGTCCATAATGGAAGAGACGATGTAGCTCTTGGGATGGTGTTGCCTTTAGGTGTGCCTTGTAAATATGCTAAGCCTAATGTACGCTGGGTTAAGAGAACTTTGACTAAAGAATTCTGTGAGGGAGTAACAGATATAGAGGTTAATAATTATAGCAATGGGATTACTTTTGGATACATTCTTTCTTCCATATTCACATCTGGTGGTACTGCCATTGCCTAGGGGTGAGAAAGCCCGAGAATATTTTGGATGCAAGCTGCAAATTTTTCTAATACCACAGTAGCAGCTTTGCGTGATATCACCACCCAATGGGAGAGTATGGGAATATATTCAGAACAGACCAGGTATGCAGTTGATTTTATTTTAGCTAAGAGTGGTGGTATATGCGCGGTAGTCGGCGATCAATGTGTAGTCGGGATCAAGAGTATGGAAAAGAATATCACTAAACACATATTGGACATTCTTGAAAATGTCAAGGGGATGGAAAGTGGGAATTGGAGTTGGTCTCTATTTGGCAACTGGGGCTGGATTCTCGAAAAGGTGATTTATCTTGTTGTGGTATTGGTCCTTTGCTGTGTTCTTGCTCAGTGTCTTCCCTTTTGTTGTTCCTATTGCACTACTATTCTCACCCCTAAAAGGAAAATATTGATTCATGATACCAATGCTGCACTTATGGTACAGAAATAAATTGAGGATCTCATGAATATAGACGAGGGCATTTTCGAGAATTCTTCCCTCCTTACCATTTCATTTCCTGATGTCGAGGATATGGAATGCTCATAATGATCTATTATTGAGAATATTATCAATGCTTATGGTTTTCTGCTTTTTTTTATTACTGTTAGACAATGCTTTAGCTCATGCTAAAAGGAGGGTCTGTTAAATTAGAAATGTTTATGTTTATGCATTGACCTATGTAAGTTAGCATTCGCTGTACCATTTTCGATTCAGGCGCCATTTTGAATCATGATCGAAACTAATCCTTTGCCGTTTCTGAGAAAAAGACTCTGTTATGTTTCGTTTCTTCAATGCTAGGTTTTGCTTCACTAATGAATAGACTGTTCATATTAGTGCATACCTTTCTCACTAGATAGAGGCCCTCTCCCACTTGTCTGGTGGCGGGTGCAGGGTGGAACGACCTTGTGTTGTATTAGGTGGTGTGAGATATGAGAATCAAAACTTATTTTTTGTATTTCCCTGTCCAGCTGCATCTGCTTGGAAAATTCCACTGTGGGCGTGCTTTTGCCCGGTCATGAAACATACATAATGTATTTTTATGCTTGTTAAGTTCAGTCCTCTCTGCAGCACTCCTAGCGACTGGGCAGACTGGGCTCCACTCTGAGTGCGTCTAAATAAAGATTTATTGGTTTGCATTCTCTACTGACTGACCGACTCTTCATTTAGTACGGAAGGCCGAGAGGTGGTCACAGTATCCGTGTGACCCTAAATGGGTCATTTCCTTCAGGTCCAGGTCCGATAATATAAAATGGTGTCAACACAGAGGCATGGGAGGCACACATCATTTAAGTATATGTAGATGAAAACAGAAGCAAACCCACTCCATATAGAACTCAAGTTCACACAGTCCAGGAGAAGGGGGATTTCATCACTCCTCAAAGCACAAAATTCACCTTGAAGCAGAGAAGAGTAAATGGAGCTGCAGGGTCCAATGGCATACCTAATGCATTGTTTAACTAGATTTGGATTTTGGGCAGCTTGGCTTGTGCCCCTGTAAAAGGAATCGTTTTAACTCTCCTTAGTCACAGTTCTTATTCTCGGCTCATTATTTAAGAGGTATAACCGCCTGCTATCACCTTATAGCCATGCTTGATGTAGAAGGGAAGGTTTATGCAAGAATACTATTAAAAGAACTAGAAGAATAGATTGAGGAAAAGCAAATTATTCCCGGGTCTGGTGGCTCAGTGGACTAAAGCAGCCACTGCAGGGGCCTGTGTTCGACCTCATGGTCACAGGTTCAAATCACGGCGGGTCCACTCAGCCTTTCATCCATCTGAGGTTGATAAAATGAGTACCATTGAGTTGGGTAACAATAAACATCTGTTATTCAGCGCCAGGACACCTACGGGTAATCGTGCGCTTTACACATACACCTGTTATGTTATCAGTCCGGTTTCAGGAGCATCTGCAGCACTGTAGATAATATAGAGACTGTGTCATTTTTAGCTCAGCAATTTCTAAGAAGAATTCTCACCTTTTTTCCTGATTTATTGACTACTCAACTGTGTTCTATAAGGTTGACAGACATATCCTTTGGAAGACATTATTGGCATGGGATATCCCAAACACCCTACTACAGGCACTTATTTCGTTATATTCGAAAACCTGGGTGCGGATAAAACTTGGAGGAGATCGCGGAGTGTCAACAAAAATACGAACCAACAGAGGCTTGAAACATGGTTACGTCCTTGCCCCTGTTCTCTTTGGGCCAGATGTATGAAACCACAGTTTTGCGAGTCCTTAATAGCGATTTTTAGCGAATCGCTATTAAAGACTTGCAAAATGGAATGTATATAGGAATCACAATAATAATTGCGATTCCTACATATTCCTTAATTGCGATTCGCAAATTGCGAATCGCTATTAAGGAATACCTTCCCATTCATTCCTATGGGCCTAGAGGCCCATAGGAATGAACGGGAAGACATTCGCAATTTGAGAGTACCAATTATGTACTCGCAAATGCAATTTCATGGGCGCAAGGGTGTCAAAAGGACACCCTGTTGCACCCCTGAAATATGTATGTGTGCACATGTGGCGCACATAAATGCCCTAAGGGCATGTATGTGCGCCACATGGCACTTTGAAAAATGCCAAAAAATGCATTTTTCAATGAATTCGCAAATTACCACCAACTTGAAGTTGGTGGTAATTTGCGATTTCTTAAGTCAGAAATCGCACAACTTGGGTGCTTCCTGCATTGCATTTAGGGAATCGCAATTTGCGATTCCTTAAATCGTATTCGCAAAATAGGGAATCGCAAATTTTGCAATTCCCTATTTTGCAAGGGCCTTTTGGAATGATACATCCCAAAAGGCTTTTTAACCGTTCGCAAACGGGCCGATTCTGAGAATCGACCCGTTTGCGACCGGTAAAAAGCTTCATACATCTGGCCCCATATTCTTTATAAAGTGAGCATTAGCAACATTTTAGGCACAGCCAGATCTTTTCCTCCTAAAATTCATAACTATCATATTCAGCTAATACAATATGCAGATAACATCATACTCTTAGATCAAACCTATCTAGGCCTTCAAAGGGCATTGGAGCAGTTCCATGAATTTAACTTGGTAAATAAGTTATCCCTCGATGAATCAAAATCCAAGGTTATGATCATTGGCAGATACACCAATAAAGCTAATAAAGCATGGCATGCAGTACCGGACACCCTGCGTGCTTTATAAATGCCTTTATTATTATTATTATTGCCAAGTAGCACTTCTAGAGCTCAGCTGCACCTGGAACTAGGCCTATTGAGACAGGAACTTGCCTGCAAAGCTGAGTTTGTAAAATACTGCCATCAGCCCCTTAGTGCAAAACAGGGCAGCTTGAAGTATATAATCAACCTTTTACTGGATAGAGAAAAAACTTGTAGCCCCTGGTTGGAAGCAATTGAGTCTTTAGAAATTGGTCACATATGGAATAACAAACCAACAAAACTGTCCCTCAAATCTGCACTTAAAACACATGCAATGTTGATAAGCTGAGTGGAAGACACAATTGAGTTCACTAAGAACAACTTTTCAACATTAATTTTGGAATCATATAATACATTAAATGCCCAGTACTATCTACACGCAAACATTAGCAAGCTAATACTGCAGAATATAGTGTGCATAAGGTTCATGTTAATTTCTATTAAGGAGTATGGAGCATTATGGTCCTATGATGCTGCTTCTACTCCAGAGTGAAGGCGGTGTAATTACAAATTTGAATTATTATTCACCTTTTATGCTGATATCCAGCAGTTAGTAGTGAACAAAACATTTATCAGTCAATCAATCATGTTTCTTGTAAAGCATGACTACTCACCTGCCTCAAGGTGGTGGGGGGTTGGGGGAATCTGCTGTTCAGTCGAAGAGCCAGGTCTTTTGGTCCTTCCTGAATTGCGGCAGTGATGGTGATTGCTTGAGGTGCAGAGGCAGGGAGTTCCAGGTCTTCACAGCGAGATAGGAGAAGGATCTTCCTCCTGCTGTGGTCTTGCAGATCCAATGGGATGGTGGCCAAGGCCAGTTGGGCAGAGCGGAGATGTATGGTGGGGGTGTAGAAGGAGAGACGGTGGTGGAGGTATGCAGGTCCGGCGCTGTGGAGGGCTTTGTAGGTGTGTGTGAGGAGCTTGAAGGTAATTCTTTTGTTGATAGTTAGCCAGTGAAAGTATCTCAGGTGGACAGTGATGAGGCTGCGGCGTGGGATATTCAGGATGAATCTGGCGGAGGCGTTCTGGGTGTTCTGCAGTTTCTTTACGAGTTTCTGGGTTGTACCGGCATAGAGTGCATTGCCATAGTCGAGTCTGCTGCTGACAAGTGCTTGGGTGACCGTTTTCCTGAATTTGGTGGGGGTCCACTTGAAATTCTTACGAAGCAGTCGGAGAGTGTGGAAGCAGGAGGACAAGACAGCATTGATTTGGTGGTTTATTGAGAGCAAGGAGTCCAGGATGATGCCAAGGTTTCGTGTATTGTTGGTGGGTGTGGAGGGGTGCCAAGCACTGCGGGCCACCAGGAGTTGTCCCAGGTGGAGGGGATGGAGCCCAAGATGAGGACTTTATCTTGTCTGAGTTGAGCATGATTGTGGCGATTGCCTTCATCCTGTTGTGGAAGTTCCTCTTGGCAGCTGTAGGTTCGTCTGTGAGGGAGAGAATCAGCTTGGTGTCACCGGCGTAGGAGACGATGCTGAGTCCATGGCTTCTGACAATGGCTGCAAGCGGGGCCATGTAGATGTTGAAGAGGGTGGGCTTCAGAGAGGATCCCTGAGGCACTCCGCAGCTGATCTCTGTGGGTTCTGAGTAGAATGGTGGAAGTCTGACTCTGTGTTCGTCAGTGAGGAAGGAGCAGAACCATTCTAGGGCTTTGTCGTGGATGCTGGCATCATTGAGTCTTGCGCAAGGAGTATGGTGGAAAATGGTGTCAAAGGCAGCTGAGAGGTCCAAGAGGTTGAAGGCATGAAGGCGGCAGTCTCGCCTCGGTCGAGGAGGGTGCAAATGTAATCTGTAGTGGCGAGGAGAGGGTGTCTTCAGAGGTGAGAGTAGTAAAGTGGGCAAGGTCAGCTTGAGTCTGAAGCCATTGGGTGCGGTGGTTGCGGGTGGGGTGGGTGGATCTTGGGTTGCGAAGCTGCCGTAGATCTCTTTGATCTTGCGGTGCAAGAAGGTGGTGAGGTTGTCGCAGAGGTCTTGAGGGGGGGAATGTCCGCTGTCTCTGTGTGGGTTTGGTGAATTCCTTGACCACAGTGAAAAGTTATTTGCTCTTGTGTGCATTGGAGTTGATGAGTTCCTGTATGGCTGCTTTCTTTGTTGTTCTGATGAGGTGGTGGTGTGCGGTGACAGTGGTTTTGAAGGCTACGTGGTCTGCCCCACTCTTGCTGATCCTCCATCTTTTTTCAAGTCGTCTGCAGGTGCTCCTGGACTCTTGGAGGGCGGGGAGAACCAGCCTGCTTTCTTGGAGGGCTGTGTGCCTGAAGGGTTTCTGAGGGGAGCCAGTGAGTTAGCGCAGTCATAGATTCAGCGGTGGAAGTTGCACGCTGAGGCATTGGCATCCGTGGATGTCGGTGGTGGGGTTTTGCTGAGGGAGGCGGAGAGCTGGTCTTCGGTGACCTGGTTCCAGCTTCTGCGAGGATAGCGGTGGGCTTGGTGGTGTACGGTGGGTTTGGTGAAGGAGAAGTTGACGCAGTGGTGGTCGGTCCAATGTGGCTCGTAGGTGTTGCTGACAGCAATGTTGTTGCTGTCACAGAAGATGGGGTCAAGTGTGTGTCCTGCTGAGTGGGTTGGGATGTGACCAGAGTGCGATGGTGGCAAGGTTTTCCTGTAGGGATGCGGTGTTGTAGTTGTTGAGTTTGTCCAAGTGGAAATTGAGGTCGCAGAGGAGGATGTAGTCCTTTGAGGCGAGAACGTGGTGAGCGATGAAGTCGGCTATGGCTTCGCTGAAGGGGGAGCGGGGTCCGGGAGGTATGTAGACGAGGGTGCTGTGGAGGGTGGTGTTCGAGTTGGTCTGGATCTGGAAGTGAAGGTGTTCCATGTTGGTGGGAGGTCATCGGAACTGGTTGTGAGGCGGAAGGTGTTTTTGTGTACATTGGAAATGCCTTCTACTGGTCAGTTGACACGGTCCTTTTGGTTGATTTTGTAGCCGTCGGGGGTGGCGGTTGCAATGTCAGGGGCTGAGGAGGGGTTCATCCAGGTTTCCATGAAGAAGGCTACGTCGGGGAGATGGAGTCGAGCAGGTCCCAGTTCTCCATGGAGTGTCTTTTGACGGAGTGGGTGTTGAGTAGGATGCAGCTGAAGTGGTCGGGTCTGGTTTTTGAGGGTCGTTCGCTCGGCTGGTCTAGTGTGCAGATGGAGGCACAGGCGCATTTGCGGCAGGTGAATTGGCCTTGGGTGTTCTTCGGTGATGCGAGGTGGCAGGCAGTGGAACATCCGGGGTTGAGAGTGTGGAGGGTGCTTGCGTCATAGCTGTGGGAACCAGGTTCTGTGGCATTGGGCGCGGTCCAGGCACGGACTGGCACAGATGTACTTGCCTTTGGAACGCTGCCAGTGTGGCCGCACAGCGACCACCATTAATTAGTGCTGGGGAGGCAGGAAGAGCTGGTCAGCTGGGAGGCGGGAGGTGGGGAAAGCGGCAGTTGGAAGGGGGCAGGGCCACAGGGAGCGAGAAGCGGCAAGGGCGGGAAGGGGAGAGCTAGGCTGGAGAAAGAAAATAAAGGAAAAGAAAGAGCAGCAATAGAATAAAAAGCAAAGAAAATAGACAACAGCAGACAGAAGAAGAGCTTACCTCTGGGCCACCAGGGATGAGGCGCAGGCGGGGCCCTTTCAGGTGGAGGAAGGTCTCGAACTGCGAGCCAAGGGCTCAGGAGGGCAGACCACTAGCAGGGGGAGCAAACACACGCTGACAAGGTCAGTGAGGTCGCTTTTTATGTAAAACAGATTATGCTTTTGAAAAATGTAACAACCTGCAACAATGCTGCTAGACATTGTTTGATAACAAGGAAATTTCTGAACTCTGTCAGTATGCCAAGTTTTTACAGGCCATTTCTAAAAACGTTTCTGATTTTGCTATAAGGAAGCAGTCACAGCGGCAGATTCTGCTCAAGGGCGTCTGGGCTCCGCCCCCTTTACTTTCACCTCCAGGGCAGGTCAAAATAAAAGAATTTTGCTCTCATATATAAATGTTTTAAAAAAAAATTAAATACAATGTGCATATACTTTTTGCTACCTGGCTGAGGGGCTGATGCACCCTGCCACTCACTGCGCTTGCTTCCCTGACAGACCGGGATGCATTCCTTAAAGTGCTGCCCCTGGGCATGCCCGAAGTCTAGAGTATTTTCCGGGCTGATGCTCTCACAGCCCTGAGGCCTGTGAGGTCATCAGCTCGGCAAAGACCAAGGGCCAGATGTACGACCAAGACAATTGCGCATCGCAAATTGCGACTCTTTTGCAAGTCTCAATTTGCGAGGCGCAATTCCCGATGTACAACAGTGTATTTCACACTGTTTGCAATTCCCAATGGGGTCGCAAATTGCGAGGCTCATTAATATTAATGAGCCTCTGACAATTTGCGAGCCCATTGGGAATGACAGCCCTCCCAGGGATGGTGGCCTGCTGGGCTCAGCAGACCACCATGTCTGGGACAGCTTCTTAATAAAGCAGCTTTTTAAAAAAAAAATGCAGCTCGTTTTCCTTAAAGGAAAACAGGATGCATTTAAAAAAGAAAAATGAAACTTTTCAGTTTCATTTTTTTAAGGGCAGGCAGTGGTCTCTGGGAGTGGTTTGCGAGTAGTTTACCACCTACTTGGAGTAGGTGGTAAACTGCGAGTGTTTTGCGGCCGCAAATGCGGTCGCAAAACACTAGTACATAGCAAGTTGACTCGCTATTAGGAAGGGACGCCCCTTCCTAATAGCGAGATTCGCAAATGCTATTTTGCGAGTCAGGGACTCGCTAAATAGCATTTGTACATGCCATTACCCTTTTTTGCGGCTGCAAACGGGAGGTTCTCCCGTTTGCTGCTGCAAAAAAGGATTTGCTGCTGCAAAAAAGGGTCGTACATCTTCCCCGTAGTCTTGTGGACCAGTCTCCACCCTCCTGATGCTGCGGGGATAAAATTATCCCCAGGCTTTTTACACTGAAGCCCTGCATTTCTAGGGTTTCCCGTCAATCAGGAAGTGGAGAGCATTATTACCGCAACCTTTCCCAGCTCGTCATAGGGTGGTGTTAGGAAAGGGTGGAGTTAAGGCTACAGGCAACCGGGAAGCTAAGAAATCGAGTCTGCCCAGTTTGTCTTCATGAATTTTGAAGACACACTTCGCAGACTCGAAGTGTCTGCTTCCCGCGCTGCAGTCATTTCAGGATGGCATTTCACTCATGGCTTGGAGTGAAGGTGTGCACTCCGATGCCTTGTGCAGTCTAAGATTAAAGGACTTGCCTCTCTTGAAGCTCGCTCCAGTCAGTCCAGATGATGCCTCTCAGTGGACCAGCAGCTAAATAGAAAAAAACTTTGCAGCTGGGGAACTGAGTAAGTGACTCGCTCGGGCCTGGCCTATTTGATGGAGGTAAAGCAAGCAATCCAAGCAACGTTCCCTAGTGTGGCATGGTCTCATGAAGATGTATAATTGTATTGTATTTGGATGTTGGGCACATCGTTTTCATACTTTCTTTTTAAGATCGGGAGGGAGGAATTGTTACTGTATAAATGTAGTATGAAAATACACGGAGGAAAGTATTTACAACACTTTAGAGTTCAATATGGGGCGCTATTGTAAGTGGTTGATGTTGTCCTTGTAAACAAAATGATCCAGTGAGGTGTGCTTTTGAAAGATGTTATGACTGGCTTGTTTCCTTTACGGGGAGAGGATGTGACTACTGCCAGAGCTGCCAACTATGGAGTGGGGAACCAGGATTGAGCCCCGGCTCAAAATCTGTGAATCTGGGCAGATAACGTATTCTCCCTGTGCCTATAGAAAATGAATGTGTCCTTGTTTAGTGTAGCTCATGTAAAGTGCACGGGTACCTTCGGTCGAGTTTATGCTATATAAAAGCTGCAAATAAACCCAAAAAATATAGGGTGAGAATGTCAGAACTGACTTATTCAAAACTCATTTACTGTTAATTTTTCACCACATCCAGCTATTCCTTCACAACTGATTTGGAGGTCATACAACTAGATCTGAAGTCGGCAAGGCACTGAATGAATTTGCTTTGCAGAGTTTCCTTCTCTTTTTGAGCAAATAGCTTGCGTTTTGTTTCTCCACCAAGTACCTTTGCACATCTATGTTGAAGCTTTTACTTATGCCACCTGCAGTGCCTAGCTTGCATGATAGTTTTTTTTTGCACATGCCATGCCTTCTCAGCAGGATGGCCACCTAATTAAAAATTGTCTCTTAAAAGGCTTTCATTTCAACTGAGATTTTTCTGCTTCTGTTCACCACGAATATTGTTGTGCTCAATTCCTTGCTGATTTCATTTAGTTTTTTTTTAGCTGCAATACAAAAGTCTGCCAAATTAATGACTTCCATTAAGCTGGGAACCACTGAAGTTATAAACAGCTATTATTTTTTGCTCTTTTTATTTAAAAAAAATTGTTCTGGAAAATACATTATTTAATCCTATGTATTAAAACAAAATTTGCACAGGAAATCGCGACCCCTCTGGCAAAAATCAGTGCCACCCTAATGTGAACTCCTTCCTTTCCAACACCAACCCCACCACTCTTAAATTTCACCAGCGGCCACTGAGCAGTCGGCTGCTGCTTCTCTTTTTTAATTCTCTTACATCTTTCACTCTTGAATGATGTTTTATGCTTTTATTCTGGCTCTTTTTTAATTATTTAATTGTTTGGTTTTAATTCATCGTAAATTCATTCATTCATTCACCCTCTGCTCCACCAGGCAAGGCTATTGAAACAGCGTCCAAGTCCTGGTAACAAAAGGTAAACGCTGACTTGCTTCAGACAGTATGGACAATTGGAAGACTGACATCGCTAGTTTGTAAATAGTTTTTTTCAGATTTCTGTTTACTACACAGGAGCTGAAGAAGTTTTGGACAGAAATGTTTGGGCCTCATTTGAACTTACTTTTAATTGTCCTGTTTTTTTCTTCTCTCCTTGTTGGAAACATAGATTTAAGTATTGTGGTAAGAAATACAGCGAAGGAAGAAACAATGTAAGAATGACCAGAATAGAAAAAAAGGAATTGCTGACACAATTGCATACATTCTTAGGTCGAGACTAGAGCCAGCGCGCATGCGCTGCTCTGCAAGACTTATTGTAAAGGAGTAGGGCATAGAAGCCCCGCCCACTCTCCGCCCATATTTGCCATTGGCTTGTGTCATTGTCCGTCCTAAATGCTGGCTTCTGATTCGTCAATAGGCGTGTTAGCCCCTCCTTAGTATTGCCGCCTCTTCATTTGTCACCTCCCATGGCCCCTTTACTTTGGTTGTTACACAGTATGTGTTATTTAGACTGTGAGCACTATTTTCTTTAATGAGGTTCTCCTACTGCAGGCATGACATGCTTTGGTGCCTTCTTTATTGCCCCCTCCCTCCCGCTGTCCGTGCCTTCTCTCCCCCCGCCCTCCCGTTGTCCGTGCCTTCTCCCCCCCCGGGCGCCCTCCCTCCCGTTGTCCATGCCTTCTCCCCAACCCCCCTCCCCCCACCCTCCCGTTGTCCGTGATGCCTACCATTTGCAATGCAATAGGTCTCATGTAAATACGAGGCCTATTGCATTGCAAATGCTTGTTCAACACGGCGCTTATCTTATGAAGAAAGAGAGCAGCTTGGGGATGGCTAAGGGCCATATTGCCCGGCGTGCAGTCATTCAACCCTCGTCAGGGGCAGTAAGCGCTATTTAAATACAATTACAATTACAATGCAATGCTCTGTCCCAGTTTTATTTGCTAGCGACATCACAAGACTTCAAAATACAGACTTTCAGCGCAACACTGTCTCAAAAGCAGCACCAACTCACAGAAAATTGTTAGACAACAGCGCCCCCCGGTGGTGGATGTCAAACAGCTAAAGATGCATTTCTCCTTGTTGGCCTCATCTCTAAGGTGTAAGCTTGTCGAACTAATGGTTCTACTACTTTGGTTCAAGTTTAGCAGACATGTGGAAAACACAATCCTCAGAGGTATTTTCCTCTTTCTAAATGTGCTGCGCAATGCAGCATGCTTAGAAAAAGGAAACAATATGGAGAAATAAAGATATTGCTCCTTGTTGCTCCTGCATTAGGAAGGCATAGGTTTTTGATGCATTCCCAGGTTTACCTGTCTTTGTAAATCTAGGAATGCACCAGATTCCATAGGTGGATGCCCATGGAACACCATCCCAGGGCAGAGTAAGGTAATGCAGCGACTTGCGCTTTCCAGATTTACCAAGCCACGCAGGGTCTCGCAAAGTGGCCTTACGTGGCTTGGTAAATCTCATTCTAGGTTTTGCATCGCCTTGAGTGGCGCAAGGGTGACACAAAACCTTGATACATTGGGCCCTGGGTGTTCTGTATCAGTAGAGAACAGGACGATGTGCATCTGATGTCAGAAGGTGATGTTCATCAGAGGGGCACAGCATGATACACGGGAGGGGAGTACCGTGGGAAAAGGAACTAACGCCAGCACAGGGTGATTCACCTCAGTGAAGCAGGGGTCATGTGCATCAAGGAGCACAGAATGAGAAGTCTTTCATGAGCACTAGAGACTCTGCATCAGAGAACACGTGGTGTTGTTTATGGGGTGAGCCCTAGGAATTGTGCATCAGGCAAGAAATAGGTTAAGTGGTACCCAGTGATGTGGAGCCGGGTACATAGCTTTATGTGCAGCAAGGTCACAGAGTAGAGGACGCTGGAGTACAGGAAGTGCAGTAGGTGAGCACAGCCCGGTGTTACAGAGGTCTGAAATTGTCCCATGTGAGGTCTGAGCAGCTTATTCTGCCGTTTTATTTTTGCATTTTGGTGTTTTCACCGTTGTAAACGACGTTACAAGCAAGTGGAAAGAAAAAAAAGTGCCACTGAATAAGCAACTAGAATCTGAAATTTTGGAAAACATGAAAGGGAATTTTCAGCCTTTATTTGTAATGCATTTGAATGTTCCGCCTTAGGGATCTTAAGATACGTGTTGGTAAATGCTATATTAATAAAGGTGTATTTTTATGGGCACCCACGTACATAGATAAAAACACAGAGGCACCCAGACGCACACACAATCACACATGCGAACCTACACAGTTGACCGGGGTCCAGTGGCCGTTGTTGGCCAGCGGAATTTTGCATGCTGAGATTTTCAAGTTTTTGTTTATAATGGTGGAGGCACAAAGCAACATTTCTTAGAATACAATGTTCTGTAGCTAAAGAGGATGAAGTGACCGAACGTCTCACACATAACATGGCTCATTTGAAAGCTGTGCATGAATTAGATGAAAGGAAAAAATACACAGATTTCCCATCCGTAGTATTGAAAATGTGACTTTCTTTTTAGTTTCTTACTATAAAGTGTTCTCTGCTTTTTCAGTCTGCATTCTGGATAAAAAAAATGCCTTAAATGTTAAATTCACATATTTTAACTTATCCTCTTCTTTTCAAGTGGTTTACAGGCAATATAAGAAGGAAAGTACCTGTCTAACATGCGAGCTGAAGAATAGAATCCGTTTTGTCTATTTTCCCAGCAGCTGTACAGTATGTTTTTTTATGCATAGTTTGAGGGGTGCCTAATTACAACGGACCTCCAAACCTCAATCTAGTGCTCCCTATAGAGTCCCTTGCTGTAGGTAAGGGCAGGAGAGACACACCCTGTTGTTTAAAGTGGACCACCCATGTTATATTGATTTGTATAGCTTACTAATCCCCCGAGAGGGTATCCAGGCGCTTGGGCAGGTATGTATGTGTGAGGTCCCCAAGGTGTTTATACGAAGAGCCAGGTCTTCAGCTTCCTGCAGAACTCAAGAAGTGTTGAGGAGGCTCTCATGTTATGTTATATTGGTTTGTATAGCATCCATCAACGTCTTTATCTAGGTACCATTTAAAGGCAGCATTTGGGTCATTTTAGGGTGAAGTAGCTTCACTGAAGAATGGTATTTACTTGCCTGCTATGCTAAAAGGTGCACCTTTGTGTTTCACATTTCGTTTAATTAATGGACACATATCCAAACACTCACTGTTGCTTCCTTAGCCACAAGGCCAGCCTGTACATATTACATTTCCACAACAGAAGATCCCTAGAGAATATACCTACCTGTTGTCACTTAGGCACCAGCTTTTCCAATGCATTATGGAAGAAGGGCAAGGTGTGCTCTACCCAGCATCCTCTCTCTTAACATAAGATCCATGCAGTGCGGGGGGTGAGCTCCTGGTCCCAAGGGGGGCTCTGAGTCAGTACTACAACACGTCAATATGTCTATAACAATTACATGAGCCCTAAGGGCCTCCTGCATCCTGCTTTTACCGTCTTTGCTTGCCGCAAACATTATATTTATTTATAATTAATTATACAATAGATCGACTGTCACTGTTCTGTCTCATTTTGTTCAGGGTGAGGCAGGGTCCGCCGAGTCATGGTCATGCGCAATGTAACTGCACATGAGGACATTCATACGGCGTGAGCCACAGACCAATCAAGCCATTAGTGTGAGCGTAACAGGGCCTCCCGCTTCGGGCACTAGGCTTGAGTGCGCTGTGCTGGATCAATGACACACACACACACCCACGCACGCACACACACACACACCCACACACACACACAGCTATAGTGTGAGCCAGAAGACCAGGTGCGGTCTGTGCCCGTTTATTATATAGCCTTTGGCCACGCCTGGCCAGAGGATGCATTAGGTGCAGTTCCGGGGCATGTCGTCACTGCAGGGGCTGTGCCTGGTGGTTGTTATATCCCTCCCCAACTCGGCGTTGGACTTTGCTGTTGTGCTTTGCATGCAAAGTCTCTGAGTCTCAGGATGGGGGTGGATCGGGCCTGAGGTTGTACCGCTGGTGACAGGAACGGTTGTTATTGTCCTCAGACTCCTGGCTGCCCTGGCGGATGTTAACAACATTGTCTCTCAAGTCACTTGATACAAGGGTAGGGTTGTTTTCCAGGGCCCCCCGGAGCCTGGCTGCCAATATGAGCTCTCCTACTCGTTCTCTTGCTCCTCTGCTTCTGAGACAGCCTGTGTTGGGGAGTCGACTCTCTGGAGACATGACACATTTCTGTTTACTGTTTCTTGACCTTTTTGGGCGGTGATCATGGTACCGTGTGAGAGGATGACTGTCCAGGTTCTGGGCTCAAACGTGGTTCGAAACTTCCACCCCAGTCTCCTGTCTTTTATCAATACTTTGTCTTGGGGGGATATTACTCAGACTCTTGCATGCCGCCTCATGCTGGTGCATATGTTGGTTTGAGTGCGCCTGGCCTGGGTACATGCTGGATCATATGGAGGTGGAGTCCATCCTGGTGAGACTGGGGTGGTGAACTGAAGGGGATATCCCCATCATGTGGGGAATGTCCCCAATCTGCACTCTAGTTAGTTTGTGATTCAAATATTCAAAAAAGTAATCAATGTATTTCCAAACAATTTCTTCTTTATTTTCTTTTCATTTCAGTTTGAAGTATCCAACTTCTGCTGTTTTCAATTGTAACAATATTTCCTAACACAAATGTGCCCAATGCATTTCGGGCTGTGCCCTTCATCAGGAGCTAAGTACTACAAACATAGAAGAAACATTTCTCAGTTCGAATCCATAATGATTGTCTGTATTTTACAAACATCCATGCAATTAATTATGAGGTACAATCAAATATCACTGCGTGATTGAGACGTCATCTATGATGTTCACTTGCTGAGGTTCCCAGTGATTGTACTCTTGCAGATGTACTCTTGTGTCCAATAAATCAAAATGTGAAGTGCCTGGCTATTACGATAACCTTTGTTCTCCTGTGCGGATACATGCAATTTCCTATAAAGTGTAGTTAAGAAAACGTGGTAGTTCACTTCATAATGGTGAAGGTAGAACGGTGCACTACGATAAATCAACATGCGGAGGCGCATCTTAGTTGAAGTAAAATATATGGTAACAAACCGAGTTAGCCGATTGTTGTTCAGTGAACACAAAGCTTATGGTAAAACGGTGCACTGCGGTAAACTAACATGCAAAATCGCATCTTCATGGGTGTAGAATTTCTGGTTACAAAACCAAGTGCTCCAAATGCCTTTCTGTGAACATAACAACTGTCATGCCCAATACCCGATGATCCATGCAAACATAAATTATGGCCACCCCTCCGTCAACATACCTCAGCAGTGTGAAAGTATACCAAGCAAACCTCCATCCCATGTGGATATCCCAGTGTGTTAAAAACAGCTTCTGTGGTTGATCTCGGCATGTTAATCAAAGTGGGCCGATGCGGCGTGTCGTGTTTTTGGTTTCCCGTGAAGTGATTGTGAACCCTGACCCGGATTATCACGTGATATTTGATCGTACGTATCTATACAAAGAGAGGGGGGGGCCAGGAGCCAGTTAAGGTCCAGTGCTCGTGCTCCTACGTAACCGTATTAATCAAAACAGGGGGCACTGTTCCAGATGAGGGGTACAGGTAGTCACCCACTCGATAAAGAGTAAGGTAAAAATATGAGTGATCCTAGGCTTTATGAGGCCCACGTGTGAGAGGAAAGAGCAAGTCTTGTCTCGTAATGCCCTCACACACCCCGAAGGATGTCATGCTTCATCATTGGGCGTTATGCTCCTCGTCGGGCCGGCGCTGCAATGCCCTATGGGTCCCCCGAAGGGTCACTTTAGCGGAGATCTTTTGAGACAAAACGCCGTATGGTGCATGCGGGTGTGTGGTGTGGGTCCTCTAAAAGAGTGCAGTGGTGCGTGCAAAGTGAGTCTAAAACTGTCTAAGGGTTGCCCAACGAAAAATTTCTAATGAAGAGGGGCACCCTTGGCAGACTAAAAAACCCGTAGGTCAAGCGTTACCTATGTAGGCTTAATGGGCCCTAGGTAACTAAAGAGGTCAACATGTTTCGCGCCTGTGTGGTCCAAACAGATCCGTGGTGCTTCTTCAGGACCAAATAAATAATTAAATAAGGTGTGGTGTGAGTGAACAGTGAATCCGGGGTTAATACCCTCAGTGGGTATCCGGGCGTGCACAGTAACAATGTACCCTGCAGTCTAACTACAACAACTAGTTAGATATTAGCCGCTCCAGGATACCACCAAGGCAAGAAAAAACAAGAGAAAAAGGAAAAAGAGAAAAGAAAGGAAATGCGACACAGCTCTTGATAGGGAATGTCAATATTTCCCCAGAGCTTGTCCTCAGTTTACGCAAAATAAGAAATAAATAAGTACGAGCTAGACATCAATTATAAAGTGCCTTTCCAAAAGCGGCTGGGCTGCGGGGTCTCAACCTTGAGTGACAGGAGGGTACCACACACGTCATGGAGGCAGGGAAGCCCTGGCGTATGTGGTCCCACAGATCCTCAAGAAGTCACCCGCATATCCCAACAACTCCTGTTCAAAAACCCAATGATAATATCACCAGGCCGTGCCTCAATATCTCACTGGCGTGCTAGGTAGCATGCCTTACAAGGATGACTCTTGTCGGGGTTTGATAGCCCTCCACTGTTGTAGCCCCAATATCACCCCATTGGTAACAGTGACCATGTCACACACAATCTTACCTAAAAATGAGGAGAGAGTTGCTCCATAGGCTAGTAGGAGTCGAGCGCCCGCACCTTACCGGACTAGACAGGAAATGACATAATGTGGACACACTCGTCAGTCTCATCTAGTGTTGTAACACAACAGTGCGGTATCTATCATATAACGTGAACATGCTCCACGAGACCCTTTCGGCAAGATCTTACTTACAGTTTGCTCGGGTGCTGGCTCTTGTGCACCTACCCCAACCGTGCTCCTGCCTGCATGTAAATGGTCTCCGACATTGCCGCTATTTGTAGTCCCGCTAATTGGTTGTGGCGGTGCCTCCTTCCGGTCCGATCGGCCAGCATCAGATTCAGCTGTCTATTGCGTGTGAGAATGCTCTCTTGCACCTGCGTGTTGTCGAGGCCCTGTGTTCCCGCGCATGCGCTGTAACTACTGTGCCCAGTCGTCATGGCAACGTGTGACGCTCTCACCATGTCAGCGCGATCAGTTTTTACACGTTAGTGAGTGCACGTTCGCTAATGCTTAATTCAGTGGGAGTACTCATAAATATGGTTTGATCGTGGTCCAAAAGTTGAAATAAAGAAAAATATATGTATACTGTGTATTAGTCACCCTGTCAGCGCGATCAGTAATAGTACATTCGTGAGTGTGTTAGCTAATGCGTTGTCAGAGCGAACATAGATCGATCTAATTTGATCGTGTTCCAGGGGTAACTCAAAAAATATATATGTACTGTATACTGGTCATTGTAAGGGGGCCGATGATAGCCATCTGTATAAGCGGATGTATGACGATACCACGCATGCATTACATCGCATGCCATTAGATCGCGGTTTTAACAACGCAAGTCGTTACAACGACTTGCGTTGGAGGGCGCTGGACTTAGGAGTAGTTTAATTTACTATTCCAACTCCAGCCTACGTACAGTAGGGAAGGTGTTGGATAGTAATTTAAACTACTCCTTGTCCTATAGCGCCCTCCAGTGCAAGTCGTTGTAACGACTTTCGTTGTAAAAACCGCGATCTAATGGCATGCGATGTAATGCATGCGTTCTAAAGGTTGTTTCCCGTATAAGCTTTCATGTTGGTGAAAGGTTATCAGCTATGGCGCTATGTTTTGGACCTATCAGTCATAGAGGTTCCAATACCATTCCCCTAAATCCAAGTAAAAATGGGTGGCGGGGAACAGTTGTTAGAGGGAGGTGAATTAGTGAGATATGGTGTGGGTGGTTCAGTTATATAGATATCACCCCAACTACTTCAAGAAACTGATCTCCCGACCAACACACCGGCGGAATTCATCACCGAGCTCATCACAATGGCATTGAAAAATAATTTCTTCATGTACAAAACCACCATCTATCACCAGGTACAAGGGACCAGCATGGGGAGCACTTTTGCTCCGAGCCTGGCAGGATTGTACATGGCACACTTTGAAGCAACTAACATCTTCACGGACAACAACCCCTTCAAAGAGAACCTGATCATATATTTTTTGAGTTACCCCTGGAACACGATCAAATTAGATCGATCTATGTTCGCTCTGACAACACATTAGCTAACACACTCACGAATGTACTATTACTGATCGCGCTGACAGGGTGACTAATACACAGTATACATATATTTTTCTTTATTTCAACTTTTGGACCACGATCAAACCATATTTATGAGTACTCCCACTGAATTAAGCATTAGCGAACGTGCACTCACTAACGTGTAAAAACTGATCGCGCTGACATGGTGAGAGCGTCACACGTTGCCATGATGACCGGGCACAGTAGTTACAGCGCATGCGCGGGAACACAGGGCCTCGACAACACGCAGGTGCAAGAGAGCATTCTCACACGCAATAGACAGCTGAATCTGATGCTGGCCGATCGGACCGGAAGGAGGCACCGCCACAACCAATTAGCGGGACTACAAATAGCGGCAATGTCGGAGACCATTTACATGCAGGCAGGAGCATGGTTGGGGTAGGTGCACAAGAGCCAGCACCCGAGCAAACTGTAAGTAAGATCTTGCCGAAAGGGTCTCGTGGAGCATGTTCACGTTATATGATAGATACCGCACTGTTGTGTTACAACACTAGATGAGACTGACGAGTGTGTCCACATTATGTCATTTCCAGTCTAGTCCGGTAAGGTGCGGGCGCTCGACTCCTACTAGCCTATGGAGCAACTCTCTCCTCATTTTTAGGTAAGATTGTGTGTGACATGGTCACTGTTACCAATGGGGTGATATTGGGGCTACAACAGTGGAGGGCTATCAAACCCCGACAAGAGTCATCCTTGTAAGTCATGCTACCTAGCACGCCAGTGAGATATTGAGGCACGGCCTGGTGTTATTATCATTGGGTTTTTGAACAGGAGTTGTTGGGATATGCGGGTGACTTCTTGAGGATCTGTGGGACCACACACGCCAGGGCTTCCCTGCCTCCATGATGTGTGTGGTACCCTCATGTCACTCAAGGTTGAGACCCCGCAGCCCAGCCGCTTTTGGAAAGGCACTTTATAATTGATGTCTAGCTCGTACTTATTTATTTCTTATTTTGCGTAAACTGAGGACAAGCTCTGGGGAAATATTGACATTCCCTATCAAGAGCTGTGACGCATTTCCTTTCTTTTCTCTTTTTCCTTTTTCTCTTGTTTTTTCTTACCTAGGTGGTATCCTGGAGCGGCTAATATCTAACTAGTTGTTGTAGTTAGACTGCAGGGTACATTGTTACTGTGCACGCCCGGATACCCACTGAGGGTATTAACCCCGATTCACTGTTCACTCACACCACACCTTATTTAATTATTTATTTGGTCCTGAAGAAGCGCCACGGATCTGTTTGGACCACACAGGCGCGAAACATGTTGACCTCTTTAGTTACCTAGGGCCCATTAAGCCTACATAGGTAACGCTTGACCTACGGGTTTTTTAGTCTGCCAAGGGTGCCCCTCTTCATTATAAATTTTTCGTTGGGCAACCCTTAGACAGTTTTAGACTCACTTTGCACGCACCACTGCACTCTTTTAGAGGACCCACACCACACACCCGCATGCACCATACGGCGTTTTGTCTCAAAAGATCTCCGCTAAAGTGACCCTTCGGGGGACCCGTAGGGCATTGCAGCGCCGGCCCGACGAGGAGCAAAACGCCCAATGATGAAGCATGACATCCTTCGGGGTGTGTGAGGGCATTACGAGACAAGACTTGCTCTTTCCTCTCACACGTGGGCCTCATAAAGCCTAGGATCACTCATATTTTTACCTTACTCTTTATCGAGTGGGTGACTACCTGTACCCCTCGTCTGGAACAGTGCCCCCTGTTTTGATTAATATTTGATCGTACCTCATAATTAATTGCATGTATGTTTGTAAAAGACAGACAATCATTATGGATTCAAACTGAGGAATATTTCTTCTATGTTTGTAGGACCTAGCCCCTGATGAATGGCACAGCCCGAAATGCATTGGGCACATTTGTGTTAAGAAATATTGTTGCACTTGAAAACAGCAGAAGTTGGATACTTCAAACTGAAATGAAAATAAAATAAAAAATAAATTGTTTGGAAATACATTGATTACTTTTTTGAACATATGAATCACAAACTAGAATGCAGATTGGGGACGTTCCCCATATGATGGGGATATTGCATTCAGTTCATTTTCATGTACCTCATACGCAGGAGGATTAACCAATTAGCACCAACAAATAGAGTACGTGATTAACCAAATCACTTGTGAGTGCGTAAGTCCTATTATTAAGAGACTGGGGTGGTGTCATGCCTGTGTCCATTGAGCATTAGGGACCATGGGGACCATTGTGTGGTACAGTGAGGTGTCCCTCGCAATTCTCTTAGTCACCTGGGCATGCTCAGTTCTGGATTGGCACCTTCAGTACCAGCGATTCTGAGGGTTTTGTTAAGGGTGCGCATGAACCGCTCAACTTCACCGTTGGCTTGTGTCCATTGAGGGATAATTCTGCGGTGTTTGATCCCCAAGTTGTCCAGAAGTTCCTTGAACTCTGATCCCTGGAAGTGTGGGTCATTGTCTGTCTTTATTTCATGTGGAAGTCCAAAAGCGCAAAAGTTCTTTCCAGCATTGGGGCTATGTTTGTGAAGGCTGTGGATTCTGTCACCTCAACAATGGGAAACTTGGAGTAGCTGTCGACCATTGCAGCAGTAATGCGTCCATCTGGGGAGCTCTCAAAACTATGCTCACCTAGGACCATGGGGTGGTGCTCGGTTCCTCAGTGATGATGGGCGCTGGTGGTTCTTGGAGACTTGTGAGCTGACATGAGGGACAACGCTTCATGGCTTCATCAACGCATGCCTCTATCCCAGGAAACCAGATTTCTTCTCTCATTCTGGACTTCATTCGAACTGTCCCTTGGTGTCCCCCAGAAGCAAAGGCCACTACCTCATCTTGCAGATTTTCAGGTATGAAGATGCGGGCCCCATGCAGCACTAATCTTTCAACGGTGACGCTCAGCTCATCATGCACCCTACATATTTTGATCAGGTGTTCCTTTTTGGGGCCAAGCCAGTCGTTGGCCTCTCTTAAGACATTTTTCAATGACCCTCAATGGAGGGCATCCATAACCTTCATTAGAACTGAGTGCGACTTCATGGTATTGCTGATCTCCTGAAGGGTGAGTGTTTGCGGGCATGCACCTTGTGTCACCATGCTGAAGTACTCCTCGGTGGCTTTCGAGCTGTCGTGGTTCCCTTTGGCATGAGCCGGCTGGAGTCAGGAGAGAAGGTTAGTAGGATTCTTGGCCCCAGGTCAATAAGTTATTTCCATGTGGGAGTGTTGCAGTTGAATGGCCCAGTGCTCAATCCGTGGAGGAGGATGTGGAGCTGTGGCGTGAAATAAAGGGACAAGCAGCTGATGGTCCGTGACCGCACGGAATGGCCTACCACTGAGGTATCTCTGTTTGGGAGTATCGGGTTTCTGTTGGGGTGAGGGCTTTGCTAGTGAATACAAGGGGTGTCCATTTTCCTGGCTCCACTTCTTGTGTGAGGACAGCTCCCAGGATTATGGGCCTGTCATCAACCAGGAGTTCAGCCTGTCTCTTGGGATTGTAATAGGCCATTGTCATTTTGCTCAGTGTTAGAAATGGGGGTCTCTAGTTGGAAATGGTTTCCACCTTTATCCAAGTAGGGACCCCTCTTCCTAGTCAGGGTAAGGGGTATACACGTCTAAAAATAACCCCTGGTAGCTTGGCACGAGCAGACAGGCTTATCTCAGAGGCATTGTGTAAAGCATTTGTGCATGCATACAGTAGTTTAGTGAAAACACTACAAATGGACACCACACCAGTTTAGAAAAATAATTAATTCTTTATCTAAAGCAAACAAGACCAAAAAAAGGCAAAAAAATCCAAAATACAATACTGTAAAAATAGTTACTTTGCAAGATAACCTTTCAATTGAAGAGATAGCTTAAAAACACAGTTCTTCCGAGTTGGTAGCTCCGTCTTTGGCTACAGCGATGCTGAAAACTACAGAGTCCAACAGTTCCATCCAACCGCGTCGATGCGGGTCAGCTAAAGCGAAGACAGACTCGAAGACAGTACCTTTCTTGTTGCGGCCGACACGATGGTACGAGCTGGTTGGGGCAAATGTCGCGGTTGCGTTTCAAAATGGAAGTGGTGCAGGGTGCGGTGCCCTCTCGATGCGGTGTTAGGCAGCAGCTCGGTGACGATCGTGCAGGCGGTGCTCAATTCGGTGCTGGTAGGCCGCAGTGCAGGCAACGGATCCGGTCAATATACCGGTCGGGCAGCGACAGTGTCGGTGACATACAGGCAGGGTGAAGCGAGGCGGTGCAAAATGCGGTGCCCTCACGTCACAGTGATGATCGTCAAGACGGCATCGGTGAGACCAAGGATGCGGTGCGAAGTGTGACTGTGCCTGCTGCGGGGCTTTCAGGACACTGGATCCTGCGATGGACTCGATGACAGAGTCGGTTGCCCTTTTCTTCTGCAGCGACTGAAACCAGCGATTCCAGAGACGGTGCCCAGAAGGATAGTGAGGTCTTTGCTGTTCCTGAGACCTCTTGAACAGGGGACAAGCTCCACTTCAAGCCCTTGTAGACACTTTGCAAGCAGGATACACACACAGTTCCTCTCCTTGGCAGAAACAGCCACTGCAGGCCAACCCCAGACAGCACACAGCAAAGGGGCAGTACTCCTTTAGTTTCTTCCAGCTCTTCTCCTTGGCAAGAGCTCCTTGGTTCCTCTTGATTTCCAGAAGTAGTCTAAAGTTCTGGAGTCTGGGCCCTAATATTTATACTGCAAAATCCTTTGTTCTCTGGTGGCAGAGAAGCCCCATGCCCAGCCAAAACCAGTTCTGTCCTCTCTGGTGCAGCTGCCTGGCAGGAGGTGGAGACAGCATTGTCCAAAGCAGACCAGGCCTATTCAGGTGTGAAAGGAATCTCATCCCCCTACTCTAAATGCAGCCCAGGTCTATTCAGCCCAGCCCTGACTCTCCCTGGAAAGTCAGGACACACCTCACCCCTCCAAGTGGCTGTCTGAACAGTATGCACATCCCCAGCCCCTGCCACTCCAAAACCAGACAGTCAATTCACAAACCTAGCAGAGGTACACTGGATGGTTAGGCAAGAAAATACCTATTTTCTAAAAGTGGTACTTTCAAACCCAGAATGTAAAAATCACCCTCACTAAAAGATGCATCTTAATATTCTGATTTCAGGCATATCAAACTTTATTTTCTTATCTTGTTCCCATGGGTCGTTATGCTTATAAGATGTTATAACCAAACTCCCCATTCTATCCAATGGGGACAGATAGCCTTGCAATAGTGAAAAGCGAAAGTGGCAGTATTTTACTATCAGGTCATGCCACACACATCAGGGCATGTTCTACCTTTCACATACACTGCACCCTGCCCACAGGGGTACCTTGGGCCTACCTTAGCGGTGACTCACATGTAAGAAAAGAGAAGGTTTGGGCCTGACAAGTGGGTGCACTTGCAAGTTGGCATAGCAGTACTATACTGCACACAGACACAGCAGTGGCAGGTCTGAGTTACATTTACAGGCTGCTTATGTGGGTGGCACAATCAGTGCTGCAAGCCCACTAGCAGCATTTGATTTATAGGCCTTGGGCACACACAGTGCACTGTACTAGGGACTAAGTAGTAAATCAAATATGCCAATCAGTGAATCACCAATCCATAACAATAATTTACAGAGGGAGCACTTGCACTTTGGCACTGAATAGCTGTGGCAAAGTGCCCAAAGCATCTAGACCAGCAAAACGAAATCCAACACACAGCAACAACACAGGAGGCAAAGGCACAAATACAGGGGAAACCGATGCCAATGATGCCAGGTCTAACACTCAGCATGGTTTTTTTCACCTTTTGAAAAGCCTCCTCCTCCTTCTGGCCCTACTGCCAGGAGGCATCAGTTTTCCTCGGGACATGTAGAGGCGCAGCAAAAGTCGCTAGGTTCGGGATGAACCAGCCACAATAGGTGGCCATGTCCATGAATCTTCGAACTTCAGATACTGTTGTTGGTGCTGGGGCTTGCCTGATGGTATGCAACTTGCGTGGATCAATCTGGACTCCATCTTGGTTGAAGACATAGCCGAAGAACTCATTAGAATTTTGAAAGAAGGAGCACTTCTCCCGGTGGAGGGTGACACCGTGCTCTGACAGTCTCTTCAGTGCTGCTCGGAGCTGTCTATGCTGCTCTACAGTGGTTGCAGAGTAAATCAGGATGTCATCACTCACATTCATGACCCCTTGAAGGCCTGACAGTGTCTCTCCTACGGCATCTTGGAGACATCCGCTGCGGACGAGATTCCGAAATTCAGCCTCTTATATCTGCGTAACCCCCGAAGCGTTGAGAAGGTGGTGATGTAGCGACTCTCCTCTGCTAGCAGCAGCTGGTGGTATCCTGCGGTGAAATCCAGCTTAGAGAACCACCTTGACCTATTTGTTCCCACTTTATGGCTTGGTTGGGAAGCCGCATATCAACGCAGAGCTGAACCTTGCTGGGCTGCTTTGGTTTTTCAGCCATGACCATCGGGAACACCCACGGGGTTGGACAGGATACTTTCTTTATCACCCCTAGGCTTTCCAGTTTGCTTAGCTCTTGCTCCACCAGTGGTTTCTGATGGAAAGGCACATTCCTGTGGTGAAGAGCGACTGGCTTCACAGTTATGTCAATGTGTAGCTTCACTGGAGGGGCCTTCAGGCACCCGAGCCCTTGGAACAATTCGGGGAATTGACTTATGAGTTTGTCTGCTTGGAATGCTTTCATGTTCTTTGCGAAAAATATTAATCTGAGGTCTTCCGCTTTGTGGCTGCCGATGAGAGTGTTGGCCTCTTTGTCAACAATATGGACAGTTTTGGCTTCCATACGTGAATATTTTGGTATTCGTACTGACTAATGGGGGCCTTGGTCGCAGGCGCTGATATTGTTGGTTTACATTTACCGAAGCACCTGTGTCAATGAGGGCTTTGACGTTGGAGCCTGCGACATCAACCAGGCAGGTCGGTTGAGGCCGTCGGTATCATTTGAGTTCATTTGTGAAGGATATAAGGAATACTTCTTCCTTGTCATCAGTTGAGGAGTTCTCCAGCTGGTGTGGAGGTACCTTGGTGGCCCCTGAGGATGTATGGTCATCCGTGGACAGCTGTCGGACTGACTTGGGCTGGGTCTCATATGTCTCATCTTTTAAGGTCACTTTTACAGATGGAGGCAAAATGGTTTCGTTTACCACATTTAGAGCATATGCGACCTTGGGTGGGGCATTTGTCCGGTAGATGCTCACAGCAGCCGCAGTCTCCACAGCTTGATCCCGGCTGACGTGGCACTGACATCTTTGTTTCCCTTGCCTTGCTGCCGAGGTGCACAGTGCCAGCACGTTCCACTTTCACCGTTGGCATGTATTCTGGCTGTTGCGTTATTTGAGATATCCATTTCAGTAGATCTTGCCACACACAGGTCATGAGACCTGGCTAGAACCGAAATATCATCCAGGTTGATGTTCGGTTGCCTCAGAATAAGCCCTCTTTGTGCTTTGCTTCTGCAGCCCTGGATGATTTGAGGCCGCACCTCTTTGGGTTGATTGTCAGTAGTACAAGTACTGGCTAGTTCACACAGTCATGCGTAGAAAGTGTCTATCGACTCACCTTCACTCTGGCAAGCTTGTCGGAGCTTAAAGCACTCAAAGTCTGGGTTAAATAGCAGGTCAAAATGTGCATTAAGTGCTTTTACTGCAGCCTCATAGTCAGTCGCAGCACCTGTGCTAAGGAGGTGCTCAAATAATTTGTAGATTTCTACACCGTCATAATGAAGTAGGAGAGAACGCTTTATGGCCCCATCGGACTCACAGGTAGCTATGAAGTAGTTTCTGACCTTCCAAGCCATGTTATCCAACGCGGTGAGGCTGTAGCTGGGTCCACTAACTCACTGAAGGGTGCTAACTATGGCATGTGGTGGGGCAGGCAGGTCTTGTGACACCATTTGCTGAGGTGCGTCATCTGGATATGACATGGTTTCATCTCCTAGCATGTCCCTTCACTCTCTTTTACTTTGTTTTGGGTTTTTATTCTTTGTGATCCCTTTATCGGTAAAGAGTCAGAATATCGAGTTGGAAATGTCGACTTGCACTAATATCGAGTGCAAAATATCGAGATACATAAATATCGTCTGCAAGAATATCGTGGTCAAGAATATCGTGTTTAAGGTGAGAAATATTGTTTTCTAAAATATCAAAGTTATTAATATCGTTTGCAAAAATATAGTTGTAAAAAATATTGTTTTTTTAGTTAGTGTTATGTATTTTAGTATGTATTTTAAATGTATGTGCTCTATTTTTTTGTTTAAGTATTGCATTTGTTTTTTAATATATGTGTTAAATTTTTAGAAGTTATTAATTTTATTTTAAGTAAATTTTGCGTTTTAGTTCCGTAGCGGGTTGTGGGTTTATAGGGGAATAGGGTGGGAAGTAATTTAATTATAATAAATTGAATATTAATTTTTATTTATTAGTATTTATTTATTTTTGATTTTATAGTGTTAACTGTGGGAATTAATTTATAATTATTTAATAAATAATTGGCTGTTAATTTTTGTTGATTAATTAATTGGTAAATATGTTAATTCTGTCATTTTTTAGGAGTGGGTTGTGGGTTTATAGGGGAATAGGGTGGGAAGTAATTTAATTATAATTAATTTATTAATATTTTTATTAATTGATATTTATTTATTTTATATTGTTAATTGTGGGAATTAATTTATTATTAATTATTTATTAATTGGTTGTTAATTATTATTAATTAATTGGTAATTATGTTAATTGTGTCATTTTTTAGGAGCAGGTTGTGGGTTGATAGGGGAGTAGGGTGGGAAGTAATTTAATATTTTTTTATTAATTAATATTTATTTATTTTATATTTTATAGTGTTAATTGTGGGAATTAATTTATTATTAATTATTTATTAATTGGTTGTTAATTATTATTAATTAATTGTTAATTATGTTAATTGTGTTATTTTTTAGGAGCGGGTTGTGGGTTGATAGGAGAGAAGGGTGGGAAGTAATTTAATTTTAATACATTTATCAATATTTTTAATATAATATTTAATTAATTTTATTTTATAGTGTTAATTGTGTGAATTAATTTATTAATAATTATTTATATTTTGTTTGTTAATTGTTATTAATTAATTAATTGTTAATTAATTATGTTAATTGTGTCATGTTTTACAAAATTAGGGGTGGCATTTATAGGGGAATATGGTGGGAGGTAATTTATTTATAATTAATTAATTATTTGTTAATAAATGCTAATTAATTAATTAAAATTTAAATATGCCAATTGTGTAATAATTTTGATGTGTGAGTTGTGGGGTTTATAGTGGTAAATGGTGGGAAGTAATTTTTTAAAAATTAATTAATGATTTGTTGTTAATTGATATTACTTTATTAATGTAAAATTAGTTATGGAAATTATTTAAATATTTTTAGGTGTGTGTTATGGTGTTTATTGGGGTAGAGGGTGGAAAGTAATTTAGTTTAAATTAATTAATCATTAATTGATCATTAATATTCATTTTTTAATTGATAACTATTTTTGGTAATTGTTTAGTTTTTATTTTGTTTGGGGATTTAGGTTCAATAGCTGTAACATTTGGTTGGTACATTAATTTTTACATTTTTAAATGTGTTTTATAATTATTAATATTTGTTTAATTGATAATTAATTGTGTTAATTATGGAGGTACACTTTTTTGTTTAATTTAGATGTGTGTTTTAAATTGTGTGGTGTTATAGGGTAGGAAAATAAATATTACGTTTATGTAATGTTTAATGTTTTGATTAAAATGAAATTCTATTACAAAATATTTATTTGTACATTTTTTGTTAAATTTAAAAAATAATATTTTTATGTAAATTTTAGTTTTTTGCTACATTAAAATATTTTTATATGTTTTGTTAAATTTTGTATATGTTTTGTTTTTGGGTTTTTTATTATATTTTGTATTGTAGTTGATATTTTGTTTGTTTTTAAATTTGAATTTTGTTCTGTGGGAATAGTAATTTTTACCCCTCCGCTATCCAACACTTTCCCTAGTGTTGCATTCGCAGGAGTGGGAATAGTAATTTATACCCCTACGCTATCCAACACTTTCCCTACTGTTGCACTTGCTGGAGTGGGAATAGTAATTTGTACCCCTCCGCTTTCCAACACTTTCCCTACTGTTGCACTCCCTGGAGTGGGAATAGTAATTTTATCCCCTTTGTTATCCAACACTTTCCCTACTGTTGCACTCATTGGAGTGGGAATAGTAAATTATTCCCCTCCACTATCCAACACTTTCCCTACTGTTGCACTCGCTGGAGTGGGAATAGTAATTTTTACCCCTACGCTATCCAACACTTTCCCTACTGTTGCACTCGCTGGAGTGGGAATAGTAACTTTTATCACTCCGCTATCCAACACTTTCCCTACTGTTGCACTTGCTGGAGTGGGAATAGTAAATTATTTCCCTCCGCTATCCAACACTTTCCCTACTGTTGCACTCACTGGAGTGGGAATAGTAATTTTTACCCCTATGCTATCCAACACTTTCCTTACTGTTGCACTCGCTGGAGTGGGAATAGTAATTTGTATCCCTCCGCTATCCAACACTTTCCCTACAGTTGCACTAGCTGGAGTGGGAATAGTAATTTTTCCTCTCCGCTATCCAACACTTTCCCACCTGTTGCACTCGCTGGAGTGGGAATAGTAATTTTTTACCCTCCGCTATCCAACACTTTCCCTGCTGTTGCACTCATTGGAGTGGGAATAGTAAATTATTCCCCTCCGCTATCCAACACTTTCCCTACTGCTGCACTCGCTGGAGTGGGAATAGTAAATTATTCCCCTCCGCTATACAACACTTTCCCTACTGTTGTTCTCGCTGGAGTGGGAATAGTAATTTTTTACTCTCTGCTATACAACACTTTCCCTACTGTTGCACTCGCTGGATTGGGAATAGTAAATTATTCCCCTCCGCTATCCTACACTTTCCCTACTGTTGTACTCGCTGGAGTGGGAGTAGTAATTTTTTACCCTCCGCTATCCAACACTTTCCCTACTCTTGCACTCATTGGAGTGGGAATAGTAAATTATTCCCCTCCGCTATCCCACACTTTCCCTACTGTTGCACTCGTTGGAGTGGAATAGTAAATTATTCCCCTCCGCTATCCAACACTTTCCCTACTGTTGCACTCGCTGGAGTGGGAATAGTAATTTTTTCCCCTCCGCTATCCAACACTTTCCCTACTGTTGCACTAAATGTAGTGTAAAATGTAGGTTTAAAAAATATTACATATTTTAATATTTTAATTTATATTATAATGTTTTATTTTTTTATTTTTATGTTACAGGTGTATGTGTATATATATTTATCTTTATTTTTTAATATATTTGTAACATTTTATAATTAATGAAAATTATTATTTATTAATTATTTTTAAGTAAATATATATATATATATTACATTTTATATATGTATGTATAATTTATTTTTAAATTACATTTATTACTTATAATTGTTAAAATTTACAAATAAATCTAAATATTTTTTTAAAGTAAAATGTATTATTTAATTTATTTTACATTATTTTTTATACATATAAAAAAATCAATATTTTGTACTTCGATATTTTTAACAACGATATTTTGTCCCCGATATTTTTGTACTTACCATTATGAAGATAGGAGGTCGATATTTTTGACAACGATATTTATGTCCCGATATTTCTGTAGGTCGATATTAGTGTTGTTGATATTCTGTCAGTGATCCCCCTTTATCACGTGTTGTGTCTTTTAATGTAACTGGTTCTTTCTTTTCTTTTCTTTTTTTTTCTTTTTCTTTTTGTTTTCCTGGTGTTGGTGTTTTACAGTTTCATATTGCTGCTTGTTCCTCTGATATGCGCCCTGGGGCTGAGTGAGGCAGCGGTCAGGCGTAAAGATGCAGACGGAGAGGTCGGGCCCTCTCAACATGGCATACACGATCCACAGAGGTGCAAAAGAAGGAGGACCGCCAAGCACTCCATGCGGCTGAGCTAGGCCAGGAATCTGTGAGGCGATCAGCCGAGAGTCTGTTGCGTGCCACGTGATATGGGCAGAATAGCGAGGAGGCCAGGAGCGGATGTTTGCACGGCCAGCTGCAGGGCAGAAGCAGCGGTGGGTGTTGATGATGGTTTGGGATGCAGTTCTCACCTCTGAAATCAGGCAGGTACTTGGTCGGCATCCCGTCACAACAGGTGCTGGATAATGTTGTCTCTGCTATGTGTGTTCTGCACACCGCTGACATAAGTTGATTAGACTGGAGTCAATGCAGGCCTCGCAGACTCCACCACTGAACAGGTCGATGGCGGCTTGCGGGAGTCGTCAGTGTAGTGCCCACGGGGTCGTTGTAGTGACAGAAGTGTGGCCCTTGTTGCAGGTGGGTGGACATCCCACCCTCTTTGAAAGTGTAACGGGGCCTTCCGCTTCGGGCACTAGGCCTGAGCATGCTGCGCTGGATCAATGACACACACACGTAGAGCTATGTGAGCCAGAAGACCACAGTCTCTGCCCGTTTATTATATAGCCTCTGGCCACGCCTGGCCAGAGGATGCATTAGGTGCAGTTCCGGGGAATGTAGGCACCGTGGGGGCGGTGCCTGGTGGTTGTTACAGTGAGTACTCTACACATTTTGTCATTCTTCACTCACTGTTGGTGCGGTTGCGGGTTTCCCTCACATTGGCTCTTCTCTTCTGGGAGATTGGGCCCCACGAGTGTGACCAGGGAGTCGGGGACAGTGCTGGTCATCAACATTTAAAAGAGTGTATTTCTTCAAACATGACGTGGTATCGTTTCAACGTAGTTTATAAGTAAAAGCAATTCTGTGTGTCATTTTTTAAAGAAAGAAACTCGATATTAGTGCATTTTGATGACTGTTGCTTGGTGGATGCCGCCAGGTTTGATGATATCTATATAGAGATGGGCAAGCCCACAAATTAACAGGGAGAGCCTCTGCATGAGCCAAGCCCTGAAAATGTTTGCTATGCAAATCATACTACAAACATCATATAAAAACATCACATTATGGCACAACACTGAGAAGTGCTTTTTAAAAGTGATAGTTTGTAAACATGAATCTTTAGTAGAGACATTTGGCAAGTAAACCCTGCCAGTGGCCCATATTATTATACAGCAACATATAGGGCCTGATTCTGATGCGGTTAGGAAAGCATTCCCACCTAGGGCCTGATTCTGATGCGGTTAGGAAGGCCTCCTAATGGCATTTGCTCCTTCCAAATCGGATCGGGAACGTGTCTTCCCGACCCAGGGCCCAATTATGATGCGGTTTGGAACATATGCTCCCATTGAAGTCAATGGGAGTCCAACCAAATCGTATCTGGAAGCATCCGGATGCATCGTACTCCGTCGGTCGGACTCTCCCGATCCGAGTGGGTCGGAAACCATTTCCAAACCGATTCGGTCGGGAAACTTTCCATCCCGCATCAGAATCAGGCCCATAGTCTATTAAATCAAACACAATACATTTTTGTACAACTGGTATTCTGAACTTATATATTTGAAAGTGCTTTCATACGTGATAATGAAGAAAAAGGAGTGTTAGACCTGTCAGTCTTATGATGATATTCCCCCAAACATTTTGCCTCTCTCCTCCTGTTTTGCTGAATTTGTTTTTGTTGGCCTTAGGACTCTGTGTACTGTACCACTGCTGAGTAGTGCTAAAGTGCTTGTGCTCTCTGCTTTAAAATGGTCAAATTGGCTTACACCCAATTGGTACATTTAATTTACTTGTAAGTCCCTAGTAAAGCGGTTCTACATATACATACGGCCTATAAATTAAATGCCCCTACTGGGACTGCATCACGTATTGTGCCACCCACTGAAGCAGCCTTTTTAAACATGTGTCAGGCCTGACATTGCAGCCTGTGTGTGCAGTTTTAAACTGCCATTTCAACATAGCAAAATAATCCTTTCTCCAGGCCCTAACCTTCCTTTCTAATACATATAGGTCACCCTTAGGGTAGGCCCTAAAAAGCCCACAGGGAGGGTGCATTGTATTAAAAAAGTCAGAGAAGTACTCTTAAGTTTTACATGTCCTAGTAGTAAAAAACACCTAAATGTATTTTGCACTAGTGCATGGCCTGCCTCTCCCATAGGATAGCATTGGGTTACCTTAATACATTTAATAAGTGATAACTTTTGATTGGGAGAGGGTAGGCAAGTCATGTTTTTGTCTGAGGAATTGTAATTCAAACCCCTCTTTAATGATAAAGTCAGATTTAAGTCAAAATTCTAAAAATGCCACTTTTAGAAAGTTGGCATTTTCGTGTCCTAACCATTTGGGGCCCGTAGCCTGTTCCTGGGTCACATGCCTATGTGTAGTTGGCAGTTCCACTTTGTGTATTCCTCCTAGGCAGTATCACAAAGGAGGGTCTGGTTATTGGCAGGATGGGCCATCTCTGAGTTGATGGAGGGGGTAGAACTGTCATCTACCATACTTGCACTTCATTGGCTCAGCTCACACACAAAGGACTCCACACTAGCCTATTGTGCCCCCAGACAGACTGGGACCAGGCAGGGAGGCAGGAAATATCAGACACCTCAGTAGTGGGGAACTGCAGAAGCTTCTCCCACTTCAAAGTGGGCACTATGTATAAAAAGTGGACCCACAGACCTACTCTTTAGATCACTTCTGGACCTGTGGAAGACTCAGAGGAAAGATTGCTCTGCTACCCTACTGCTCTGCTGCAAGAAGTACTGCCCAGCTGTGCTGCTGGTCTGCTGCTCCTCTGCCCTGCTGCTCGGCTGCAAGAGGGATTGCTCTGCTGCCCAATGCCTGAGGAAGAAGGACTGAAACTACAAGATGAACCCAGGACCACCAGAGTGTCTCAAAGGGCTAGTTAGCTGGCTTTCTGTTCTGAGCAACAGGGACATAACAGGTTCCTCTGCGATGACACAACCCAATGCATCCAGATGCAGGACCACACATTGCAGCTTCTGATCACCGGCTTCACAAGCATCGAACCAGCGTGACGCATCTGGATTATGACAACCGGCCCAGCTCGATGCATCTCGGATCAGCACCAATGCATCTCGATGCAGGACCTTGCATGGTACTTCCTGTCGATGGCTTCTCGACACCCTTGCTCTGCAGGACAACGCAAGGACTTTGCATCTCAATGCAACAGGACAAAAAGTAGTTTTAAATGTGGACTGAATTCAGCCCTGTACCTGGCACACACTACGGTGCCGATTCCGATCTCGGCCGGTAGGGCTCCGAATCGGATTCGGCATAACTGGATCCGATTCGGAGCCCTATTTCCCGACCGATTCGTACGTGCGTCCGGACGAGAGAGTACGATGCGAATTCGCCGACCGACTCGTTCGGGCGTCCCAACCGCTCCGACCGACTCGTTCCCGGGTCTAACCGCAACGACACGACTCGCTCAGACACGACGCGCACCGCGCAATGGAGACGTTCCCCGGCCGGGTAAGTACGATGCGCGCCGCGAGCAGTCCGACCGACACGCGCCGTCCGGCTCGAAAGAGCAGTCGGAGCCGTACTTCGGGGGTCCGTGTCGGACCCCCCTGTACGCGTAGCCACGCGAGTCGCACATGGGTCCCCCCCTACCTGTGCGTGTATGGCGCGAGTCGCTTCGCCGCGAACCCGCTGTAGGGGGCGCCCTTGTTCGCCTCGCACCCATTGAGGCAATGGGAGCCCGCGTACGCGTTGTACGACCGGCTCCCATTGACTTCAATGGGAGTCCGACCGACTCGAGTACGATAGCATATGGACGCATCGTACTCGTTTGGTCGGGCTGCACGGGTCCGATTCGGTCGGAAATCTCTCCGGGTCCGGCTCAGTCGGAGAGATTTCCGGCACGGATCGGAATCGGCCCCTACATCGTGGTCAGCCTGACTTTGTGACTTGAACCCAGTCCAACGTGACCAGATAACCGCGGTTGGTGCTTTGTGCTTTTAGGCACCACTTTTACCTAATTCTTTAAAATTGTATATCCCCGGTTCTACTGATTGGATTTTTATCGTTTTGGAATCAAATAATTTCTAAAATTTTACCACTGGTGTGGGATTTTTTGTGTGTTGTGTTTCCACTTCATTACCGTTTAAGTTCTGTATACATACTTTACGCATTGCCTCTAAGTTAAGCCTGCCAGCTTTTGTGCCAAGCTATCAGAGGGATAAGCACAGGTTAAGCTAGTAACTTCTCGTGGTTCACCCTGGCAGGGATTGTGGCTGTTGCTTTAGTAGGGTTTCATCCCTCAACCAACAACCCAATTTCTCACAAGGAGTTCTGGTGAAATACAATATTTGCCTAAGATCACACAGCTTAAGCAGGGAAACAACCATCTATCCAGGTTTTCTGGTTTCATTTTATACAAATCAGCCATCAAAAGGGTATCTATTTGTCTTTCCATATGTTAAGGCATTGCTCTTACCTCTTTATACATTTTTCTGCAGTTATTATTTAGTGCGATCTCAACATGAATGTATTGGAGTGCTTTACATGAACAACAGTTACATTCCACAGTGCCATTTTCATTTTTTATAAACACATGGAGATTAAGTAATATGCCCAGGATCACAGGATGTTGAACAAATGTTGAGACTCGAACCTGGTTCCCCAGTTCCAAAGAAGGAAGCTCTGACTGTAAAGCCACATCCTTGGCTGGGTAGAGGGGAGATGGCAGGCAGAAGCCACATGAAAGCTCAGCTCGTTATGGGCTCGAAGTTCCAACAGGACCTCAAGCTGAGTCAGAACAAGGCTTCAAGCTCAAGCCTAGTTCAAGCTTTCAGTGGCTTGTCCACCTCTGTATTTATGTAGCATCCACCAAGTGGTCGTCAAAATGCAAAAAGGGTATTACTTTCTGTAGTGCTGCAGTCTCTACTGGTGCGGATGTGGACAGTGAAGCTGGAGATGTGCACACTCGATACGTGTGCAGTCATTCTGGGGTGGCCTTCCAATAAAGAGGAGTGTGCTACAAAGGATGCAATCATAGGTGCTCAAAGTAGGTGTGCAGGAGGTGCTGAAAAATAACCATTGCGGAGTTCAGAAGGTGAATGAGCAATAAAGATGCCTTTACATTTTATGTTTTGCTTATCACATTTGCTGTGCGTTTAAATTCAGTGGTCGAATATCAGGCTATATCTTTTGGCAACTTCCTGCTTATTTGGAAACTGATGCTTACTCTTATTTCTCTGACTACAAAGTGATAGGATTTCATAAAAGTGACCTAGGTGACAATTTTTCTGTGGTACAGGGAGTGAAAGGAATGGCTTTGGGATGTCAGTTTATTTCTAACAGATGACAATATTTGCCTGTAAATGAACTATACACATATTAAAAAGTATACCAGCACTTAGGAAATAACTAATAAAGTACATATTTTTGTAATTACGAAGTGCGATGGATACAAAGGTGTTAACAGGATCACAACAAATCAAGACAATTTGTGATGGTCAGATGATAAATATTCACTGAAACACAATTTTCACACACTATAATTTGTGCACTTTATAGTTTTACCAGTAAAAATGCATGTTTATGCAAATTCAGTGTGCATTTCAATAGAAAATGTGCTGTCTGTAATTGACAGTGTGCTACCACACCAGTGCTCCAAATTGCGCCTACATACCACAACCTTACAACTCTCCTGCTGAATTGGCTTCAATTGTGTTTTTGTGTGACGCTTGAATTTTTCACAATCCCTGTGCCTTCATTGATACAACATTAATGGCAGCACCCCCACTCTGAACATTTTTCCAGTGCCACTGGATGTAACTGAGTTGCACTTGCAGAAATCAGGCATTCCTAGAGACCTTAGCTGAATGTAGTAATTCAGTGGCACAGTCCTGACCAGTAGGGGCCTTGCCCAAGACTGAATCCCACTTCGCATTCAAAGTCTCCTAATCCCGCTGCATCATTACTTTAAATGATGCATATAACTATCAGCGGCGGCTCCTCTGCTATGACAGAGGATCAGCGGCCCCCCTTCCAGCAGCGTGAAGAAAATAAAAATAAAACGATAATAAACCGTGGTTTATGATCATTTTATTTTGTGTCCCAAAGTCTTGGGGGCGGGGCAAGGGGGATAACAGGCACCCACGGGGAGTGGTATGCACTGTTATCAGTGCGCATGACAGTTTGGCTGGCCGTCTAAGGCCGGCCAAACCATCATGCACACTTTGCATGTTCTCCCCGCAGGCTGCATTACAGCCTCAGTAGAGAACATGCCCAGGCTCCCAGTCCCTGGCTGAGTGCCGAACCATGGCACCCAGACCAAACACAATGTTGCACTGCAGCATTGTGATTGGCGCAGGGGAGCCTGGGTGTTTCCTGCTTCCGGCCGGAGCAGAGCAATGATGAGGAGGGACGATGAGAAGAGACGTGGCAGCAGCGGCAAGGAGGTAAGTTTTTGGTTTTACTACCCCATTGCCCCCCTCTGCCCCCCGCCCCTGATCCGTGCCAGCCAACACAGATAACTATATGACAAATTTTTTAGTTCCACCCTTCATCAACAAAGTTTGAAGAAGCATGTCTGTCAGTGTTTCAGTATCTTTCTGGTTCCAAGTTTACTGAGCAGTGCTCATCTGTGCCACGTGGATCAGGAATTGTTCTTCAGGAACAGCATGTTCCTGTCTCAGGTCCGAGAAGTATTCCACCTGCAAACTGATGATTAACAATTGTGATGCCATTGCTATATAAGGCTGTCATGTATGCCCTCAGTGTGGCATTATGGGGCCTAGGAAGGCACTGTAGCAGTATCTCGGGTGCATAATTGGTCTTAGTACCTGTCTAGCAGAAGCATCTTTCCCAGCAATACTTTTTTATGTGCAGCTTTTTGGGGCATGAAATTGTCTGGATTTTTGTCCCAAACTACTCGGTTGCAAGGTCTGATCGACTTCAGTGCCCTCTGTAGGTATCAAATTCCTGTGGAGTGAGCCGATGTGAGCCAATCCATCACCCACTTCGGTTGGACAATTAAGTATTATTAGGTTTGAAAGTCAGGCCACCAAACCCATTTTCTGAGATCAGAAGCTATAATTTATATATCACTATTCAGCATCTGTCACACCCATGCCTGGCCACAGCTGGCCCTGTATCAATTTGTTAAACGTTGTGTGTAGTTCCCTGAAAATGGGTGGCGACTTATCAGACCTTCCAGCTTGTACAAACTTTCTAACATGTGAGAGGAAGAGAGGAGCTGTGTGACGAGCATAGCCTGTGGCACTTCAGGGAACAAAAAATAATAGGGCGACAGTTGCTTTCCTAGTGTAATCTAAAGTGTTTCTTTAAGTCATTTAGTGGGTGCCCGTCGGTATTGCCTTCTGATCACGAGGAGTGTGGGTAACAATATTAAATAAAGCATTTTCCTAAAAAGGCCAAAACGTCCCCACCTGGCATACCTTAATATTCAATTAATGAATTGAGTCATTAATCCAAAGTTAGTGTTTGTTCATTTATTAATTAATCTTCACTGTTTGTTAAAAAATACGTAATGTACAAAGACACATTACATTAATGGTCAATCTTTCATCATCCATATGTAAGAGAACCCAATGCATTTCGGGCTAGGCCCTTCATCAGGGGATCATTCCTGGAAAATAATATCACTGAATTAATCTGAGGTTCTGGCAACCATCTACATAAGGTCTAAGGTGCCCTTGTGAAAAAAGAATCATCACGATAATAAGTATAGGCGTGACCCGAGATGTAAAAAAACGGTGCAGTCATGTGTGAATTACTGAATCCCTTGTGTGCTTGAACTTAAACATCGTGATCGGTTAAATGTGATGATAGGAATAAATTCTAGAGTATAAAGAGTGAAAGAACGGTGAAATAATACGTAAGTATCTGATCATATTGCATGCATTTACTTAAATAAAATCCGGAATGAAATTAATGGTATGTGAAAAATGCCCAAACGCAGCAAGTGATGCGATTTAGAGTCTGAGCTCCGATAAACTAACTTTACCGCTGTTCACCAAAGTAGTGCCTAATCAAGCATGGCTCCCTGTACCTTGCATACAAAGTATAGCCAAACCGAATCCGTTCTGTAAAGTGAAGTGCTCAGTCTGCTGTGATCGGCATGTTCAAGAGAGTGCCGGTGTCATGGTAGATAAAGGCTTTTCCCAAGAGTGCGACCGGAAGTGTATAGAGACTCCGTTAGTGGAAATAATATCAAGCGGTGGTGGAAACAGTAAAATGTTACCCGCCATGATGGAGAGGTGAAACAAAGTTGAACTGCTCTATGAATGTGGCCTGCTCTAGTGCAAATTACCCTTGTTAGCAGGCTTCTGGCTATAATATGATAAAGTTTTATTAATCATTACATGTATATGGAGAAATAAACTTCAAATGTGAAATAAACAACAGTGAAAAAAAGAAAGAAAGAAATAAAATTAAGGATCCTTAAGAAATCAAAAGGATTAAGGACTATTATATGACCAATTCTTAAGCAACTCTGTATGACCCAGTCAATACCAGGTTGGAAAATATAAGGAAGGGGCAGCTATGCTATAGGTAGCAACTAAAGTCTATTTGTTCGTTGAGTCCCTTGGGCTAATCAAGTCCAAACGTTTCATCCAGTAAACTTCTCTTTGAAGAAGATACTTGTTGTTGTCTCTGACTTCCTTGAAGGGTACTTGTTCTAGTAACAAAAATCTAAGTTGACTTACATTGTGGTTATAGGTATTAAAATGTACAGCAACGGTAGATTTCGGGTTTTTGATACGTATGTTACTTTTATGTTCTCTCAATCTTGTTTTTATTTTGCGTTCGGTTTTTCCCACATATACTAGTCCACAGGGACACTCAGTAAATAGATTACATTTTTTGAATCACAAGTAGCTGTGGTTCTTAATTTAATAGGAGTCCCTTGGGTCGGGTGCATGATAGTAATGCCTTTTATTATGTTGTTGCAACTTCCGCAATTCAGGCAAGGTATAATGCCTTTATATACCTGGCTCGTTTGAACACTGGTTTTGCCAAGTAGTTCTCTCAAATTATTTATCCTTTAGTACGCAAAAAGGGGTTGATGCTTGAATATGCCTTTAAATTCAACCTTCGTTTGGAGCATTGGCCAGTATTTTAAGATAATGCTTTTTACTTTCTGGCTTTTGGTAGAATATTTGGATGCAAAAACTGATCTGGCATCCTGATTCTTAGATTCCCCACTACTTTCCAGTCACTTCAGTCTCTCCTTTTGTTCAGCTCTGTCAATGGCTGCTTGTATGATGTGATTGCGGTATTCTCTTTGTTTAAACCTTGTAGCCATCTTTTCCTGACTGGTCTAGTACAATTGTTCACTAGATGAAATACGTTTTAATCTGAGTAGTTGAGAATAAGATTAAAAATATGTTATCAATATATCTTCGAAAAATGATAACGTTCTCACGCCAGTTTTGTTTGGAGAACATATTATCTAATTCAAACCGATGCATAAATAGGTTAGCAAACGGTGCAGCACAATTTCCCATCGAGGTGCCAGATAGTTGAATGTAATATCCGCCATTCCATTCAAAATAGCTGTGATATAGCGTGAAGTGCAACAGTTCAAGTAAAAAGATTTTCAAGTTTTCATCCATATGGGCATTGACCAAAAATGATTTTACTGCCAGTAATCCCAAATCATGAGGAATTGAAGGGTATAGTGATTTTACATCGATGGTACATAAAATCAGTTGAATGTGCTCATCGAAGTCAATACTTCTGATTTTGTTAAAAAAATCAGTCGTGTCTCTTAGGTACGTGGAAATTTTCAGGACTAAAGGCTGGAAATGATGATCTAAGTACTTTCCTATGGGTTCATGAATAGAATTGCAGGTAGATACAATAGGTCTGAATGGAGGTTTTGTTAAATTCTTGTGAATTTTTGGTACCATATATATATGGAGTACTTGGTTATTCCTTTATTAAATCGCTCTTGTCCTGTTCTGTGATGGTCCCCATTGCTTTAGCTTTGTCAATGATGAGAAAAAGTATACGACTGAATTCTGCACACAAGGGATTCAGTGATTCACTCATGACTGCACAGTTAATTTACGTCTCGGGTCACGCCTATACTTATTATATTGATGATTCTTTTTTCACAAGGGCACCTTAGACCTTATGTAGGTGGTTGCCAGAGCCTCAGATTAATTCAGTGATATTATTTTCCAGGAATGATCCCCTGATGAAGGGCCTAGCCCGAAATGCATTGGGTTCTCTTACATATGGGTGATTACAGATTGACCATTAATGTAATGTGTCTTTGAACATTACGTATTTTTGGAACAAACAGTGAAGATTAAATAAGAAATGAACAAACACTAACTTTGGATGAATGACTCAATTCATTAATTGAATATTAAGGTGTGCCAGGTGGGGACGTTTTGACCTTTTTAGGAAAGCACTTCTGGGAACCCCACACCAAAAAAACTGCTTCTGAGGCAGGATCCGATGTATTTTAAGGGAGGAGTATTCAAAACAAATAACAACCATTAGCTGTGCAGAGCTTTCAAACACAAGCTGGAAACTCACCGTTGCGTCTCTCATGAGATTTTGGTTCTTCACCGGAAGCCCACATGAAGGATGCTGATATCATGTGATACAAGGTGGCACTGTAAGAGCTTAAAAGCCTGATTTATTTCTATCTTTTACTACACTAGGTAACCTGCTTGCAGTAGGGCCCTTGGCACCTTTGGTACAACCCTGGCAGAGCACAATACCTGCTCTTCCAGATAGGCAGCAAAGAGAGAATGTAATGTAATATGAATTACAATTAGCAGGCACAGACTGCCCAACCGGCACCAGGCCTTTTCTCTGGGAGTTGGGAGAGTGGGGGGCGGTTTTGCTGTTGGTGTTGGCCTGTTTTATAGCCTGAGGCAAGGCCAGCTGCAATTCCTGTCTGCAGCACTTTGGCACTTTAAAAACAAACAATGCAAAACAAATGGTTTGAAAGCATGACCAGCCGGGATCACGCTCACTTCAAAACATTTCTTTTTGCATTAAGTTGGTTCCAGTCTTCAGCAGGGTCACCACAAGTTGTGCTGACCTTCAGGGCATCAAGGTAAGGGGGGGACGGGGGTTTGCTATTGCCTGGCTTGGAGCGTCCAGTTCATATATAATAAAGATTCTTCAAAACTCAAAACTGCGTTATTCTTTATAATGCGAGTCTTGCAACACATTTCAGTTTAGTTTATTAGGTTATACCATTGCATTTTGCAGTTATTAGAAGTGATAGAATCTAATCATGAACTTTGAAACATTCATGTCCCCACTTCCTCTGCCCAGACAATACTGCAAATAGTTGACCAAGAGGGAAGTCAGTCTTTTGCATGGTGCTCCTTATCACTCCATACACCTCTCTTTTTAAAGAATTTCTTTTATAGTTCTTCTCATCCCAAGGCAGAGTGATAGAGCACTTTACATCACACACATATTATGCAAAGACAATTAATTTTACAAGTGTGTAAATCAACATAAAGGAAATGTTACATAAGACAATGAGGGCTAAAAGATGTAAAGTCAGAGTCACGTGTCATTGATAATGATAGATATTATATACTAAAAGTCCTTGGTCTTAAGAAACTCAAAATCAGGCTTTAAAACTCAGGATTAGAATCGTAACAGTGGTTGGGGATGTCTACACTATTGAATTTATAGACTACTTTTAGAGATTAGGGAAGGATGGACAAAAAAACAGTATTTTTGTAAGCCTGTGCCTTGCAGTTTGCATGTGGCTCTTCCATGACAATACATACCTTCATTTGCTTTTATAGAAGTCTTGTAACTTTTGAACTGCAGGTGGTGGTGTGTGGGAGGATGTCTGTGATGAGGCTGTGGCCCACTGAGGTATCTACGTGGACTAGTGTTGTGTGATTTGAATGCTGCATGTTGCGCTTTGCAGCAGGAACACCAACTCTCTGTGCTGCTCTGTGATGGGTGAAGACCGTGACTAGACTAGACAAAATATGGATCTCTCCAGTAGGTGCATTGGCCTCAAGCATTGTTTTGCCCTTACAGTTGTCCCACATGTTGAGGGGTGTAGTACCAGAGAGTAACCCTGGGAGGAGTTCGCGTAGTCGCACTACGCTGAGTTCCGCAGAGTAGTAAAAAAACTCTGCAAGCTACGCGGAAATTCCGCGAGCACGCGGAGTTGCTTGTTCCGCCCGTTCGCGATGCATTTTTTCTGTTCGGGAACGCGTATTGCGTGCTTCCCGCCCGTTCGCGCTGCGTATTTCCAGTTCGGGAACGCGTATTGCGTGTTCGCGATGCTTTTTGCATGCTTGGGGGGGAAATATCGCGCAAACTTGCCCATGCGGTCGCGATGGGTGCGGCCATCTTGTTTTACACTTTTTTGCTATGGTTCTGGCCCTGCTTTTCTATCCTCCCTCTATCTTTTCAATCCTTTGTTTCTGGAAAAAAAATTGATCTTTTTTATTTATTATCTATCTCTCTATTTGCCTGATTCTATATTTTGAGTTTTTTTCTACTTTTTGTGTGTTTTTCACTACTTTTTCACTCTTTTTCTATTACTTGCTTTTTTCATTTCTTTTACTTACTTTTTTAATTCCTAGCTTTTCTTTTCCGCCCCCGAGTGCCAGAACCATGGCAAAGGCCAAGGGCAAGGCTCGTAGCCGCAGCCAGAGCCGCGACCGCCTTCCTTGCGGAAGGCGGCGCCCAAATGGGGTGCAGACACGGGCCTTATTTGGAGAGGCGGAGGTGGCCGCACTTGTTTTTTTTGTGCAGCGCCACCTCCCCTTAACCCTGGCAGCAGGCGGCAGGCCTGGGTCCGGGTACGGGCTCCGGGGAGCGTCACCAGCGGTGGGGAAGGGTGCACCGGGCAGTGTTTCGCTGCTCTGGGGTCCGGCGCACCCATAACCAGCTTACGCATCGGTGGTCCGATATCCTGGACCGGGTGCAGGACCTGCTGGACCTGCTAGGAGTTGAGGTCCCGGGGCTTGGTGAGTAGCTATTTAATATTACTACTTTGTGTTCTTTTGCTCTGTGTTATATATTGCGAATATAATTTTTTTTCCGAATAGCAAGAATGCTGCTGCTTACATTGCAGGTAAATTATGTTTAAAAATCTTCTGTGATTGTTATGCCGCAGGTGCTCGGCGCTACAAATCTTACTTGTTTGCAACTTTGCGCTCGCTTGGGCTGATTATGTAAGAGTTTACTTTAGAGAACTTAAGTTAGGTAATGCTAGAGAGACTCTAGTCCTTCCTTTGTCCTCCTGTCACTAAGAGATAGTGGTGGATTGTTAGGTTTAGTTACTTATTAGTATTAGTTGTTAATTTTTTAGCGGTCTGCGTGACGCATCCTCTGTTACGTCACGTGCTGCTGAGTGCTGATTACCCCAGTCCTTAGTAGAACCTTTTGTAGTTTGTTTAGTGAGTGGTAATAGGCTTAGCACTAGCAGAACATCAGCAGCAACCAACCAACAATTTGGTGTATGCAAAAATGTATGCATGTGTCCTCCATCTATGCATTTTTGAGGACTAAAATAAATGGAAATGCAGACTTAGTGAACAATTGGCCCATCTGGAATAGGTGGGCTAGGTCAGGTGGTACTTAGGCTTAGTTAGTATTCTGGAATCAGAATGGAACACTGGATTAGTGTTCATAAATAATAACTAGACGGTCTGCGAATCCCGCGATGCTACTAGTCGACCAGATTAGATAGGTCAATTTTATTGTAATTGTTGTTTCCAGAAATGTTTTTTTGAGCGTTTTTTTAATTTTTTTATTTGTTTCACACCAATCATCAATGTTTGTCTCTTTCTTTCTTATATCTTTCATGATCAGCAGCACCCAGGGGCAAGAAGACGGGGTCGTTGGAGTCGACAGGAGCAGCTTCAGAAGATGCCAGCCAGGACTGCTCCTCTACCGAGGGCTCTGCTGCTGGCCCCAGTAAGCCCTCCTGTTGTTAATATTAATAATTATACTTCCGTAACTTTTACTGCACCTTATTTTTTCCAAACTATTATTTCCGTTTCCTAATTCTATTTTTTACCAATTCTTCTTCGATCTAGACTATCTGTTTCTAAATTCTTGTTATCCCTGCCTCTAACTGCCTCTGCTATGACTCTCTGTACTACTACTATTATTCTGTCTGTAGCTAAGCTGTTTATTTAAAAGGTTTTAAAACTCAGATTCACCAATAGCTGTAGCCACTGAGTCCAGTCCTTTGGGTTGTCCTCTTCTAGTCTTCTTAATCTTTCTTGAGGCTTTTCGACAATTCCCACCAACAAAATGCCCAACCAGATATTTTACTATTTTTGATAGGATAGGACATACTACTACTAGTCTACTCTAGTACCTGATTTGTACTAGTGATGTATGTTGTATATGTATGTATGAACTTTTTTTTCAATCTTGCTAGTTAAAAAGAATAAATAGGGGGAGGTGTATATGGCATCTAAAAAATGTGTAATGTTTTTTCTAGGTGTACCGACCACCAGTGCCAGTGCCAGGGACTGCGGCGAAGGCAACGCGGCCAGTAAGGAGGGAGGAGAAGATGCGGCAGCTGCAGGGGGTAAGCCAGCAGCAGTGGCGGGCGGTGGTAAGTTATATTCCTTACTTATTGACATTACACTCGCTGCAAGGGTGTACACTGTACTGTTGAGAGAGACTAAGTTGTTGTGAACAACGGTTGAAGAAGACACCCTTTACTTAGCATTAGCAATAGCATTAGCGGCGGGAGTTGAGTAACTAATGGCCTCTTCTATCTGACTTCAACTCAGCTGTGAAAGTTTTATGGAGAAGACTAAGAGTCAGATCAGATGACCTTGATGGATGGGTTGAACGAAAAGGGAAAGAGGGGTGGAAGCCAAGGAGGAAGGACTGGCGATATGTAATATTTATGACTGGCAGAGAAGGATACGCGGGATGCATGCATAGGTGACTGATAGGAATCATATGCATGGGTGGTTGAAGGATGGGTGGAAGGTGAAAGAAAAGATGCCTGCCTGGGTGGGTGAAACTGTATGGGTGGATAGCAAGAATCCTCTGGGGTGTTTCATGGGTCAAACTCAAAGCCAAGGCAAGCAAGGAAGGAAGGACGCATGGGTGGTGGGTTAAAAAAAAGAATAAATGTGTGTTGTTGGTGAAACAAACCAAGGTTTGTTGAGAGATTAAGAAGAATGATAGACATGTTTACTTTGAATGGATGGATGCCCGGATGATATTCATCATAGATAGCATAGGTGGAGACTGTCACTGGATGAAGAGTCTTAGTTTGAAGAGAATGTAAAAGAAGCCACGCCAGAGTAGCGAAGCCAAGGAGAATAGAAGTTGTATTTTCAGAATACACCCTTGACTCACAGTAGTTTGGAAGCGCAGCATATATATTGTGTATGTATGTTGTTATCAAGCGCATCCCTCCAACTCCGAGGCCCACTCCCTACCTATGTTAATTTATTTTCGACTGTGTCAGCCTGCCATGGGTGGCCTATCGGCTGCATGTTTATTGTTTACACAATCAATCAAAACAAAGTACCTCATGTCGTCCCATATATAAGCAATGATCATTTGGATCAGATATCATCTGCCTTTTGTAGTAGTCAGGGCAGGGTGAAAGTGAAATTGAGCAGTTGCCCTTGATGTAACAGAGTATGGCCAGTGCCACCCGTAATAGAAAAATACGATGATTGTGTAGTCACTCAGCTTCCCCACCTGCAGACAGTAGTAAATAAAACTAACGTGAGTCTGCCTCACAAGTATGTTTGTCTTGGGCGCAAGCTGACTGAGCTGGCATGCCGGCTACAACAAGGTTACGTAATTTCGCTAAACAAGAGAGAAGAAGAAGACTGGTGTACTATGTACTCGAGTCCATAGTGCTAGTATAATGCCTGAAACTCCCACAAATGTTAGAGGCCGAGGAAGTGGGAGGATAGATACATACCATAAATGTTATGTACTTTGCTTGCTAGTGCTACTGTGCCACTATGTGTAGAATTAATTTGTCTTACTGTTTTGCTAAGAGTATATTGTTACAATAGTCTTTTTTTCTTCTTGATATAGCTACTCCTTCCAAAGGAAAATCTAAACCTGACAGGAAGGAGTTGGCAGCCATGGCCCGGTGCTGGAAGCTGGAGGCTATACAAAATGAATACCGGCGGCTGGTGGTTCTGGCAGAGGAGGAGGAGGCAGCAGCTGCAGCCTCCTCCAATGCCCCGGGCCCCAGCCAGGCCCAGGCCCCTCCAGTGGTACGGCGCCACGGTCAGGCAGCCACCCGCCACCGCACTACATCCAACACTGCTGCCCCCCCTGTGGATGCAATTGTAGGGCATTCAAGCGCCGCATGCTCCTCCGAATGGCACGCCAAGAGGAGCACCTAGAGGAGCGGGTAAAGATCCTGGTGGACAAGCAACTGAGAGCCCGCAGAATCCGATAAGAAACTAAAGACCCTGTTGGATTGCCCCTTTTTTATTCCTTTTTTTGGTGGGTGGGAATTGGGCATTGGGGTTTTATTTATTCACCGGACATTGGTTGGACTTTTTCTTGTTGGACATTGGTTGGGGTTAGGGAGAGGGGTGTGTCAGGTGTTGTGGGATTTTTTACATAGTTTATTTTTGTTAGGGGATTAAATTATATTTATACTTAAATTTTACATACAATGTTAATGTTTTGTGGGGGGGTTACTGTTTTACATCACACGGTTTCCTTGCTGCTGCAGGGCCGCAGCCAGTGTTTGATTTAAAAATAATCTGCCGATTTTGTAACACACAAACAGATAGATGCGGTACCCCTCACTGAGTGACTTGTCCTACTAGTACTGTCAGTCTCTCCTCCTAGTCTATGCATTCTGTAACAGGAGGACTCAAGGGGTGTGTGAATTAATTAATTAATATTATTAATGATACCTCCCCCAAACTTCTTCTCTTAGCTGTGATTGATGTTTAACTTAGGCACAGCGATGGCTGCATGGCGATGATGGTTTGGTTTCCCAAGATGCCATGGTTGTGGTGGTAGTAGTAGACACTGGCAGTAGCATTTGCAAAAAAAGAAAATGAGACAGTCAGTCGCCTGAGAGAGTCTCTGGGAGGAGTAGTAGAACGAAGTATAGTACAGTACACAAGAAGACTGCCAAACAATAATAATAATGCTGATTAGCAATGCTAAAGTAAAATAAAACATAATGGTGGCGGGGATAGCTTAGTACAACAAGTTACAAACTGTAGTTGTGTCGAGTCACTCGACACAAGCGTAACCTTTAGTGCTGTGTAGGAGGATGATTGATGAATCCAATCGATGCCGGCAATTAATTATGATGGATTAGGTTCCTTTGGACAAAAAATTGACTTGCAAATATACTGAGCATGGGTGGGCAAGCAGAAGATCCTCGCCCTGCCTTGAAATTGAATCAGTGTTGCTTTCACCACATCCGCCCCAGCAAGCGTGTGATCAATTATTGGTGTACATTTAATTTAGTCACACCTCAATATAAATCACACAGCCCGGGGGAAGAGGGTTAGGGTTTGATGAATGGTTGGGAAGTGGGGTTTGGGGAAAGGTTTGATAAAGAAAAACACTACGCATGGACAAACAACAAAACACAATCTTGGCAGACGACCATCATATCCATAAATCTGTTAAGGGAGAAAAAGGAAATGCATGCATGATGATGATGACTTGATGATTAATGATAAGTAGTACTTACTAACTAGACTAGTAGACAGTACAGGGCAGCAGTATATTATTAATTATTATGCAATTTGCCATGCCTGTCTGCCCTCAGAGAGACCCAAATTACATACATTTTTACTTCTGTTGTACCCGGCTTACTTTTTAAAGCTAGCAAAGAAAATAAAAAAATAGCTGTAGGGATCAATTATAAGCAGAGAGCAAACAACAACAACACACAGTCTCAAGGATTGAAGAGAAAAAATGAATCAAATTATTTAAAAGATGATGAATGTTGATACTAAAGTGTTACTGTATGTTATCCTGGTCAAATAGGGGAGTTGCATCTCGGCATTCCTCTTGGTCCTCCCTTCCATGGACGCTGAGTCCGTCAATCTTGGGTGCCACTGCCTGCCTGGCGGATGCGGATTGGTAGGTGAGTGTGAGTTGTTTTTCTCTGTTTAGCACAGGGTAAAGGCCGGCCTGTAAGTGTAGATGGAAAAACAAAAGGGATATTTAAAAATCAAGGAGAAAAAAAAGCATAAATTACGGAGGAGTGCAAACACTTTCAGAGCGGCATGGCTAAATCATGTCTACTTGTCTGTTTCCAGCAATAACCTACAACAGCAACAGGACAGAGCAGGCCCACGGCACCCACCCAACCTCCACTTAGCTTAGATTTTGACTGAGCCAGACAGAGCACACATGTCACATATACAGCAACATAGCATTTTCCAAAGTAAGTAACTAAATCAATGGCATGCACAGCTGTCAGTCATACCACCACTACTACACTTGTGACTCGACTCCACCACTACACAGACATGTAGGTCTGCTGTGGTTGTTGTTGACTTGTTTACCTTTATGCCACTCATGAAACGCCCTGAGTTATTCCATCAATCATCTCCGATCCTACTGACTGACTACGAAGATATTATGTCACTGTGGTCATCATCATGGTGTTGTCCAACTCAGTCTGCAGTGTACCGAGTGAGTCCAGATTCCATATTCAAAAATGCAATGGATCGGCCTGCAGTAGAAGTACAATTTTGTTATTAAACAACAAGAAGGGAAACATTGACTTGAGTCACTTTTAGTGTGTAGATTAAATAATAGTACACAATGAATTCACTTCATGCACAACAAACAACAACAACACAAACACCAATCACTCAGAGTCAGCGTCCAATGCATGCCATCATTACCAGTTCCTTGTTCTCATCTTAAGTTAAGGAACAGTCTCTCTCGGCTCGGAAAGGAGGATAGCTATAGTAGTCATTATGTTCCACTTCTTTTGGAGGGACTCGATGAGGCAACATTTTCTTGTACTATTCTCCATCCAATCATCATCTGGCTTGAGGGAAATGGATTTAGGGCGAGTCAGGAGGATGGAGCAGGACTCGGAGGAGTGGACTTAAGTTAAATGCACACAGCTGCAACTCCAATATGGCAATAAAAAGACTAGAAGACGGCGGTGATGGATTTGTTGTGATTCGAAGTTTTGAACCAGAAAGACAGAGACACACACAAATAAAAGTAAAATAAGGAAGAAAGAAAGAAAGTAAGAAGTTCAAAGCCTAGATGTCAGGGAAGTATAGCTCATCCTCAAACTCTGGTGGTTCAACCAGAAGTAGGTAATCATCTAACACACTACTTCCATCACCTAAGTCGCTGTCCTCATCTTCCTGCGTTGATTCACGTTTTTTGTAATTCGGTGGTATAAAGTGCTGATTCATTTTGATCATGGTTAACCTCTCCACGTTTTTGGGCAAGAGACTGGTCCTTTTCACTGTTACAATGGCACCAGCAGCACTGAAAACACGCTCAGAAGAGACACTTGCAACAGGACAAGCCAGATAGTTTATTGCCAGCCTGCTGAGCACTGGCCATTGCCCCTTTTCCCATACCAATACAGCAATGGGTTTTGATCAATGTAGACCTCTGTTGGGTCAATCAGATAGGCCTGGACCATCCGCTCAATGTTCAGGGGTGCTCCACTTTGCCGGGCCTCTTTTGTCTTTGCATCAGCACTGGACCTAGCAAGCCCTTGCTGTAAATACCAATCCTGTGCCAATTTTACTGGGGCTGATGATCCGGTTCTTGCTGTTGTCGATAGTGTTGGTGACAGCTCTGAGCCAAACGCACTGCCCTCAGGCTCTGAATTGGAACTTGACGCCGGATGCCCTGCTGCAGTACTTATTGTGGGTTTGAGTAGCGAGCCTTTAATTACCAGACGTTCATTTTCCAAGTCACTGGCTGCCTCAGCTATCCAAGTTTTGTACTGGGCAACATCCACTTCTGAAAAAGGAATTAATGTCTTAGTGTTCAGTGCCGATTTGTACCATGGAACCAGAATGGTGGCACAAATTTAATGTTTTTCTGAAACAATGCAAGTTTGCACCCTTGTATTTTCAGCTAAGCGATGGGATAAGCTCTCCACCATGCTTCATTTTTTTCCTCCACACCTGTGTACGTTTCAGACACCTCCTTCAGCTGTTGCTCTAGCATGTGCAACAATGGGATAGCTTGGCCCATAGTACAGTCCTCCTTGCTGACTTCACGTGTGAAGAGCTCGAAAGGAAGTACCATCTCTGTCAGGCATTTAACTAGGCCCCATTGGTCCATCTGTAGGGTCATGCCTTTCACAGTCGCATCCTTATTCTTTGCATGACATAGTCATTGATTGGTCTGTACTGATCAAGCAGACGATCAAGCATGTAATAAGTTGAGTTCCAACGTGTTGGCACCTCCTGGATGAGTGCTTTGACTGGCATTCTATGCTCACGTTGAATGATCCTCAGCTGCTTCCGGGCTTTAAAAGAATGGCTGAAATGTGTGCATATTCTTCTGCAGGTGGTCAGTAAGTTGCTGACTCTGGCTTCTTTTTTCAGAAAGTCTTGAACAATAATGTTAATGCAGTGCGCCAAACACAGGACCCTGAAATAGCCACCATCCTGCATGGCCCTTACTATATTACTGCCATTATCCGTGGCAACAAAACCAATGTTAAGCCCTCTAGGGCGCAGCCATTCAAAGACCTTGCTGTTAAACTCTTCCAAAATGTTTGCAGCAGTATGAGATTTCTCCATGGCGAACATGGCTACAGTTGCATGTTTCCGAGTAGCATTACAAATCTCAGCAGTGTCAACAACACCTGCTTCAGATATCTTTTCTCTAACCCCCACAAAAGAGATCCAGTGTGCAGTGATGCACATGTAATCAGTGTCTTGGCAACTGGTCCACATGTCTGTTGTCAGGTGGATATTGTGAACAGCACTCTGCTGCAAAGCTTGTCCAAGCAATTCCAGCACATCGTGATGTAGTGCTGGAACAGCAACTCTGGCGAAATAGGACCGGCTGGGAACCTTCCATTTTGGGCAGATGGCTGTCACAAATTCAAGGAAACCCACCCCTTCCACAAAAGAAAAAGGGAGAAGGTCCAGCGCTAACATTTTAGCCAGCTTCGCATTGTACAAACGTGCCGTTGGGTGGTTGCGTTCGTACTGCCCCTCCGACCTAAGCATGCTGACAATGGTAGGCTGGATTTTTTTCCTTTCTGGTGCAGCTGATGCAGGTGACTTCTTGAACCCAGTTAGGTTCAACAACGCACTTTTTTTCATTGCAGTACTCTGTTGCCTTGGTGTCTCACTCTCAGCCTGACTCTTACTACGGTGCCACTGAGATGTTGCTGAGGATGTGGGCGGTACCACTACACTGCTGTGGACAGGGCTACTTTGTGTACCAGAGAAAATGTCTCACCTTCCACCGCGATCATATCTTCTTCTACTTCTTCATCTCCACCAACAGCAATGGGTGCAGTTTTACTTTTTTGTGCGCTAAGTAGGTGCACCTCCCACTGGATCATGTGGTGTTTTTTCAGCTGGGTTGTTTGGCCTCCGGTACCATAGTTTGTACCAAGCTTACCCCGACTAACATCTTGTCGACAAATTGAGCATATAGCAACGTTGTCCTCCTTACTGCTGACCGAAATGAAGTCCCAAACTGGGGAGGTGAAGTTTCTTGTGCTGCTGGAGGTACCACTTGCAATGCCGGATGAACTGAAGGGTGTGCCTGGAATTTGACTCTATGCAGTTACAGTACCACTACCTACTGAGGTGGTGGTTGTGCTGGATGTAGGTCCCTGCTGGGCCTTTGCAAATGCAAATATGGAAGCTGGAGGTCATGTTGGTGTTACCTGTGTTGGTGGTATCCATGCCACATCCCTCACAGCAATTTGGGATGGGGTAATAATAATGTCGGTCTCCATCTCCACTGGGGCGGGAGTGCTCTTCATGATGACTGGCTCGTCATCATCCTCCTCTTCTACATCTTCCTCCATAACTCTAAGGCTTTCTGGATCCTTCCTTTTCCTTAGCCTTGTCGCATGGCGTGCCTCACTCTCAGGCTGAGCTGATGGGTTCCAAGTGGTATCTAGATCATCAGAATGGGGGCTTGAAGAAGAAGTTGATGGACTAACCCTCCTTTTCCTTGCTGGGGATGTGGAAGACAATGGATCTTCTGAAAGAGTGGCTTGCTCTTCTTCCTCTGCATGAAGCTTGATTTCCTGAACTGCCCCTACTTCGGGAGGAACAACTTCTATTGTGGGCTGTTGTTGCGGCTGTTGTTCCGACTGTTGTTGCGGCTGTTGTTCCGGCTGTTGTTCCGGCTGTTGTTGCCCACTTATCTTCTGAGTTTCTGCCTGCGTTGATTGGGTACTACTTTGCGATAGTGACATTTCAACATCACTGCTCGTTGGCGTTTGCGCAAGTAGACTGGCTACCTCTGCAACACTCATGGGCTTGGGCCTAGGTTGGTGGGGTGGGCCCCCTGATGCGGAGGTGCTGCTCCCAGCTTGGTCCCCGGACACTGCTGATGCAGGCATAATTTTTTGTTTCCCAAAAAACATACTGGGCGGCACACAAGTCTTGGTAAGTGGCAGTGCCACTTCCTTCTTCTGTTCCTTCTTCTCACTGGCAACTTTCTTGGTACTGGAGGACCTGGTACTTTTCATTGGGGCCATCTTCTTCCGATGTCAGCAGGACGCAGGTGCACAATTTGCAGAGATGTCTGTGGTCACACGTCACGTGACGTGGTGCACAGCAGGACTTCTGTCTGGCAGTACAACGGGTGATGATGGCACCTCCTCCTCAGTCTTTTTGTGCACCTAAAAGCAAAGAAGCCAGAAGAACATCAGTGAAATGTTGCATTTGTTGATGTGGTTCAATTACTACTAATACAAACAAACAAATATAATATTAGTGTGTGGTGGTCACACTTGTTAGTGTTATATTATTACATTTTCTTAACTCAGTTTAAGTTATAAAAAAAACATAACAGTGTAGCCATTTGTGAGACTTTGACAACAAGGGCTTTCATGGTATACTGTGTACACTCAGGAAGGATAGGAAAGAAGAAGAACAAAAACAAAAATACAAATGTAATGGAAGTGGAAGTGGAACCTGTTTGGCATTAATTTACGCATCACGTCATTCAGGGAGCTGCAGCTGGCAAAGGGGATGGAAGCAGTAAGCCAAGAGGAACAAAGGAAAGACATGCAGGCCTGTATGGCAAAAGCAGCACACTACTAAACTACCACCACAAAATGGCCACCAGCCACATGGTCACTCACAGTCACAACAAACAGGAGGCCTGGAAAACAATGAACTCAAGCAGGCCTATATGGCCAGACAAAGGAGGCATGCTAAACAACACAGCTTTAATGCAAAAATGCAAAAACGAAAATCCACAGGGCTAAACAAGGTTTGCAAGTTACACAACAACCACACCACACACACACATCCAACAAAGGTATTTATTTAACACACACCAAAAAAGTGAAATACCCCAAAAAATACAAATTTTGCAATTCAATCCATTGCCATCCATGCCCTAACTGATGTTTAAATTCAACAGAAACAGTTGTTTCATGCACCCATGAGTAGCTCTGGGCTGACTGGCTGAAAGGCCTATTGGCAGACTAGGCCACAAGCTTGCAGGCCTGTGGCAAAAGCACACTGGCTGGCTCCACAAAATGGGCACCAGTCACATGGCCAGGCCACCCCAACAAAAAAGAAAGGGAAGACAGACAATGCAGGCCTATGGCAAAAGCACACTGCCTGGCTTCAAAATGGCCACCAGCCACGTGGCCAGGCCTACACCAACAAGAATCCTAGGCCAAGAGGAACAAAGGAAAGACATGCAGGCCTATATGGCAAAAGCAGCACACTACTAAACTACCACCACAAAATGGCCACCAGCCACATGGTCACACACAGTCAGATCAAGCAGGAGGCCTGGAAAACAATTAAATCAAGCAGGCCTCTATGGCCAGACAAAGGAGGCATGCTAAACAACACAGCTTTAATGCAAAAATGCAAAAAAACGAAAATCCACAGGGCTAAACAAGCTTTGCAAGTTACACAACAACCACACCACACACACACATCCAACAAAGGAATTTATTTAACACACACCAAAAAAGTGAAATACCACAAAAAATACACATTTTTCAATTCAATCCAATGCCATCTATGCCCTAAATGATGTTTAAATTCAACAGAAACAGTTGTTTCATGCACCCATGAGTAGCTCAGGGCCTACTGGCTGAAAGGCCTATTGGCAGACTAGGCCACAAGCTTGCAGGCCTATGGCAAAAGCACACTGGCTGGCTCCACAAAATGGCCGCTAGCCACATGGCCAGGCCACCCACAGCAACAAGAAAGGGAAGACAGACAATGCAGGCCTATGGCAAAAGCACACTGCCTGGCTTCAAAATGGCCACCAACCGCCAGGCCCACAACAACAAGAAAGGGAAGACAGACAATGCAGGCCTATGGCAAAAGCACACTGCCTGGCTTCAAAATGGCCACCAGCCACGTGGCCAGGCCCACAACAACAAGAAAGGGAAGACAGACAATGCAGGCCTATGGCAAAAGCACACTGCCTGGCTTCAAAATGGCCACCAGCCACATGGCCAGACCCACAACAACAAGAAAGGGAAGACAGGCAATGCAGGCCTATGGCAAAAGCACACTGCCTGGCTTCAAAATGGCCACCAGCCACATGGCCAGGCCCACAATAACAAGAAGCCTAGGCCAAAAGGAACAAAGGAAACCCATGCAGGCCTATATGGCAAAAGCAGCACACTTCTAAACTACCACCACAAAATGGCCACCAGCCACATGGTCACTCACAGTCACAACAAGCAGGAGGCCGAGAAAACAATGAACTGAAACAGGCCTATAATGGCCAGGCAAAGGAGGCATGCTAAACAACACATCTTTAATGCAATAAAATGCAAAAACGAAAATCCACAGGGCTAAACAAGGTGTGCAATTTACACAACAACCACACCACACACACACACACACAACAAAGGCATTTATTTAACACACACCAAAAAAGTGAAATACCCCAAAAAATACACATTTTGCAATTCAATCCAATGCCATCCATGCCCTAAATGATGTTTAAATTCAACAGACACCACAGAAACAGTTGTTTCATGCACCCATGACTAGCTCTGGGCCTACTGGCTACCCACAATAACTTTTTTTTAAAATGATGAAAAGTACAAAAATTGTAGTTGCAGCAACTGCAATGCCCCAATCAAACAAACAACACCAACTTACTTGTAAAATCTCAAATCCAAAAGTCCTCAAATCCAATGATATATGATGCAGCAGACACAAAGAGTGATCCTTCCAGCTCCAAATCCAAATGAAAAGTGAACAGGACATGGACGAAGCACTGGGAGGAGCCTGCTGGACAAGAACAGGAAGTTGGAGACTCTGGGGAACTTTCTTCCTCTCCAAAAAAAGTAAAAAAGAAAAAGGACTCCTTGCACAAAAAGTACAGTTAAATGTCAATCCGAGGAGTTTTTTTCATCCAAATCATCATTTTGGAGGAGGTTTTATGCTGCTCGAGAGATATTCTTCTCCAGATTGCAAATTTTGTGTGTTCAGCATCGCGAGCTTCACCAAACTTCCACCGGATGTCCGATGGCGCGTCCGAATGACGTGTTCGCGATCGCACACTCTCGCGGATCGCGCGGCCGGCTACCAAAATCTCGTGGGGCACGCGAACGGATAGGAAAACTCGTCGGCGAATGCAGGGATCCCGGTAAGTCGCTACCACATGCGCGAAAATGCATTTTGAAAGCGCGAACAAGGAAAAAACTCTGCTACGCCGCAGAGTTTTCGGTAACTCCGCATTCTATGCGGAACGCTGAGTTGCCAAAAATCAGCAAACTCCGCGAGTGGACCGGATTTTACCGCCCAGGCTTACCAGACAGTTGTGTTCCAGACTGTGAATTCTCTGCCAGCTGAAGATAAGCCTTAAAATTATCAGATTCTTGTTGGTGGAAAGGAGAGGGACTTCATCGAGTATGCTGAGATCAAATCAGGCAGGAATTTGGAAGCAACCTTAGTTTAAAAAATATAATACACCCCCGCAAATACTTTATTTCTGCCATTTGGAATACCTTCCTTTGGTAGTGAATATTTGACTAACTAAGCAATGTTATCAGCTTTGAGTTTTCATATGGAATCAGTGGAATGTTTTTAAGGGCTAGTTTTATGTGATTTTGTTGTTGCAGCAGAGTTTTGGAGGTCTTAGATCTTCTTCTTGTATTCTCATAAGTCTTGATTACTTTTACTCATCTCATTTCTATTTCTTGTTAACAAAGATTTTGGATATTTGTTTCCAATTAGCCTGAGTATTGCTTATGAATCTGAATCCTAAAGTACATTGTGATTGTAATAGTGGGTCATTATTATTCAGTGCAATTTATTCAAACTGGTGACATTGATAGTTGGTGTAGTGGTTAAGCAATAGTAGTGTTTAGTGATAATGCTCAGTACTTTCCTTAGCTTTAGGCAATAGTGGTGGAACAAAACCCACAATTTCAATCTTTGTGAAGTGCACAAAAATCTTCTTCCTCCAACCTTCACAGTCACCCACTTTACCACTACATTGACTTTCTATAAGTCAATTTTACTCAAACAAATGAGTAAGTAGAAAAGAATGTATTTAAGCAGCACTCAAACGCATCAAATTAAACCAAAAGAAATGGAGTTTAAAAGCAAATTTGTGAAAATGTACCCCATTTTTAAATCTCCTGTTGTTCATGGTGTGTCGTCCTCTTATGCAACATTTTCAAAAAGCGATGCAAAAGCGATGCAGCTTATTCGCCACAAGTGTCATCAACAGGAGACAAAAGAGCATTGTCAAAGTCACAATTGTTTCCACCATGTGGCCAAACATTATGCTCCTCTGATCAAACCACAAGTCTATCCTCTAACATCAGAGCACAAATTGTCCCAGCATTGCAGCCAACAACTATAGTAAGTGGAAAAATCAAAAGTAAAAAAGTTGTGCCATTAAGGCCTCCTTCCATTTCAGAAGGAATGGGAGAAATCACAAGTTCACCAGCTGTGCCTGCATTCCTACCAATGATAGAAGGAAGTGCAGAAACTGTGGTAGCTGTGGAGATACACCTGGTACACCCCATGACTGAAGAAAAAGCAGAAACTCTGAGTGCAGCAGATGTGGCAGAGCTGCAACCAATGACTAAAGGAAGTGCACAAACTCTGAGGGCAGCAGATGTGTCAGCACTGCCACAAATGACTCAAGGTAATACAGATCTGTGATTGCACCAGATGTGTTGCTGATGCTATCAATGACAAAAGAAAGTGCAGAAACTCTGAGTGGGGCAGATGTGTCGCCGCTGCTACCAATGACTGAAGGAAATACAGAAACTGTGGGTGCACCAACATGTTGATGCTGCTACCAATGACTGAAGAAAGGAAACTAAAAATGCAAAACCTGTGTCACCAATGTTGCCAAACACTGAAGTAGAAAGTGGAAACACTATGAGTGAAGGTGTGTAAGTTCATGATGACAATCTAGAAGCGATAAATACTACATTTTTCCAGGACTTTTACTCTACTGATAGAGGGATCTTTCTAGACAAACCTAGCATGATACAGAATTATGAAGATTTGTTATTAAAAGTGGTCCATGCAAGCCTAGATGACCCTTCCTATGAGATAAAAAAACAAGTGCTTTACTACCAAGGGCAATTACAAAGCAAATAAGACTGAAGATAAGACTCCACAACTGCAGTTGTGCTACTCCTTCACATTGGACAGTGCATACTGTGAGCCTTGTTAGCTCTTTGGAGAAAGAAAGCTGTTGTCTTATCAGTAAGCATGGTCTATTGGAATAAAAAATTCATACGGCATGTCTCGAAAAATTAAAGAACATAAAATGACGCACTCACATTTAGTGGCTTGTGCTGTACATGGAAGATTGAGGCATAATAAGACCACTGATTCTCAACTGGAATCAGATTACAGGGGACAGGTGTACTTTTAGACACAAATTCTTATCAGGATCACCAATATTACCCTCATTTTGGCAACTTGCAATTTACCTTTCAGAGGACATTGAGAAAAATTGGGAGGAAAAGATAGTGGGAACATTTTTGTCGGTCATTGAGCTTTTGGGAAAATATGATCCTGTTTTAAAACTTCTGATTAAAAATGTGAATAGAGATATACATTTTTGTTGCAATACAAAATGAGGATATAGAAATGCTTTCAAATAAAGTAAAAAATGAAATAGTAAAGAAATGAGGAGCAACTAAGCCTGAATTTCCGATGTGTAGCAATATCCCTTATTGATAAAGAAATTACAATTAAAGGTAAAATTAATGAAACCTTTGACGGTTTTCCATAAAATCACAGACCAAACTATTGAGGGGACAGCAACAAAACCTATGAAACTGATAGAGGAAAAAGGCTCAGTGCTTAAAAGTTGTAGAGGTCAAGGATATGATGGTGCCAGCACAATGAGTGGCATATATACTGCAATACAAACAAGAATATGTCTGAAAGAACCCAATGCAGTCTATGTACACTGTGCTGCTCATAATTTAAATATAGTGTTTAATGATGCCTGCATGCACATTGCTGAAACTGTGAAATTTTACAACATTGTACAGAAAGTATATATATTTTTCACTCAAAGCATTAAATGGAGGGAGGTACTCACAAGAGAACACAATTCATTCACAACCTACACTAAAGAAACACTGTCATACACATTGGGCATCCAGACATGATGTTCTGTTTACTCTATGCTATCATTTTATGGATATCATGAAAGCAGTCACTGTCATGTTACTGCAGTCCAAAAAGTCTGATGAGCACACAGAAGCTGTGGCTCTTAGAAGTACATTGAAACTTAGAGTGTGTGTTAATGGTTGTAACCCAGTGCAAAGTACTGGAGACAATGAACAGTGTGTCCAAATTGCTTCAATCTAAAGATCTGGACCTTTTACAAGCATCAGATATGTTAAGTAGTTTAACCAATATGTCTGCAAATATCAGAGGACAGTTTGAAGATGTTAAAAGCTCAGCTGCACTTGCAGCTGCATTGGGAATTGAATTCAAGTTTACAGAAAACAACCAGAACGCAAAAAAAACCCACTTTGATGAACTCTGTGAAGACCAAAGGGTAAACAATCTTAAAGACACATTTAAGGTGTCTGTGCTTTATGCTGACATAGATATTCATGTTAATCAGCCAAGAATGTGATTAACTGGAATTAGTACAATAATACAATGCTTTCATTTTATGATGCCATCAGAAACCCTCAGAGCGAGTGAGAAAGAGGTGTTTGAAATAGCCATGGTTCTGGCAAATCATTACGAAGAAGACTTATCCCCAGTCTTTCTATCACAACTCATCTTATTCAAAGCTGTATCGAAACAACAAATACAACTTATCACATGTGGCACAATAAAGGATCTGGCTGATCTTTGATTTTTTTCAAATAATGCAATGCTGTCCAGTCTTTTGGATGCTGCAACAGCTCTTAAATATTTTCTTACCATTCCATTTACTGTATCCAGTGTAGAAAGGTCCTTTTCGCAGTTAGGATTGATCAAGAACTATCTCCAAAGCTCAATGATGCAGGAAAGGCTGACAGAACTTGCAACTTTAGGCACTGGGAATGATGAAGCAAGCAAAATAGATGTCAAAGCTTTAACGGAAGAGATTGTATGAAAAAAGGCAAAGACATAACATTGTATGGATCAAGTTCTTCTTTTCATTCAGTGGAGCAAGCAGTATCCTTCAGCCTCCAGCCTAACTGGACAGTCCCCCTTACATGTGTAAGCAGCCTTCAGCCTCGTGCCCACTTTTTAAGTATTGCTTTCTCCAGCACCGATCTACAAACTCTATAGTTCTTCAGGCTCACTACCACCAATTTAGCTCCTAATGTTGGTGTGATTTTCAATATTCCTTTATCCTCTGAATCCCATGAATAAGCAGTAATTCATATGGTATTCTTCCAGGATATCATTGTTAAACAGTGTGTTATTATATGTAGGCGACCACAATATTCTGAGGATGACGATAAGTATGTAGAGGTAAGAAGAAATGTATTATATTTAACCAGACATCTATGCCTCTTAATTATATATAGGCAAAGAGTTTACAATCTATTTGTAGCACAATATTTTTCTACACAATATTCGAAAATACAGTTGATAAAGACTGCACATTTTCACTCATGTACCTTATCCCAGACAGGGGAATTGTTTTCCTTGGATCCACTCAAAATGTCTATTCAGGCTATCATGTTCACACTACTCTCTGGAAATCTGTTTAAATCTCTCTCAACAGATGAATCCAGGGTTGCAAGCTTCTAAATCACACCATATGGTTTATCTTTGACTAGAAAAATATGACTGGAAGGGCTGAATAGAAATGTAATGAAAGGCTGGCAAACAGTTGAAGTAAGAAGGAATTAGTACAGTTTTACATTTACAAGAGAAAGTTGTCTACAGTTAATCCTCAGCTTACATGTCCTGATTAACACAGTTCAATAAACTTGCTAGGATTTTGCATTAAAAACTCCGGCCCGGATCTTGTAATTTCCAAGTGGAACTTTGTTAGTCTAGGAAGTGGGCAATAAAAGCTGCTGGAGCTTTGCTTGAATTCCGCATATACACAGTTTTCTAACATGAAGGTCCTTCATGCAGACAAGAATGGGTTTATGTTACCAAACTGACTTGAGTTTTGCACACCACTGTATACTGATCATTTTTTTATCAGGCACTTTGAAAGCATTTGCAACTCCTTGCACAGACAAAATTGGTTTGATTTTTCTCTGCTGCTGTATTTGTGATTGTTTTATCATGCACTTTGAAGGTATTTGCACCTTCATGCATGAACAAAGGGATTGCTTTACTAAATTGGTTTGATTTTTGTATATTGTTGGGCTGGTGATTGTTTTATCATGCACTTTGAAAGTATTTGCGCCATCATGCACATACAAAACTGGAATTGCTTTACTAAACTGCCTTCATTTTTGCATGCTGCTGTACATATGATTGTTTTATCATGCACTTTGAAAGAACTTGCAGATTCATTTACAATCAAAATAGGAACAGTTTTACCAAACGGGCTTGATTTTTAGGTCGAGCATTCGAGACCTCTTGTATATACTTTAGTATATATTTATATGTGTATGTACTTTGTGGGCTCTGGAGATCAGCTCTAGGACTTGTCTGCTTCCGCTTAGGGACTTTTTTTCTGTTCAACTGCCTCTATTTAACTGTCTTGACAGAAAACGACCAGTAGAGGTCAGTAAAATACCAGAATTGCTTTCTGCTGAGGGACTTTCTTTTTTTTATTTTTCTGGCAAATGCCTCTATTTAACTTTCTTGATAGAAAACGACCAGCAGGGGTCAGTAAAATACCAGAATAGCATTCTCTAGATTCCAGTCCATAGAAATTGTCTTCCACAAGCACCCGTAGACAATAATATTTTATTCAAATCTTGTATTTTCAGTGATATGACCAAGGAAGGCCCTGATTTTATATTAAAAACAGAGCTTTGGACTATACCATTTCCCGCTGAAAGGCAATATTTCTCTCCATGTGTTTCCATACCTGGCGTGTCACGCAGTTTGGTGCTTACTTTCCCTCCATGTTAAAGAACAGTAGATGTTTCAGCACCCAGGCTAATGTGCTGCATAGCTAAATACATATAAGGTCCAAAAGGCGAGACCGATTTAATTGCAAATGCTTGTTGTATATTGGTGGGTGGTGATCGTTTTATCATACACTTTGAAAGTATTTGCACCTTTTCCTTTGCTTCACCAACTACAGTCAGTATAGGTTCCGTGCCGGATTAGTTACTGATGTTTATTTTTGTATTCTACATGGTTGTGTTGTTTCTGTTATTGTTTCCATTTGTCTACAATACACCTTAAATCTTGTTTTATTTAGCATTGTTTAGACTACATAAATAATATATAAAAATTGACAAACAGCAACATTCTGGTGATTCCAAGCGTTTTCCTGCCTCTGTCTAGTTTCCTTGTCTGTTTTTGCCCTGCTTACTGTTAGAATCAGGATAGAAGTTGACATTGCTTCCTCCGTTTATTTTAAACACTGTAGGATGCTTAATATCATGCGCAGCCCCAGGCAGGGGGAAATGTGTGTCATCCAGATAATTCAACGATTTATTTCTCATGTAGTTGGCATTAGAAAAAACAGTGGTACTGTTTTATGTCTTGTGTACTAAATCAAGAACGGTTTTGTACTGAGGACCAATAATGAAAATACAAAATTACTTGTGTATATTCTCAGTCCAGTCTGTGAAATTGCAGGTAAGTGTGGTTTGTCTTTCTGTTTATTTTCCATCAATTCAATTTTAAATCGGACCCAAAATTGCTTTAGTTATTCTTCACTGATGGTCAGTTCCTGAGCCAATAGGAGCACTCCTTGAAATTGGACTGTTTGCTGCCTCAGTTAAAGTGATGGAGCTCAGATTTCACCTATAAAATGTATGCATTATTATATGACAAAAAAGCTGCAGACAGCATTTCTAAAATGGCACCCAGATTTTGGTGCATGCAAATGAAAACATGAAAGAGGCCTGCAAATGAAATCATGTAAAACAATGCTCATTTAATTAATCATGGTTGTTTTAATGTGTAGTTTAGATTTAACCTCATTATAGAAATATATATTTAATTTAGATTAATTTAGAAAAAGTGTCTTGAACTAGCATATTTGTGCTGAATTAACACGCATTCTTGCGGTGTAGAAAACCACGTGATTTCAGTTTGTTTTAGTAGACTCAGCTTACTGTAGTTTTTGCCCTTGAAGATTAGAATGGAATGTGCTCCTCTTCCCTACCAACTTTCAATGAAAGGGCTTTGTTAATAAATCACGCCCTCCTGTTTCGGTCTCTTCGACCTTCACTATGTTGCATATTTTTTTTGTAGCCTGGAGTGAAGAGAAAAACTCATAATTACTACTTTTTGTAACAGAAAAATGTAATTGTTTTTAAAATGTAAAAGGATGTGAAGTCATGTAATGAGGAACGCGCCTGATTAATGACGTATCCAGTCAGCCCATGGGGAGATGATGTGTCTTGGAGTTCTGATTGGACCAGCTACGAGGACCAAGCACGTGGGCTTTTGCTTGAAATATGGCTTACAAGTGGGAGGGGTGGCTTTTTGCTCATTTTTCCTGAGGGCCAGGCCCAGCTTCTGTGCTGGCCACAGAGACTGGGAGGAGAGAGAAGGAGGTGATGCGTCTGTGGGGGCTATTTTGCAGCTCCTAAGACAGAGAGACAGACCAGCACAGCGAGGCAGAGAGAGAGAGCTGAGAGGATCAGAACAGGTTTAGATTTTAGGTGCTAAGCTTTACATTTCATGCTTTGACTAACTGCTTTTGAAAAGATATATTTGTCCTATGCATTTATTTCTCTTTATGGGAGATTTTTGCCATTATTAATTATTGATTAGCCTTGCAAGACTCACTCTTTTCTTAGAAACTCTTTAAGAGTTTCTGACTGACAATTTTGCTCCACATTTTCTTAATACATGGAATGCCTCGTATGCAGACTGTAATATGTTCTGTATTAATGCTATTTTTCCTATTTTTTCAATTCTGTAACCTGATTGATATTTGACTAATGAATAAAGAGTCAGAGAACCTTAACTTTTGACTAGAAAATAAAACCCTTTAAAATACTCACAACTCTCTTTATTGGCTTAAATATTAATTGCATTTTTGATTTTTCATGTTTATATAAAGTCTCCTGAAGGTAATACATGGTGTCAAGGGCCCAACATCTTTACAGCGGTAAATAGAGGTAAATGAGGTTTTGCATTGAGAAATTACCGTGAAATTACCGCTGCATCAGTTTTTGGTAGCAAGAGGAAGGTTATTATCAATTAGTTTGGTGATTAAGGATATCACCATCAACTATTTGACTAATGGTCCATTGACCTTCGGAGGAGAGTTGATTTGTGAAAATTAGTTCTAAAAAATAATTGCCCAAGTTAGATAAATGTCCAAGTCCTGATTCCTGACTCCAATGCTCAGAACCTGAAGACTGGCAAAGCAGTACTGGAAGGTGATGCAAGAAGGCGATTGCTGGAGTGGTGTGAGTATCAATAGGGTTGTGAAATGTTGTTAATGTGCTAGGATGTATTTTTGAAGTGTTGAAAATAGTAAGGGTTTTGACTGTTGGTGAAATTTTGCTCATTTTGAATTGATGGTTTTATTGATTATATTGGTAATTTCATAGGACAGGATTTATTGGTTATTGATTACATGTTTTAACTCTTCATGTTAAGTAAGTTAGGGGCCCATTACGATACCCGGCGTAAAAAATCCGCCAGGCATGGAAGCGGCAAAAATCCGCCCGCACACACCGCCTGAACACCGACCACGCCATTATGAGTACACAAACCGAAAACCGCCATCGGCGGAAAAATCACACAAAATACCGCCCGCCATCGTCCGAGTCGGAGTCAAACCGCCCGCCACGGACGGAAACACGCACGACAACACAAAACCGCCCGCCCACACGGCCGACACACCGCACGTGAAATTACGATCGCACCGCCATGAGCGCGGGAAAACAACAAATATACCGCCCGCCAGCGCAAACAACGCCGATGAGAATCGACACGGCAGAAGCCATGGCGCCCACGTACCTGCACAGAAACCATCCGCACACAAAACCAATAGCACACAACATGGCCAACAAGTCCACACAGCAAGGCACACACAAATACACAAGCACAGTACACATCCCGAAAACACCCCCCGGACAAACAAAAAATACAAAGGCCAGAACCCCAGACACAACACACCTGAAAACAACAGACCATGAGGACACACCCACATAGGTGAGTACAAAAGCAGCACTCCCACAGACCACAACCCCTTGCTACATTGCAAACCAGAGAGGAGAGGAGAGGACACAGTGACACAGCAAGGACAGCAGCACACCACAGAAACGCACACATCACAACCACCACCACCACCACCACCACCACCACCAAACACCGGCACCACAAACCCCCTGCACATTACACAACACACACCGCACCAGCACCACAAACACCATGGCACCACAAAGGATGCCCAAGTTCACGCCCATGGAGCTGACGGTCATGGTCGACGAGATCATCAAGGTGTACCCACAAATCTATGGGAACATGGTCCAGCACACACCACTAGCCACCAGAAACAGAATGTGGACCCGGATCGTAGACCAGGTCAATGCAGTCGGGACCCTGCCCAGGAACAGAACCGAGATAAACAAACGTTGGAATGACGTAAAGAGCCTGGTCAAGAAGAAGGAGGGCAAAAACAGAGAGCTGGCTGCCGTCACTGGCGGAGGGAATCCCGCGCTCTTTAAGACCTTCAAAGCGTGGGAGGAGAAGGTGCGAGTCGTAATACATCCGGAGATCCTCGCCGGATTAGCAGGGGGAGTGGAGGCTGGTAAGTACAAACTAATGTATACCAGCACACCGCTATGTACTCACATGCGCAACTACCATGCCACAGCTCCCAGGGACAAACACCCCCATGTCCAGCACACAATACACAACACATCACACACACATGCAACAGACACTACCACACACAGCCCAAACCGAACAACTGTAAGATGCGTGGGGACATGTGTACACTAAGCCAGCCACGTAACCACCAACAGGTCCCCAAATATGCCAGAAGCGCCACAACGAGCACCCACCACACCCATGTGTCCGCCACAGCTGCACTAACCGACAAGTAACAGGTAAGTGGCAGGAACACAAAGTGCAGTGGGTGGGACGGTGGACAGCCCAAGTACAACACACACCAGGCCCCAGTCCCACAGCACAGCAAGGAGGAGCATCCCCCACACCCCACAGCCACGTGTCAGCCACCGCAGTGCACAACGACAGCCGAAAGGCAGACATCACGGTCCACAGCAATCGGTGTCAGTGGGTGTACAGCCACCCCCACGACCCACTACACCCCCCACCCCACAGACCTGCAACATGGAGCACCCCCGCTTAGAGCCATGTGGCATCCAGTACAGTGCACGCACGAACAACTTGCAGGTGGGAAACTGGACAGGGCTGGATTACTGGAGGCATGAGGACCATAACACCACCAACACATGGGACATGTCACGTAGCACACGGACACGCAGCACCGCCCACCGTCACGAACAAGTGAACAATGTGCACACGGACATGAACAGCAGACTCACACCCCACATGACCCATCACAGACATAGCAACACCCAAGGAGCCACGTCTGCATGCACAAGCCACACTGAATATAGTCCCACACGGCAGCCACTGTGCAACTCATCACACACAACCGAAACACCATTGAAGTCCTGTCCATGTAGCCCCTACTGCCTGTCAACCCCACACCCCACAACTACGCCTATGTAAGACAAACAACACTAGACGCAACAGAGCGGAACAACATAAATGCACACGAACACCACTGAACCCATCAAACTCACAGACACACCATGCACATACAACATACCATTCATCCCATCCGTCAGCCCCAGTCTCATGAAAGGCATGTCATCCGCACAGCTGCCACACATACAGCAGTCACGCTAAGACACATGCCCATGACCAACCATGTGCCAGAAGTCAATTAAGCGCACGACACACTGTGAGCAACAACACACAACATGGGCCACACCCCCCGAGCACTGCAGTGATGCACATGGCACAGGGCAGCACGCACACCAAGGAGATGGGACAACTGCAATACGTTGGCTGGCACACAACTATCACTCACTCATAACGATGCGTCCAATGCCATGTCCAGTAACCACAACAGACAGCAAATATGCAGGGCATGTCAGGCATGCACACACCTCAGACCATGCACTGTCATGCTGCCACAACACATGTCACGTTCGGCACCCATGGCTCACAGCATGTACCCCAAAAGCATATCCCCTCCCAAATGCGAATCTGGGGCATGGCCCCCATGTTGCCATATGCGTTCCTAAGCGTTCCATTTGAACCCCAAAAGCATATTCCATCCCAAATGCGAATCTGGGGCATGGCCCCCATGTTGCCATATGCGTTCCTAAGCGTTCCATTTGAACCCCAAAAGCATATTCCATCCCAAATGCGAATCTGGGGCATGGCCCCCATGTTGCCATATGCGTTCCTAAGCGTTCCATTTGAACTCCAAAAGCAAAGTACAAACCAGACCCAGGATGGGCCAGGAGCCCGCATACACCAGAGTCACAATGAGTAGGGGCAAAGCAACACACCCATCGGCATGGCCAATCCGTCCCATGCCACATGTGCACAGCACACAGTCCCATTGCCTAGCACACACAACTACAGATGCCACAGCCACACACTCGCCTCCGGGAAACCCATGTACGAGATTGCACGAACTGCCAATGTCAGACGACTAATACATACTTCGCCAGGTGCAACACAATAACAAATCTCATTCTCTCCACAGGTGACGAACTGCTGGACGCTGGGGATGGAGACAGCAGACAGCACAGCCAGCCTACAAGCCCCCAACGAGGACACACGGATCTGGAGGATCTGTCCACCTCTTCGGACACGGACCACCAAGCTGGCCCATCTGGCGTGGCAGGGCCCAGCCGCTCCCCAGGACCCCTCCTACCCACCAACCCATCATCCAGGGATGCTGAACAGTCCCAGTCCCCTGCTGCCACTGTCGTTGCGGCCACGCCCACGGTCATTGCGGCCACTACCACTGCCGCAACCGCCACCATCGCCGCACCGACCACCACCGCCTCCACCACCACCACGTCTTCGCTGGCACCAGCCCCAGCGCAGGTGGTGGCCCGGCCGACTGAATCCACCCTGGGAGCCACAGCGAGGACCGTGGTGAGCAATGTGGCTAGTGGGCAGGCCGGTGGCAGCAGGACTGGTAGGAGGAGCAGGGTCAGGGAAACGCCAGCCTCCCCTGGGAGCCATGCCCTGCCTCAAATGGCCAGAGTCCTTGGGGCCTATGAAGAGGCCCAAGGACAATGGGCCAGGTCTGCTACTGACACGCGGGAGGTGCTGGGGGTGCTGAGGTCCATGGACGCCCATATGGGCCAATTCGTGTCCCGTATGGACCAACTCGTGGACCTCATGGGCCAGCTGGTGGTGGCGGTGGGGTCACAGGCAAGGCCAGCAACACCACCTCCGCCACCACCTGCTAGGGCGCAGGGTCGGCCAGCAGTGTCCACTTCCCCTGCGTCCACAGCCAGTGAGCACACCTCACCCACCACCAGCAGGTCGCCACCACACCCCCCTCCCAAACGTGGAAGGGGCCGTCCGAAGAGGAAACAGATCTCCCGGGAGGACTTCGCACGCTCCAGTCGCAAGTGAGGCAGCCAGCCAGCCTTCCGCCAGCCTTCCTTGACCAGCCACTGCATTGACTTGCTCTACGATCCCACTCCACACAGCCATCTGGATGGCATGTGTGTGTTGGACTATGGACATAGAACCAGTGGGTACACCCTGATCATCACGCAGCCATGACCGACAGCTCATTGTCACTGCACGCACCACTTTTGTCATCACCTTACACACAATCACATGTCACAGTTTGTAATAAATGCACCTTTTTCACTAACTGCTGTTTGTGCCCTGTGTTTTATTTGTACGGAATACATCGGCCACCTTGGGCGGAAGGGCACCTGATGCGTGGCATGGCAATGGAATCCGGAGGGCCTGTAGGGACCTAGGGGTGGGAGACAGAACAGGAGCACATTCAATGAGTGTGTCACACACCCATCACACAGTACATGTCAACAACTACAAGCAATGTACACACATCGCACAGAGCAATAGGGCACAATGCCACAGTCACCAACAGTGGCATACTACCCTGGCCATGGAGCGTTGGCACACTGCACGCAGTGAACATACGGCCACCCTGACACAGCACACACACACCTGCATAGATACAGACACATCATCCGTCGTACATGGACACTCACCGTCAAGTGAAGTAGCGGGCGATGAGCTGCTGGCGCACATTCCCAGCTTCCTCCTCTCCGCTGTCCACCTCACTCGAGCTGTCCTGGTCTGCGGGCTGGGGCCCTGGTTGATCTCCGTCATCCACAATGAGGGGGATCTGCTTCCGAATGGCCAGATTGTGCAGCATGCAGCACGCCACCACTATCTGGCACACCTTCTGTGGGGAGTACGCCAGTGCACCCCCGGTGCGGTCCAGGCACCTGAACCTGGACTTGAGGAGGCCAAAGGTACGCTCGACCACACGTCTGGTCCTCCCATGTGCCTCATTGTATCGATCGTCTGCTGGGGTGCGAGGATTCCTCAATGGACTGAGCAGCCATGCCCCATTCGGATACGCAGAGTCACCTGGGTGTGAGGGACACAGAGAACCGTTGCTATTCCAACTGGACAGGGGACAGCATCGCACAACCAGCACGCTACACCACTCCACATACTCACCGACAATACAGCCACGATCCTGTTGCAGATTGGCCATCAGTCGTGGCAAGATGCTGTTGCGCATTATGTGTGCGTCATGTGCCGAGCCTGGAAACTTGGCACACACGTGGGTGATCACCATGTCCGCAAGGCACACCACTTGCACATTCAGGGAGTGCGTGTGCTTCCTGTTGCGGTACAGGTGCTCAGTGGCCTGTGGTGGAACAAGGCCAACATGTGTGCAGTCAATGGCTCCCACGACGTGTGGGATTCTGCCAAGGGCATAGAATGCACCCTTCACTGCCGCCAATTCACGAGCCCTGGGGAATCTGATGTACCTGTTTCGGTACAGCATCATGGCTGCCAGTACATCCCTCAGCACCTTGCTGAACATGGGCTGGGACATCCCTCCTCCACTGCCCACTGTGTGCTGGAATGACCCAGTGGCGAAGAAATGCATGGCGGCCATCACCTTAGCCGTGGGGGTGACAGCAGTCGGATACACCCTGCGGGGACGGAGATGGGGCTCTAACATGGCACACAGTCGATGCAGGGTTGGCCTGTCCAGCCGAAACTTCCTGATAACCTCTGTATCGTCCATGTCCGCCAGCAATTGGTATGGGCGGTCAATGTTCGGTCTCCGCCTGGGGTAAATGGCAGAGGACACATGTCAAAGCAACACGGCACATAGCAATTTCGCATACACATCACTGACATGACTGAGCAAGCACATGAGCCACAGCCCAGCTGTCAAGCTGGGACGGCACGGCCACAATACACTTACACAGGTCTCCCAACAATGGCAATGGCAAGTGAGACATACCACTGCCATGTGCATGCACATGGGGATCTAGGCCCCAATGACTTGCGGGGCGTGCTGATGGGGACTGACTGCATATTCGTCAAGCGGCAACACCACGGCAACATGAGTGTCTGCTGAGCATGGAACTGCTTCCGAGGCTGGATGAGTATGGCACACGACGACGACGATGTGGGCACAGGCTGAGCGGCCAAAACAAGTGGGACCTGTGGCACGAGGGGATATGAGACAGTAGTAGGTGTCAGCACTGCACCCTATGTACAGCACTGTACGGATCACACCTCCCGAAACATTGACAGGTGTCCACATTGACAGCCCCATGCCAAGACGGCTGTGTGCTTGCAGTCACACGTCACAGGTGAGTGGTTACATTGCACGTGCCAGGTGGCAGACGTACATAGTGGGAGCTGGCATGTGTGTGCATGTGTCTCCTGTTCAGGATCCACCAGATGGGCGCTGACTCTGTACTGACCATTGGACACAGCATGTTCCGTGGAAGGCTTGTGTGTGTGGGATGGTGGCACTGGATGTGCCTCCGTTGGGTGGGGGGCCATGCACAGGGCGGGTACGTCGATGATTGCGCATTGTTGGTCACGGTGGGTGCACCAACTAAGATGTGTTGCCCTGTGTTCAATTCCTATGTCCGCATGATGATGGACTGTGGATGTGGGCAGACTACACATTGGTCGATGTGCTGTCTATTTGCATGTGCCTTCACACCAGGCACAGCTGCCCCTGCACATGTGACCCCTGCTGGACTCGCTGCTGGGTCTGTGGAGCTGATGCACCTTCTGCGCGTGGGGCGGACAGCTCTCCTCACTTCCCTCATTGCGCATGTCATGTCTTTGCCGCAGGTGACATGGATCATGGAGGGCCCACATGTACGCGTGGGTAGGCTACACATGATTGTTCACTGGTCGCCACCCCCAGTCAGTGTTTCGAATGGGAAGGTTGTCGTGCTGGTGGTATGTTCGATGTGGCGGATGGGCGGGCCTAGGTGCGGGCTTACATTCCGGACATGGGGGGTAGTTGGATTGGCGACTAGTTGCAGTACACACGGGACACGTCTCTTCCTTTCCACATCTGGGTCATCCCTTGTACTAACTGACAGTGATACAGTCATCTTCGCCCCAGCCCTCATGTCCTCCCCTCGCCCCCCAATATGCATGCTCACCTGCGAGGCTAGCGCTTGCACAGGCAGCCCCAAGCTCGCACCAGAGAGGGCAAGGAGTGTATGTGTGGGTCCAGTTGCACGAGTGGGCTGTCTCAGGGTATGATGTGTGGCGGGACGCCGTCCACCTGCGTGGTGCCCCAAATGGAGACCCGGCCTGCATGGACTATGCATCACAGTCTTCGCCTTCCGGATCCGCCACCTGCGACACCCAGTGGCTGTGGCTGCCCTTGCGGCCAGGCCGCGTCCGTCTGTGGCTGATGGCCCACACATTCACTCTTTGGCCTCTCTGGGGAGTGCTCGGGGGTGGTGGCGCACGAGCTTGCACTTAGTCGCAATGGCATGTGGCGTGGTTGGTATGATGGGCAATGGATGGGATGGTGCGAGCCACCTCCCGTGACGTCAGTGCTGCTCGTGCTGTGGTGCGTCCCCCTACACTTCCATTTGACTTGTGCCATGCTAGACGTTGAGGTTCTATTGCCTGCGTGATATGACCAGGAGGAGCGCGAGGAGACCTGTCACACACCATGCTCCACTGCCATCCCGTGCCCTGTATCGCCTGTGCGGATTGACTATGTTGGGGTTACACCTGGTCGACTGGGGCTGTGTGTGCCTTGTCAAGGGGCATGGCGGGCGCACAACAGGATCCAGCTTGTCCACAGAGGGTGGGCTGAGGTGCGCCTGGTACCGCCTTGTACGTGTGCCCGGCTGCTGTGCACACACGTGTTCACTCCCCCCGACAGGTGTCCTCTCACAATGCCCAGGGAAGCGGTGGTGTACTGTTCATGACCCCTCCCAACACGGCGTGCTCCAACTTGGCATGTGCGCATCTACCCGTCGCACCCACCCACCTGAGCACTGCGTCCATACGACTTCACACGACACATGTGTGTCTTCCACAGTAGTGCTACTCATTTGCGTTGACATCCAATACCAGTGGACTACATGGTCATGTCACGACTGCCGTGTACTTCACATACTCTCATCCTCTCTCATTCGTACTTGTGAAATGAGTCAGCGGAGACAGTTTTGGTTTCAAACATTATATTGAGTCTTCTGTCCTCTGTGATGCAGTATAGTGGACACTACTGGCAGCGGAATACATGTTGAGGATATACTGAGCATGATTACAAATGGGATAGGGTGTGGGGTTACATCTGCTTGGCCAAGGCTGTGCTAATGTACATTTACGTATAGCTGCGGAGCTGCGGACTTTGACACAGACGGTATACATGTAGCCTACCAGACCGCTCGGCATCATGGGCACAGTCCATCTCAGTTCCATGTGACAGGTTTGCTGCGGTTGTTCCTCATGCACGCGTGCATGTGAGATGACATCAGGGCATGTGCTTGCGTGCATGCAGCGGCGTGCCACTTGTTGTTGCACTGTGGTGGTTACTGGACATGTCACAGTCACTGGGGTCGTGTTGTTGTTGTATGCACTTGTCGTCCATGCAAAGGTCCTGGTATGGGATTCCCGGGGCGGGGGTGGGAGGGGTGCAGCACCCACAGACTCCAGGCGACCTATTCATGTCCACTGAGCGGTGTGTGTGTCCATGTGCGCTGGATCCAAGTCGTGTCCTGGTTGTTCGTGCAGTTCCGTCCATGTGGGTGCGATACACAGAGCCCATGCCACTGCCTCCCACGATGCATGCGGTGTTCCTGGATGTGATGGGGAACAGTGTGCATGTCCCGGTCATATCCGATGTCATGGCGATGTCGTTGATGGTGTGGTTACAGTTGCCGGTCGTTTGGTATGGCTGTTGTGGTGGTGACTGGCCAGTCCGTGCGGAAGCTGAGCATGGGTGCGGGGTTGGACTTCATAGGTCACTCAGGGAACCTGCGTTGTGGTCCGACGTATTTACAGGTTGTCAGGTATGCGATGCCGTCCAGCAGGGCTTCCATGTCATTGGTGGTGTACATGTTTGTCAGCCAATGAAGCGGATGGTGGCTGTCAAGGTGTTGTTCGTAGGTTGTCCCTTGGAGGACCATGATGGGGCATGCTGGGTGACATTCGATGTAGCTGTTCTCGATGATCCGTCGTGTGGAGGCACAGTGGTTCCATTTCAGTGCGCGTGCGATGTTGGCCACATACGCCATGCCCCCATAGGCAGAGCAGGCCCTGTCGTGTGCGTCCAGAGGGAGGAGTAGTGGTAGCAGGTCCGCCTTCAGACATGCCGGGTTGGAGAGGCATATCTCGACGGGATGCTGGTAGGGACACCTCCGACAGTAGAAGACGGGCATGACGCAGCTGAACAATGTGATGCGGTAAGTCAGTCGGTAACTTACGTTCAGCAGGGACAGGAGATCGCATCCCAATGTATGTATCGTGTTGGTTTGGTACAGCTTGAGCTGTTCGGCGTAGTTGGGTAGGTGTGTTGCGGTTGCCATTTCGCAGCGGTTCGTAGAGGTGGCGTGCTCCGGCTGTGTGTGCAGTCTGCAATGTGCACGCTCCGGGGTTGCTGTGAGCTCTGTGTAGTCGTGGGGAGACAGGACTTGTGTTCTGTTGGCTTGTTTGGAGGACACGGGCCCTCTTCCCACATGCTTCTCAGACAGTTCAAGGTCGGTGCTGTGTGACTCCTTCCAATTAACTTGCATGTGGCCGACATGGGGGAGTGTTTTCTTCTTTCTTCCCCGTCCGTTGTGTGCTTCTGTGATATGCGCTATCTGCCGCGTGGTCGGTCTCCTCGGCATGCCTGTGTTGGTCTATTCTTGGACAATGGCTGTATTCACCGGCTTCTGTCGTAGGGCTGTGGTTTCGGTGTTGGAATGGAAGGTCATTCAGTGCTGTCTGCTCTCCCTTGTGTGGGCGGCAGGCTGCCTTTCCGCTCTGCGTTGGGCCTTGTGTGTGGATGTAATTCTTGGGCCACCTGTTGTCGGTCACCGGGCTCTTTGGTGTTCCGTTTCATGTGTCTTGTTCATATGTGCAGGGTGGTATGGGTTTTTCAGTGTGGTACTGGCGTTCCTCTTCCCGAAGGGGCCCTGCTTCTCCTAGTTGGTGTTGCCGCCGCTGTGTGCTTCGCCATGTTTGTTACACTGGGGTGTGTCCTGCTGTTGCGTGACTTCACTGACATGTGTGCGTCGGTTGTGTGGCGTTGGGTGTTGTCCGTGAATTGGGCGTTGGGGACATGTCTGTGGCCGGCCTGTCACGTGTCATGTGCGTTCGGGGTGGGGCTGGTGTGTGTGCTGCTTGGTTGTGTCCCTGTGTCTGTGTGCGACGCATGCATGGCGCTGCGGTTGGCCTCTGCGTTGTGCGCATGTGTGGCGGCGTCATCGGCGCTTTGGGGCCGTGACGGGGTGGTTGGTTCCTAGTCCCAGGTGGTGTGTACACATGTGTTCTGCGATGTTAGGATTTGGCCTGTGTGTCATATGTGGATGCAATGGTGGATGTGTAGTGTGCACGCGCTGGTGGGGGGTTGTCCGCTTTTTCCGCCCTTGCACTGTGTGCGCTGTTTGCGTGCACTTGTTGTGTGTGTGCCTATCTGCGTCTCCGCGGTACGTTGCGTCCTTGGTGGTGCATCAGCAGAAGCATGGGAAGGGCCTGCAGTGCTGGATTCATGCCCGGGGTGCCGCTTCTTCGTTGTCCGTGCTCTGCGTCCGTGTTTCCGCCTCTCTTTCACGTGCGGTGTCTCTTGGCCGTGGGAGCCGTTTGTTTGCGGCATCGTAATTTATGCGCCGGGCGGGACGTGTTTCGTCGGACGGTGTGTGTCAGTTGTGCTGCGCCGCTACGTGTGCGGGCGCACTTTGATGGCGGACGGTGTTGCTGGCTTGCCGGCGGTGTTTGGCCTGCTTTTTGCATCGTAATTGGGCGGGCGTGTGGACTGCTGCGTGCCGGCGGTAACTGGTGGTTTTTGCATCCGCCAGCACGGCGGTTGTGCTTCCGCCCGCCATCGTAATGGGCCCCTTAGAGAACTATTTTTGTGAACCATAAGACAAACACATCTTGAAAAAAAAAATTCCTTTTGTGCACTTAAAGTGGCTTAAATGTGTTTCAAGTCTTTAACAAACTCTAGCAATGCATCCAAATATGTTACTGCAACAAAAGCAGTCACTATGTATTTCTGTGAACATTGATTTTGAGCACTTCAACATATACCGTCCAAATTAGAGGTCAGATGATTCAATTCCCACGTTTCATGATAGGGTTGCCGTATTAGCAAATTAAACCATGCTTGTGATTGGAGTACTTAAAGGTACAAACTCATTCCCTACAGTGGTGCTGACTGTAACGTGGGCTTGCCTGGGTATGCTAGGGCCCTGGGTGGTAGCGAGCAATAAATGAGGCGGCCACCAATGCTGCTGGTGCACTCTGCTGGGCCGGAAGTCCCAAGCGACCCCGGCCCGTTTATTTAAGCCTTCTGGCCACGCCTGGCCAGAAGGTGATACATTGTGTGGTGGTCGTTCCGGGTCAGGCCCCAGGGCTGGTGAGCGGTGGGAGACTAGACCGCTACATCCCATCCCAAATCAGTTCAAAATAAACTAACCTAAAGAAACACAAGACCATTAGCACACAAAGTCTGCAAGGCGTTGGTTTGGCCTCGGGTTGGGCCTCAAGTCATATTGTCGTTGGCGGGCGGTTCGGTTTTCTCTCCGGCTGACTGCCTCCTGTTCACGGGGCTGGTCCTCTGCCAGCGTACCCCCGGATGGAGCTGCTTCTGCTTGACGTGGAATTGTGTCTCCCCCAGGCCTTGGGCCGACGTCGTCCCATTCTGCTTCTCTGTTGCCAGACACCTCACCGCTTGCTGGCGCGGGGACCCTCTTGAACCACGAGATATTTCTGGTGATGACTTCTCTGTCCTTTACGGTGGTGATGGCCGTTCCATTGACTGTCCGGACAGTCCAGAGCCCTGGTTCATAGGGCGTGCGGAACTTTCCTCCGCTGCGACGGTTCCTCACCAGGACCGTACACCCCGGTGTCACTGTTCGGGGTCGTGCTCTTCGCCGCTGACTGGCCTTCTCGTTGGTTGCCGCCCTCCGGGCTTGGGTGTCTGCTAGATTGTACGGCTCCGGCACCCAGTTTTCTGCTACCGGGATGGTGTCGCGTCGGTGTCCGGCTAACATCAATGACCACGGAGACTTCTGAGTTGTGCAGTGGGGTGTGCTCCGGTATTCCCTTAGAAACGTCTGGAGGGCCCCCTCCGGATCGGACTGTTCGGCTACCGCTATGCGTAGTACCTTGTTTAGTGTCCGCATAAATCGTTCGGCTTCGCCGTTGGCCTGGGGCCACTGCGGCGTGATCCGGTGGTGTTTCACTCCCAGTCTGTGGAGGAAGTCCTTGAACTCATTCCCCTGGAATGGGGGCCCGTTATCTGTCTTAACAACGTGTGGTAGGCCGAATAGAGCGAACGTCTTCTCCATCATTGGCAGGAGGTTGTTAAATGCGGTGGATGGTAAGACTTCCACTAGGGGATATTTGGTGTAGCTGTCGATCATGACGGCCGTGACCCTCCCGTCTGGGAAACTCCCGAAGTCGAGACTCACCCATGACCAGGGTGATGGGGCTGGATCTTCTGTTATTACCGGGGCTGGAGTCTCCGGGTTTCCAGTGATCTGGCAAGCTCGGCAGCCGCGCACCATGGTGTCCACCGCTTTTCCATCCCAGGGAACCACACCTTTTCCCTCATCCTGGACTTCATTCTTCCTATGCCCTGGTGTCCCTCGTGTGCTAGAGCGGTTGCTCGATCCTGGAGGCTCAGGGGGAGGACGATGCGTGACCCTCTCAGCACGACACCACTCGCTGCAGCACTGAGCTCTTCACGGACTCTCCAGAACTTCCCTAGGCGGGCCCGGTCCGCTTCGTTCCACCCGTTGATGTCGTGGAGAAACCTTTCCCATGTTCCTTTCTGCAAGGCATCCAGCACTTTTTTGAGGACTATGTCGGAGCGCGTGTGGCCTTCGACTTCATCTAGGGTGAGGGCCTTCGGGCATGCCCATTGGGTCACCATATCGACGAATTCTTCGGTTTGTCCCTCTTGGCTTAAATCCTCTTCTGGGGGGCTGGCTGGATGGCGCGACAGGAAGTCAGCTGGGTTTTTCGCGCCTGGCCGATACACCAGGTCCATTTGATAATGCTGGAGCTGGATCGCCCACCTCTCGATTCTGGGTGGCGGGTGAGGAGCAGTGCCCTTGAATAGCGGGAGTAGCGGTTGGTGGTCGGTTACGACGCGGAACGGGTGCCCGCTGAGGTATAGGTGGAAGTGGTTGCATGCCCACTTGATAGCCAGCGCTTCTCGTTCAATTTGCGAGTATCTGGACTCCGTTGCGGTCAGCGCCTTGCTCGCGAAAGCCAGCGGGACCCACGTCCCTGGTTCCGTCTCCTGCGTCAACACGGCTCCTAGCCCCACGGGGCTGGCATCTACTATCAGCTCTGTCGGTCGCGATGTGTCGAAATAGGCCATGGTTCTTTTCTCCAGCAGTGTCGCCTTCACCTTCCGGAATGCCTCTTCTTCATCCCGGCCCCACTTCCATCCAGTGTCCTTCTTCGTCAGGTTCCGTAGAGGCTCTGCGATGGTGGCCAGGTTGGGTATAAACTGCCCACAGTATGTGGCCATGCCCAAAAAGCTTCGGACTTCCGACACCGTCGTTGGTGCAGGAAGCGAGCTGGATGGCTTGAGACTTCCGAGGGTCTACTTGCACTCCCTCCTTGCTAAAGACGTATCCGAAGAATTCGATGGACCGCTTATAGAATTGGCACTTCTCCTTGTGGAGGGTCACCCCATGGTCTGCGAGGCGCTGGAGGGTGGCTCGTAGCTGGCGGTGATGGTCTTCGAGCGTTGCCGAGTGTATCAGGATGTCGTCGCTGACGTTAAGCACCCCTTGTAGACCGGACAGGACTTCTTTTACCGCGTTCTGGAATATTTCTGCGGCCGATGATATCCCAAAGTTCAGCCTTTTGTATCGTCTGAGTCCTAGGTGTGTCGAGAAGGTGGTAATGTACCTGCTTTCTTCTGCTAGCCTCAATTGATGGTACCCCGCGTTGAGATCCAACTTGGAAAACCACCGTGACCCATTGAGGTCGGCCAGGATGTCGTCGACCGTTGGTGTCAGATGCCTTTCTCTTTGTATGGCTTGGTTGGGCATTCGCATGTCTATGCAGAGCCTGATTTGTCCCGGCTGCTTCGGCTTCTCTGCTATGACCATCGGCGATACCCATGGGGTCGGCCCGGTTACTTTCTCTATCACCCCTTGCTGTTCAAGCTTTTGTAACTCTTGCTCCACTAGTGGGCGTAGGTGGAACGGGATACGCCTGTGCCTCAAGGCGACGGGTCTTACTGACGAGTCTATGTGAAGTTTTACTGGTGGCCGCTTCATGTTCCCCAGTCCTTTGAACAGCTGTGGGAATAGCTCTAGAACGTCTTCCGTTTGCAGTGTTCGTATGGCGTTTGCAAATGTTACCAGGCCCAGGTCTTCCGCGGTGTGACTTCCTACTAAGATGTCTGCTTCCCTGTCGACAACGTGAAAAACGGTCGTGACCTCGTGGCCCTCGGTCTTCACCTGAACGGTCATTTTCCCTTTTAGAGGAAGTGGCTTCTGGCTCCCGTACGTGAGGATCCTCACTCTGGACGGCGTGAGCACCGGCCTTGGGCTCAACCGCTTATATTGTTGACTCCCCATGACGTTCACCGATGCCCCGGTGTCAATGAGCGCCGTGACGGGGGATCCGGCAATCTCGATGGCGCATGTTGGCTGCGGGCGCCTCCTCCGCTTGAGGTCACTTGCGAATGATATCAGAAAGCATTCTCCTTCTTCGTCTGTGGACGAGTCTTCAAAGTACTGCCTCCGTTGTGTTGTTGTTTTCTGCAGTCTTGACGCTTCGGATTCATCTAGCGCGAGCTGTCTCACTGCCCTGGCGGGCGGTCTGCGCCCGGGAGGTCCCTTGTGTCGTCCTCCGCCACGGCATACGCTCGCGAAGTGGTTGGCGACACCGCACTTGGAGCATGTCTTGCCTCTAGCTGGGCATTCTTCCGGGGTGTGTTCTTCCTTGCCACAATACCCACACTGTGGTCGGCGCGAGCTTCTGTTGGGCCAGCGTCCTCGACTTCCGCGTGCCGGCGTGCGGGCCGCATCGACTCGCTCTGTCTTGACCGACACTGCTTGTTCGGCTGGGTGGGTGAGCGCAGCTTCCATGACTGTGGCCCTGGCTTCCGACAGGTCATGGGACCGTGCCAGGATGAGGATGTCCTCCAAGGAAATCCGTGGCTGTCGGAGGATGAGGGTCTGCAAGGTCTTGTTACGGCACCCTTGGATAACTTGGGCCCTCACTTCCTTGGTCTGGTCATCCTCCGTGCATGTGCTGGCGAGCTCCCTGAGGCGTGCGTGGAAAGCGTCCATGAATTCCCCTTCCCTCTGACGGGCCTGACGCAATTTGAACCGTTCGTAGTCGGGGTTAAGTTGAGGGTCGAAGTGTGCATTCAACGCCCTAACTGCCGAATCATAGTCCGTGGGTGCACCCGTGTTGGGCAGGTGCGCGAACAGCTTGTATATTTCGTCCCCCGCGAAGTGTAGTAGCAGCGACCTCTTTACCGCGCCATCCGTTTCCCTCGTGGCGATGAAGTAATTATTTAGGCGGCTGATCCATACGTTCCACCTTGGCGACGCAGTGGCAGGATCGATGAGTTCGCTGAACGGGGGAAGCGCGTTGATCTGGGAGTGCAGGTGCGCCGGGGTTGCGGCCGGTGGTGCAGGCTGCTGGGCTGCTGCTATGGCTGGGTCGGACATGGCTGGGCGAAATCCGGTGACACTCTGGTTGTGTGAGCGTGACCGGCGCTGCTGCGCTGAAGGTACCTGTCCCTGGGTAGTAATGGACGTGCTGGCCGCTCTTCAGTGACCCTCGGCGCGCTCGGTGTCAGGTCAGATAGATTTACCAGGACACACAGGTGGCTGTGGCCTCGTCCTCCTTTTGCTGCTTATGCTGTGATTCTTTCCCCTTTTTGACCCCGGTGGCCGGGAGAGGTATTGCACCGCTTTGGCCGTGTGCTCTGCGTGCTGCCTGGAGCGGGATCCTTTCACCCCTCGTCGTCCTCGGTGGCTGGGAGAGGTACTGCACCACTGGGGAAAAGTCTGGCACGAGGCGCTGACTGCACACGCGCGCCTTACTGCCGGCAGCGCGGGCTTGACCGGATGCCTCACCGGGAGCACACACGCATTGCCCTCATGTCTACGGGCAGTGGGGTGGCAGAGCGGGCGCTGTACCTGTCGTCACCGGCTTGTGACATTGCTGGCTCGCCGTCCCGGAGCCGAGTCTGCCGGTCACTTGAGCAGGCAAGTGGGCGCCGATGCGCGCGTCGTGCCGCTGGGCTCCTCAGTAGCGCAGGCTGGTGCGGGATCGTGGCGGCTGCAGGCGGCAGGCCCACCCTCGTCGCCAGTGTAACGTGGGCTTGCCTGGGTATGCTAGGGCCCTGGGTGGTAGCGAGCAATAAATGAGGGGGCCACCAATGCTGCTGGTGCACTCTGCTGGGCCGGAAGTCCTGAGCGACCCCGGCCCGTTTATTTAAGCCTTCTGGCCACGCCTGGCCAGAAGGTGATACATTGTGTGGTGGTCGTTCCGGGTCAGGCCCCGGGGCTGGTGAGCGGTGGGAGACTAGACCGCTACACTGACCACATAGCCTTGGTGGGCACTTTCAAAATATAAAATTTTATCCTAATTGTGAAACAATTCTAGGTAATATAACTACTAAGCGTCACACAGCAGAATCTCTGAAAAAATGCAGTATACATGTCTCTAGTGCTGAGGTGAAAATAGTCTTGACAGCTTATTGGAAAATATGCATAATCTGTTCAAAGGTACTGGGTGCCTGAAAGGGAAGTAAATAAACGTGTGCAGCTTCACAGTGCCACCCTTGGTTCCTGCTCACATGCACACAAGTCTTCACCTGATGAAAATCAAAACTAAAAGCAGCCGGCATAATGGCAATTGGAACTTTTCGAGAATTCTTGGATCATCACAGGTGTGATACATATTCAGTTTCTAAATTATCAAGAACTATCAATAATTTAATAGAATTTCACCAGAGATATTAACTGTAATCAAAGTCTGTAAACTTTGACCCCCCAGATGTTGTGCATGAAGTCATACTTATAAGAGCTAATGCACAATGGCTAAACTAAAAAGCTGTTTAAAAACCACATTTCTCAGCACAATCATGGTTCACATGTAGATAGGAGGTGCAACACTCAGAGAATGTTCTAAAAAAATCAATATTCTGAAGAGAACTTATTGTAAACCTTCTCTGTGGTGAATACATCCAACAGATAAGGTTGGAATATAGACATTACAGAATCTGAAAGACTCGAGGTGGATCTTGAAAAGCAGATCATTTGACACTAGACTGTAAGAAAGTAGTGAATTAAGCAGTATATGTGAACATTATGTGCTTTTAATTATATATACTATGGAACAGATACAATTGAACTCCAGGGACTAAGCTCACTGTATTTTAAATGTTAGCCTAAAAATAGTTATAGAAAGCAGCCAATTCACAAAGGCAGTTATCAGTATATGAAGTAGTGCTTCTGTGGTACTCTTTCATGTACTCTTATGTGCCTTAGTCAATTGACCCCAAAACGTCTAAAATGGGAATAAAAAATTAAACACTTAGGGAATGTTCATAAACATTCATTTCAAATAGAAAGGACTGTGCATTTTTATCGATAGTCAATTGGACATTTTTGGGCCAGTTCATAAAGGCGCTTATGAGTATGTGAATTTTTACTCCTGTACCACTACTTCATGTGCTCATAGTTGTCTTTGTAAATTGGCCCTAAATATTCTAATGCAGTGGTTCTTAACTTTCTGACTTCTGAGGACCTCCACTGAATCATTACTGGAACCTGGACATCCCCCCTGAATCATTATTGGATTCCAGGGCCTCCACTGAGTGATTACTGGAAGTCAGGACTCCGGCCTAAGCATTTTCAATTGTTTGACTTTACACAAAAGAGACAGAAACAAGCATTCATGAAACAACCACACAAATGATGAACTATTGTATCTGATTTACAAAGAAAAATATTTATATATTTTTTTTTAATAGGTCAGCTAGAGCATTTATAAATTCAATTGAGGCCACTCATCATCCATACTATTTTGTGTTTGATGCACTTGCACTGCTCTCATGGATCAATCAATCTGAGGTTGTTGACAAATCTTTAGCCTTCAATTTCAAATTCCTTCACATTTACAGAACATTTTAAAATTTTCAATTGTACCTTTTGTTTAATTATTTATACACTTTATTAAGCTATTAATAATATTTAATTTTCTAAGCAATCATGGACCGCCTGTGTAGGTGTCACAGCCCCAGGGGTCCCTGGACCACAGGTTAAGAACCACTGTTTTTATATAACATTGAAACCATCACTATAAGTGTTGCATGCAGTTTTATATTCACTCCCCTTTAAAGGATCTTTCACCTGATGCAAAGATGTCTCTTCATGTTCACCAAGTATTGGTTTCACTGAGTACATGCCAATTAACCTACTACTTTGTAACAAACTTGGCAAACCTTCAAATCTTTACCCAAGGAAAAGACATCATTCACCCATTTCTGGTAAATGCAATTTATATTGGAATGGATACTACCAAAAAAGTATTAAAGTCATTGTGAAATGCATTAACAATAGACTACAAATACTTTGAGCATTCAGCATTTTCTCTGTGCAGTCCTACATCATGTGAATAGAAAAGACAACAATAAGTGATTGCATGTTGATATGGCACAAGCACGGATGATGATGTAATGATGGCAATGTTACACTGCATTCTCAGAACCCAAGATGACTGCCAGTTGGCAGTTTCAAGGACATTTTTACTGGTAGAAACCCCTCTGAGGGATCAACCACTCTGATGCCTGCATCATTAATTAGTAAGATTACCTACTGGTTACTCGATTTCTGGAACAGGCAATCAAAGTTGGAACATCAAATCTGTTTCAATCAAAGAATCTCAAATATATTTTTTTATGTAAACTTAAACCTTTACTATAACCAAAAGTATTTGCGTCTTAGGTTAGTATCCCTTTATCACACTTTATTAAAATCATTAGATAATATCAATATAAAAATATTATACATTCTAAGATATTGTTTTATTGGATGCATTGCATGGACTATCAGTCACTTACCCTGACTTACATGGCGATGACAATACAGGTGCAGGCTTGCCCCCTAATGTATTATTCATCTTTCTGGTAGCTGATGAATACTCAATCTACTCAGAATTGAATTCATGCAGTCCACTATCACTAAAAGGTTCTTCTCACGCTGGAGAACGTTTTGCAGGACACTGTTCACCAGATGTCCTGCAATCAGTTAGTAGACTCATATTTCAAGTAAAACCACTGTGAGACTGCCCTTTGTGGCTATGTGTATGACAAGCATGTATAACTCAACACTGACCTCAAGCAAAAAGGGAAGCAAGTTGGCACCTTGACCAATGTCTAAGATCTGCTCAAGATGGGCAGGCCAACAGACAAATTTCATTATATAACTTCCCGGTTGGGTGCCAGAACAACTCCATGCACATCACTTTAGTTATGACATAAGGGCCCATATGTAATACTTTTTCCTACAATGCAGCACAGCAACCACATTTGCTGCACTGCATTGAGCAGAGGGAAAAACACAGCACAGAACCATATCTACTAAGGTTGACCTGCAACTTCTGTCATCCTCTGTGCTAGAAGGAGGAACTTTGGGGTGGCTGGCCCACACAGCCCAAGAGCTTACCAGGGGACTTCATAACCCAAGTCAACGTGCACCAGGCGGCGTACCTACAGGGGCACCCCAGGAGCGGGAGAGGCCAATCATTAATGTGCTAAAAAGTGCAGACAGCAATCCCACAGCATGCAACACAGCGTGGAGGAACTTTGGGGTGGCTAGCTCCCACAGCGCAAGAGCTTGCCAGGGGACTTCATCTCCCAAGTCAACCTGCTCCAGGAGGTGCGCCTGCAGAGGCAACCCAGGAGGGGGCCGGGGCCAGCCATCGACACGCTGAAAAGCACAAATAGTAATCCTGCTGCGCAGGACACAATGTGTAGGAACTTTGGAGTGGCTAGCCGTCACAGCCCAAGAGATTACCAGGGGACCTCATCCATCAAGTCAACCTGAGCCAGTAGATGCACCCGCAGCGACCCCCTGGAGGGTGCGGGGCCAACAATTGATGCGCTGAAAAGTGCAGATAGCAGTCCAGCAGCGAGGGACAAAAAGTGGAGATCTCTCACAGAGCAGTCTTAAACAACACACAGCTTTGCACCATGATGCAGAAGTGAGTGTGCCATGCTGTCTAGCATAGGATGTGTACGGCTATCATGTCTTTCCAATACAAACTCCTATGCCTAAACAAACTCAGAAGGCTCCAAATGCATTGGATGTGTAGTGTGCACTGCAGCACACATTCTATGTGTTATTTGTTTCAGTAATAAAAATATTACATGACTGCCTCAGTGTCTGGCTATTTTAGTAGATCACACTTTGCCTCTATTTCTATGGATTTTCCACTGATCCACATTAGTAATGACCCTTTGGCGCAATGCGACTGTAAGCAGCACAGTGCTGTTTGTACACTGAGAATAGGACAGCTTCATGGCGCAAAACATCTTTTGCACTGTATGATAAATAGCATGTAGTGCTTTAGGTGCTTCTGATAGTGCAAGGCCTTAAGAAATATTGGCCAACTCATTAGAATGACAACGCTTACAGACACGGAAAATGATAATCACTTTATGAAGCTGGTGCACATATACATGTTCTCCCTTCTTATAACTTTGAATTTACATCTTCCACATCTCAGTTCAGCCCTAACTTCCAGGCAAGGTACTGCAAGAACCAGAATGCATGCAACCCAAGACCGGTTTTGCCTTGAATGGGATATCCATTAGGTTGTTCCTTGATTCCAGTGGCACAGTGAACACAGAACCTATGTCTAGGCATACCCACTGCATTTTGAGCATCACTTTGAAGTACACAAAAAAGTGATGGAAGGAATGCTTAAATTAATCTCAGCCACCAGTATTTACACAGTGTCACATCACAGTCCAAATTTATTTTCCACTCCATGCCACCTCAGTTTGGCCTTAGGCATATGCAAATCAGTCTTGTTCCAGCCGGGTCAGGTCCGTGAACAGGAAAACAAGCAACCTAAGAGCTGTTTAGCCCTGATTGGGGATCGTCAGTCAGGTGCAGTTTAATGCCAGTGTCACAGTATGTATGAGGCCAACAACTGGGCATACCTGTTGCGCTTACTGCGTCTCAGTGAATTTTACAAAAAGTGATAGGTGGAATTCTTGAAGTAATCTTAGCCAATGTTAATTACTCAAGGACAAATCCGAGTCCAATGTTATTTTGCACAAAGTGCCACCTCAGTTTATATCCACCCATATGCACATCACTCTTGACCCTGCTCCAACAGGAACAGTCCAGCCCTAACTGTTAGGCCAGGTACTCCTTGAACCAGAAAACATGCAACCCAAGACTGGTTTTGCCTTGATTGGGCCTCTCCTGTTGGGTGTTTCTTGGTTCCAGTGGCACAGAGAGCACAGGCCCACATATGGGCATATCTGTTGAAATTGTGGCATTGCACTGAGGTATACAAAAAAGTGAAGGGTGGAATGCTTTAATTAATCTCAGCCACTAGTAATTACTCAGGACACATCCCAGTCCTCATTATTTTGCACACCATGCCACCTTGACTTCAATCCAATATTTTCCCTTCTCCAGTAGGAACAGTCCAGCCAGAACTACCAGGCCAGGTCTTCCCTGAACAGGACAAAAAGTAACCCAAGAGTTGTTTCACACTGATTACAGATCTTCAGTTGGGTGTAGCTTGATTCCAGTGGTACAGTGAGCATGTGACCCATATGTGGGTATACCTGTCTCACTTAGGGCATTGCACTGAAGTATACAAAAAAGTATTGGATGGAATGTTTGAATTCATCTCAGCTATGGGTTATTATTCATGCCACATCCCATTCTATTGTTATTTTGCTTACAATGCCACCTCAGTTTGGATCCAGCTATCTGCAAATCAGTCTTTACCCTGCTCCAAAAGGAACAGTCCAGCCTGAACCGCCAGGCCAGGTCCTCCCTGAACTGGAACACAAACAATCCAAGAATGGTTTCCATCCACTAGCTAGTACCAAGCATAAATGAACTGTACTAACAGAAGAGAATTGGACCTACTCTCTGTGACCTAAGAGGATCCATGAAGGACTGGAGCTGCTCTCCTTTGTACCCATGACAAAGAAATTGACTCCAAGGGTCAGTTGGATACCTCCGAGTGTAGTTGCAGAGCCACAACAAGCTGCAAGAGGCCTTTCCTTGAAGTGCCACATTTGACTAGTACCACCTGGACCTGACATGGACCCTGCTGGAGGACTCAGCTGGAGAGGGCCTTGACCACTAATTGCTGCTCCTGAGGTCCTAGGACTTTTGGCTGTGTCTAACTGTATTTCTTCAATAATCTCTGAAAACCTGGGACTTTGAACATTTTTGAACTTCCAGACCTCTGGAGGACTGCGACCAAGCACCCCAGCCTATCCATCCAAGACACAAACCTTGCTGGGCTGAGAAAACAGTTTCCTCCCATTAGGAGCTTCTCTGCAGTGGTGAACCAGATTCAGCAGACACAATGGGAGAAGGTATCCGGCCTCATAGAACTCCAAATTGGACACAGCCACAGCCTTGCTCAGTTGAATAATTATAAGCTCCAAAAAAGAGACATAGGGTCTGATTTAGTGTTTGGAGGGCAGGTTACTCCACCACACACATGACGGATATCTTGTTTACCTCATTACAATTGCCATAAGATGTGATGCACTTGCAATAAGGTGGACAGGATATTCGCCCTATTTGTGACAGAGTAACCTGCCTGCCAAACTCTAAATCAGGCCATACGTCTGAAGGTAAAAATTTTGACCTGGTGAAGGTGCCAAAAGTCCAACCAGCAAAAGAACTTCCACGGGCACAAAATTTGAAATTCTCCACTCACAGCTTTTCCTTCCAAAATCAATGGCTTCAGCAAGACCTCATCCTACACCTATCCGACTTCATGAAAACTTCCTCAGCTAAAGCCTTCTACCTTGCCCAGGCTGAAGGATTTTGACTTCCAGAAAACAGAGTAAGCCCAAGATAAAAACTCCAACCAGGCCAAACATGTTTGGTGTATCTAACCAACATTTATTTGCCATTGACCTGAAATCGGTCCCATGACCATTAACTACCATTGGCACTTTCTGCTTTTTGGTACTATTTTTTTAAAAACATCTTTATAAATTTAATTGTCCGGTTCCTCTTATTGGATTTTTGTTGCTTTGGTGTAAACTTGCACATTAAACTGAAGTGGGATTTTTATTGTGTTGTGTTTTTGACTTTTTATCTGTTTTGGTATATTTAAATGCTTTACCCATTTTCTTTAAGTTAAGCCTGTCTGCTCTGTACCGTAGCTAGTACTACCAGTGATTACGCTCAAGTTTAAATTTCTGTAACCTTTAACTTGACCTAACAGGATAGCGAGGATAGTAACTTTATTATTTGCGATGAACTCAAATTGGCCACAAGCAATATTTCACTTTCTACTATAACTACTACTACTTCTACTAATAATAATAATAGTAATGATCATCATCATAATAACGTGTAATAGCAAACCATAAATGACAGGATTTAGAAACAAATACCATGGAATACTACGTATGTATCAACTGTTGCGTCTGATGGAGAGGAATGAACAAAATCAGTCATATTAAATGCATCACAGGAATACAGGATCAATAACTTGATACTTTTTAACAAAACACTTCTGATCTACAAATTGAAATTCCCAATGGAAAGAATCTGTTTTGCCAGCAAAATAATACCACTCAGTAAGGATAGAGGATTACATGATGGATACTAAATATAAGGAACCTAAATATATGTTTTTCCAGTACTGTGCTTAAAACCTCAAGTGGTATTAGTTTCTAATAATTTAGGGTTCAGAGCCATACAATTGAATATCTGATGAGGAGATAGATAGCTAGAACTGAGAAGGAAAAATGTTGTAAGGATACAAAAATTCAAAGAAGAGGAGAGAGGACTTAAAAAGGATGATGTGTTCCACACCATCCATTCCGACTAACATTTGCCTACTAGATACACATCCACAAAGGAAGAAGTATGTGAAATAGTAATATTATGTAAATTCAAATAATGTTGCCTCTCCAGTTCTAAATAAACTGTCACTCTCTCTTCTCACAAATGGCCCCCACACCTAACTTATTAGTCAGATGTTAAAATTATTCCGCTCTGTGAAACAAATAAATGACAGTGCACCTACTGAGCATGTGCAACTGAAGCATGGCTGAATAAAAGTTAAATATGTTAAATAAAAGTTGAATAAGAAACACTTCACTTTATTTTAAACAGGAAGTCACATATGGCTAGACATCAGAAGAACACTTCAAATAACAGATAAATGATTGAACAAGACAAAATGAATCCTGCATTCTGTAAGAGGTCAGGTATGAATAAATCCATAGTGGCTAGGGAAACCATGGAGCATCCAACAACATCAGAGAATAAGGAGGAAGACAAAAATAGAGAAGTGTCAACAAACTAAAATGATAAAGCAACTAAAGGTAAAACAAGACCTTTACAATGCCAACATCTAAAGTTTAGAAAATTCACAACTAAAAAGATCACACAAATTATAGGCACACAACTTATGGAGAATAATCAACACTATTTTGTTCTACTACCAGAGACTCCCTTGTCAGAACCACATAACATGACCATCGCTGGTAAGCACCAATCTAAGGGTAAGAGCTTCTGAACAATAAACACGTCTCAGTAAAGGAACAGGAATAGACATTAGGATCGCCCTAGAAGTCTCTCACTATGAAAACAACCTGTTTACTGGAGGAGGCACATACTAATTATCATAAATGGAAACCAAGATCAGTACTGGCATAAATGTTTAAACCAGCCCCACACTGCAGGAGGCGAATCCCGAACATTCTATGGGACTTTCCTGGTTGGATATTGATCGCCCACCTACTTCTGAAAGCAGCCCAGTATCCCACCTTAGAGTGCCACAATAGACAATCCAGCCCTGCTCAAACCCCAGGGAATCAGATTGCCTGGAAAAAATAAACCTCATAAATAAAACACTGGTAATCAACAATGACATTGATACGAGACTAAGTACACTGTGTTCACAAGTAGCCCCTTCTATGATTGCTTTACTTATTATGAGCACATCCAGGTGAACCCACAGGGCCATCACAGTCTGAGAAAAGTGGTTTGTAATTGCGTCTGGAGGGACCAGAGCTGAGCACATAAAATAGTAAATCATAATTAGAAATCGAATGCCAAAGATGCGTACTAACATAAGTGTGGTGCTGATGGTTATAGTTTATTCCTAAGAACTCAGGTTCAAGGGCTAAAGGGCCAGATAATGGAAAGGAACATTTCTATTTTGGGCACCATTTCATTTAAAGGAACACTGGTTTTACTGGCACGTTTTGCACCAGAAACATGCAAAAGATGTGGCCAAAAGTGTTGGCGGTGTGTAATTTATTTTTGTGTGCTGTAAATTTTGAATGCCCATGTGTGCAAATGTATTGAACTTTATGGAACACATTCCTCCTCTTGCTCTTACTTTTTAACCCTTTATGATCTTTGAGGACCTCAACTTTCATCTGGAAAACACTTCTGACCCCAACTCCATCAACCTTAGAAGACCCAAAATTGCTGGGCCTCTCCCAACACGCTGAAGTAGCCTCCTATCTTGTGGGCCAATTACATTACCCTATCTTCACCAACTTTTCTCACATTAGGGTAGAGAGTCCTCTACCTCTTACATGGGCAGATCATTTTTTAATCATCTTCAATATCACCTTCTCTCAACCTACCAATGCACCCGCACATAATCCTAATATATGGCAGTGGAAAGGAATCCCCATGGATAGCTGGAACTCAGAGCTTGATATACTCCTTCTGCCGCTTTTCAACAAACTGTCTATTGTCATCACTAGCTTCAACAATCGGCTTACAAATGCAGATAATACCCTTGCCCATTACAGACTAACTTCGCATCACAGCGCACCATCACACTAGTTGGTATACAGAGGATCTCGGGCAGCTTAAAAGCCATTGCAAACAACTTGAGTGGCTGTGGTGTAGCGCACATGACATTCAAAATAAATGCACCTATAAGTCAGCACGTCATAAATATCAACAGCACTCGCGACAGATATGAGAGAAAAAAGAGACAGCATTCTTTTTAATCAAATACGATAAGTTATTTTGTACAAAGTCCAAACAATATGACTCCAGAAATTCTCAGCTGGTATTGTTTAAAAGCAGTTCTTTATTAGTTGTCTCTTCATAATAAAATAGCCAAAACAGCCAATGTGTTTCACTCATACAAGAGCTTCATCAGGGCTGAAATGTACAAAATTACAAGATATTGAAAACTCTAATTGCAAATTAAAATCACACCATACACTGTTCATAGCAGGACCATATGAAATGGTCTGACAAATTAGCAGGCAGGCAAAGTCAATATTAAATCAAATTAGGCCTGGGGGTAAACTCCACTCCGCTCGTGGAGTTTGAGGAGTTTTTCCCACTCTGCGCTCCGCAAAAACTCAGTAGAGGGGCGTGGATCAGAGTTTATCCTCTCTTGCGGCTCGCCAATGTTAAGTTGGTGAGTGAGGAAAATCCAACGTTAGATCATTCCTAGTGAACTTTCTCAATGTGGGCAGTCGTGGCAGGACGCTACCGCTCGCATTGAGAAACCTGCTGCTTGCGTTGAGGAAGCTGCCACTCGAGTAGAACATCTACTCGAGTGGCAGAAAGAAGCTGCACCCTCTTGTGCTGTGCATGGTGCCATTCATGCTGTAACAGAGCAGGACAAACTCCCGAAGCTTAAAATTAGCATGAGCAGCATGACTTACCTCACTCCGTGGAACTCTGTGGAGCGTGGCAGAGTTTTTTTTGTCACTTCGCTGAGTTCCACGAACACCACCTAGGCCTAAATAAAATAGAGTACCCTTAAAGAAGATATAATTTTAAACTTTCTTTAGCATGTCCACAATTTCATATAGTTATATACGGTTCACTGACACAACGACGACCTCAAAAATATCGATGTAAAAAATATCGATGAAGAAAATGTAGAATACAAAAATATCAACTCCCTATACTTAAACAGGTAAGTACAAAAATATTGAGAAAAAAAATATTGATGTAAAAAATATAGTTGTACAAAATATCGATTTTTATATATATATATTTAAAATAAAATAATAAATATTAAACCTATCAATAAAAATATTTTTAACAAAATAAATAAGATTTAATATACATTTTAACAAATATAACAAATAAACATAACTAAAAAAAAGTTAAACTCACATATATAATAAAGAATGTATATATATATATATATATTTACTTTAAAACAATTAATAAACTATTAATTTTAATTTATTTTATAATTTTCAAATTATATAAAAATATACAAATAAATAAATAAATATTTATATATATATATATCCAAAGCAAAATCCCAAGGTTCAGCCGCACTGGAGTAACACACGGGCACAGACTCCGATTAGATAAGTAGATTGTTTATTTCAACATAACAAGGTCCAAATGACGCATTTCGGCCGCCGGACTGCGGCCTTGATCACATGACGCGCTGCAAGTAAACTACGACTTAAATAGACAGGTAAGTGTTTCTACCATGTTTACATTTTTTACATTTTTCAACCCAACGTGAGTTTAGACCAGGTCCCGAAGAGTCACATGCACATGACTCATTGTTGACACACAGTTCTGTCCAAGGGCATTGTAGACAGACTGAACGAGTGAAATCAACACAACACAACCTGTAACGAACTGTAACAAGGTAAATACAATTGTTTACAATGTAATTCACACAAGCAATATTAAATGTGTTTAACCCATTCGCTGCTAGGCCTTTTCCCCCCCTGTGCTAAGCCTTTTTTTGGCTATTTGGGGTAGTTCGCGCTTAGGCCCCTGTAACTTTTTGACCACATAAGGTATCCACGCCAAATTTGCGTCTTTTTCTTCCAACATCATGGGGATTCTAAAGATACACAGGGTTTGTGGATTCCCCTGGAGGGGACCCAGAAATTAGCCAAAATACAGCTAAAATTTGTTTTTTTGGGGAAAAATGGGAAAAAAGTGCTGCAAATGAAAGCGTCTGTGTTTTTCAATACAAATGGTATCAAAAAGGGTTTGTGGGGCTGAAATCACCATTTTCCCAGCTTTTAGGGATTGACAGACTTTTGTTAGAAAACCAAAAATGTTTACACAGTTTTGGCATTTTTCTGGGACATAGCCTATTTTTGCTATTTTTTGTGCTTTCAACCTCCTTCCAGTTAATGGTACAAATGGGTATGAAAGCAATAATGGATCCTGGAAAGCTATACATTTTAGTAAAGTAGACAAAAATCTGAATTCAGCAAGGGGTCATTTGTGTAGGTCCTTCAAGGTTTCTTTATAGAAACTAACAGTTAAATATAGGAAAAATTGAAAATTAAAAACTGCTTTTTGTGTTAACGTTTTCACCTGTAACTTCTTCTAATTATGACAGCTCTGTAAAAGCAATATACCGTTACATCCGCGGGACTTTACTGGTTGTGGGGATATATAGGACTTGTAGGTTCACCAAGAACCCGACGAACCCAGAGCCAAAAACTGAGCAGCAACTTGCAATGGTTTTTTATTATGTACCTGGTATATAGCAATTATTCTGGGAAAATGTGTACATGGAAAAATCGGTATGAAAGACACCTATGTATTTCTGAAATGGGAACAAAATATAGAGTTTAGAAACAGTAGATATTTGCACATTTCCGAAATTGGGAATACTCATACTAGCATGAGAATTATCGGTCATTTTTCAAAATGACTTCTTTTTTACATATTGTCTTTCATTTGGAAGGCAGAAATGCATTGAAAGTCAATAGGTAATAACAGTTGCTTTACAAATCTGAATTACCCTAAGTCTCCCGATAAAAATGGTACCTCACTTGTGTGGGTAGGCATAGTGCCCACGAAAGGAAACGGCTCAAAACGCAACGTGAACAGACCACATTTCCACAATGAAAAATTACCCTTTTTTTGCAAAGTGCCTAGCTGTAGTTTTTTAACCCTAGCTCTGTCGGCACCTAGGGAAACCCAGAAAACCTATACATTTTTGAAAACTAGACACCCAGGGGAATCCAGGATGGGGTGACTTGACTGCCTCTCACCAGGTTCTGTTACCCAGAATCCCTTGCAAACCTAAAAAAATGTAAACAAAACCACATTTTCCTCACATTTCTGTGGTGGAAAGTTCTGGAATCTGCGTGGATCCACAAATTTCCACCCACCCCGCGTTCCCCAAAGTCTTCCGAGAAAAATGGTACCTCACTTGCATGGGTAGGCCTAGTGCCCGCGACAGGAAGCGGCGCAAAACGCAAAGTGGACACACAACAATTTCACAGTGAAAAATGACCCTTTTTTAGCAAAGTGCCTAGCTGTAGTTTTTGAATCCTAGCTCTGCCGGCACCTAGGGAAACCTAGCAAACCTATACATTTTTGAAAACTAGACACCCAGGGGAATCCAGGATGGGGTGACTTGACTGGCTCCCACCAGGTTCTGTTACCCAGAATCCCTTGCAAACCTAAAAAAATGTTAAAAAAACCACATTTTCCTCACATTTCTGTGGTGGAAAGTTCTGGAATCTGCGTGGATCCACAAATTTCCACCCACCCCGCGTTTCCCAAAGTCTTCCGAGAAAAATGGTACCTCACTTGCATGGGTAGGCCTAGTGCCCGCGACAGGAAGCGGCGCAAAACGCAAAGTGGACACACCACAATTTCACAGTGAAAAATGACCCTTTTTTAGCAAAGTGCCTAGCTGTAGTTTTTGAACCCTAGCTCTGCCGGCACCTAGGGAAACCTAGCAAACCTATACATTTTTGAAAACTAGACACCCAGGGGAATCCAGGACGGGGTGACTTGACTGCCTCTCATCAGGTTCTGTTACCCAAAATCCCTTGCAAACCTAAAAAATTGTCCAAAAAAACACATTTTCCTCACATATCTGTGGTGGAAAGTTCTGGAATCTGCGTGGGTCCACAAATTTCCACCCACCCCGTGTTCCCCAAAGTCTTCCGAGAAAAATGGTACCTCACTTGCATGGGTAGGCCTAGTGCCCGCGACAGGAAACGGCGCAAAACACAATGTGCGCACACCACAATTACACAGTGAAAAATGACCCTTTTTTGGCAAAGTGCCTAGCTGAAGTTTTTTAACCCTAGCTCTGCCGGCACCTAGGAAAACCTAGCAAACGTATACATTTTTGAAAACTAGACACCCAGGGGAATCCAGGATGGGGTGACTTGACTGCCTCTCACCAGGTTCTGTTACCCAAAATCCCTTGCAAACCTAACAAATTGTCAAAAAAAAACACATTTTCCTCACATTTCTGTGGTGGAAAGTTTTGGAATCTGCGTGGATCCACAAATTTCCACCAACCCCGCATTCCCCAAAGTCTTCCGAGAAAAATGGTACCTCACTTGTGTGGGTAGGCCTAGTGCCCGCAACAGGAAACTGTGAAAAACACAACGTGGACACACCACAATTTCACAGTGAAAAATGACCCTTTTTTGGCAAAGTGCCTAGCTGTAGTTTTTGAACCTTGCTCTGCCGGCACCTAGGGAAACCTAGCAAACCTATACATTTTTTAAAACTAGACACCCAGGGAATCCAGGATGGGGTGACTTGACTGGCTCCCACCAGGTTCTGTTACCCAGAATCCCTTGCAAACCTAGAAAATTGTCAAAAAAAACAAATTTTCCTCAAATTTCTGTGGTGGAAAGTTCTGGAATCTGCGTGGATCAGCCCGGTGATGTCACAACTTTCCCACACAAAAATGTGCAAAAAAAGTGATTTCTTCAGCTAAAATTGAGGTTTGCAGGGGATTCTGGGTAAGGAAACGTTGGGGGATCCACGCAAGCCATACCTCCCTGGAATCCCCTGGGTGTCTAGTTTTCAGAAATGTGTAGGTTTGGTAGGTTTCCCTACCTGGCCGCCGAGCACGGGGCCAAAAACCCAGGTGACCCCCCTTGCAAAACCAGGTTGTTTTGTGATAGGCAATTTTGATGTCGCCTCACTACGTTTTGGGCCCTTGCCTGTCGCGGGTACTTGGGCCTCCCACGCGAGTGAGGTACCATTTCTATTGGAATACTTGGAGAAAGGCGGGGGATAGGAAAGTTGTTGTTTCTTTCTGCAGCGTGAAAATTTTGGCACAATAATGCAAGGAAAATGTGACAGACATTTTGAGGTTTGCAGGACATTGTGGGTAAGATAACGTGTTGGTATCCACAAGAGAGACATCACCATGTACTCCCATGGGTGTTTAGTTTACGACAATATCTACAGTTGGTAGGTTATTCTTAGATGGAATGTACACCTTGGCAGAGAGACTAAAAGACAAAGATTACTGCACAGCCATCTATTCCTCAAGCACACACACATACTGGTTGGATTTGGCACGAGGGCGAGTGATGGTTCAGTATATAACATTTTATTAACAAGAGATTTCACAAAAATGAAATGCACTGTCAATAATTAAAAGGACAAAAAACTGAACCAGTGACTCGCAGCTCGTGAGCTGTAAAGCCACGGCAAGGCACCAACCGCTTTACAGGCCATTCCCACACCTTTCATACGTGATACACCCAAGACCATTCACACCACCAGGCACAAAACCAACACATTACAACACTCACAAAAAGGGACAAGTTACACCCTGCTTGAGAAAGACAGAAAAGACAAATATTTCTGCACAACCACCTATTCTTCAAGCACACAGACATACTGGTTGGATTTGGCACGAGGGTGAGTGATGGTTCAGTATATACAGTTGTATTAACCAGAATTTCACAAAAATGAAATGCACTGTTAATAATTGAAAGGACGAGAAACTGAACCATTGACTCACAGCTCGTGAGCTGTAAAGCCACGACAAGGCACCAACCGCTTTACAGGCCATTCATACACCTTTCATATGTGTGACACATACAAAACCATTCACACCGCCAGCCGCGGGCCCAGCACATTACAACACTCACACCAGCAGACAGCGCCATTCAAGGGCCCATCACTTTCACACGCCCACATTCCTGACACAGCAACCACACCAGCTCACGGATTGCGTGGAGTGGCGTTTAGCTAGTAGTGTGTGTAGTGACCAGCAGCAAGTCACTACTCACACACCGCCAGCCAAGCGCCAATCCACACACACTGCCAGCCAAGCATCAATCCACACACACCGCCAGCCAAGCACCAATCCACACACACTGCCAGCCAAGCGCCAATCCATGCACACCGCCAGCCAAGCGCCAGTCCACTCACTGCCAGCCAAGCTCCAGTCCACTCACCGCCAGCCAAGTGCCAGTCCACGCACACCGCCAGCCAAGCTCCAGTCCACGCACACCACCAGCCAAGCGCCAGTCCACGCACACCGTCATAAATGTTTTTTAAACAAGAAAGAAAACACAAACAAATTGCAACTAAATACAAAACTATAACTACAAAAACAACAGCAGTAACTGAAGACATCATTCTATTGCCAAACGTTAAACTGAACTAAGTAAAACCATACAGACCAGGCAGTACACTATTAGACTCATGGTTGCTCCCAAAAACTCTTTTGAGTGTGATACAATCTGAAACATGTGGGCACACACAGCCCAGGATTAGAAGGACAATCGGCATAGTGCATACGACTCTCCTTCCGCACACCTCTTCGCAAGCAGACTCTACATCTCTTACAGGGATTGTTTTTTTTGGGCATGGGAGGAATTAAATCAGGAAAGTGGCGATCTTTCAATCTAGCCACATCCTCCACCACTCCAACTCTAGGAACACTTGCCTGTTCCACAACAACAAGGCTGCCTATCACAGACTCCTGAAACTGAACAAAAGTCAACTTTGACGCAGGGGAACACTCCTTGAACACAACAAAAGCATTGAAAGTTGCTAAATTGAAGAGATGGATGGCCAACTTCTTATACCAAATGTAAGTCTTACGAATAGCAGTGTAAGGTTTCAACCTCTGATCTACTCTATCAACACCACCCATGTGCTTATTGTAGTTTAAAATGCACACAGGTTTGCGCACTTCAGCAATCTGACCCCAAACAGCCACAGCTGAAGTACTCTCATCATGGATGGTAGTGAGCATGTACACATCCCTCCTGTCCACAAATTTCACAGCTAGTAGTTCATCACTACGCAAGGAACTGCACTGTCCCCTCTGAAGTTTTTTGCAAACAAGCTCTTTTGGATAACCTTTACGGTTAGAGCGGATTGTGCCACAAGCAAAAGTGTCCACTTTGAACAATTCCTTAAACAATTGCACAGCAGTGTAGAAGTTATCAAGGTACAAATGGTGGCCTCTGTTAAACAGTCCTCTAGCAAGATCCCACACAATTTTCTCTGAAACTCCAAAAGTGGACGGACAACCAGGGGGTCAATAGTGGAATCCCTACCAGTGTACACACGGAAATTAAAAACATATCCTGTCCTACTCTCAGACAACATATACAGCTTAATTCCATAACTTACCCTCTTGCTAGGCATGTACTGCCTAAAAACCAAACGGCCCTTGAACAGGACCAAAGACTCATCAATAGATATTTCTTTCCCTGGAGTATAGATCTCTGAAAATCGATCTACAAAGTGATCAAGAATAGGCCGAATCTTAAAAAGACGGTCACAGTCAGGGTGATCTCGTGACAACGCCAAAGCATTATCAACAAAATGCAGCATCCGAAGCAAAAGTAAATACCGATCACGAGTCATAATTGCAGGAAATATGGCCGTTGCCATCAAGGGACTGGTAGACCAATATGAAGCCATGGACGGCTTCCTTATCAAACCCATCAATAAAGTCAAACCCAAAAACGTCTTCATCTCTTCCAGATTTGTGGGAGTCCACCGGGTAGCTCTAGAGTGGGGCCTAAGTCTGGCACTGTTGTCCCTCAAAAACTGTTCAGTATACAAGTTAGTCTGCTCAACAATCTCACCCAAAAATACATCATCCATAAACAACTGAAAAAACTGTATAGGTAAAAAATGTTCACAATCCACTCTACACCATGCATCACCACTAAAGGCAGGCAACACCGGCTGCACCATGTTTGGATCAACCCAGAGTCCAGCACTTCCAGTAGGAAGCCTAGCAGCCTCAGGCTGCAATCCAGATGCCTCTTGCACCATCGGCACAGCAGTGTCCTCCTCTAAAACAGGCACTTCATCCGCACTGAGAGTAGATTCATCCACACCGAGAGTAGCTTCATCCGCACTGAGAGTACCTTCATCATCCGATGATTCCATGTGGAGAGAAAACTCACTGCCTGAATCTTCCCCTCCCTCCTCTCCCTCAGATGCACTGTCAGTCTCATAATCCTGCTCAGAGGAAGATTCAAGAAGCATACCAACCACCTGCTGAGCAGTCATTCTACGGCTAGCCATAATGCTTACTAATCAAGGTAACTTGTCAAACAAGTCAACAACAACAAACCCTTTGTAAAAAACAGAAATAAACAAAAAGTAGCTTTAGCACAAAGACCTATATACTCCGACACAATACCACTCACTTGCCAGAAGCAGCTAGACTCACCACCACCTACTCTGCACAGACACAGTAAGGACCAACAGTATCCCACTAAAAAAGAAAAACAAAAACAAGAAAATTACACATAAGACAACGCAAAACACATCGCAAAGATTTTCATGCACAAAACACTAACTAAATATGCTGCTAATATGACACCACTTACAAAAAATTCATTCATGCATGACATTAATATTCAATTTGAGTAAACACAAAGAAAATGTTTTTCTTACCAAAAAATGCAACTACGCAAAACTGCAGATCAACCACTGCCGAAACCGCAAACAAGAATCAAAAGCTTTCCACTAGAATAAAAAGAAGAAAAAAAACATTACAATCACATATGCAAATAATGCACTATCCACCAGCCAAGCAAAGGTGGTAGGTGGGCCTAAAAGCATGAGGCCTATCTGCCCCAGAGGGGCCCCAGAGGGAGCAGAAACACCCAAACAATTCACCCTCATAAAGGGGGAGCGACCCTTGCCCAAGGGGTCACTACCCAACACCATTAAAAAGCCCTGGTGTCTAGTGGCGTCTGCCCCCCTAGGGGACAGATGGGCCTACAAACATATGGCCAATCTGCCCCCAACGGGAACAGAAACAACCACAGTAAATACCCCATAAAGGGGAGCGACCCTTGCCCAAGGGGCCGCTCCCAAACAACTCAAACATTCCCTGGCATCTAATGGCTTCTGCCCCTCTTGGGGGCAGATGGGCCTAGAATAACAAGGCCGATCTGCCCCCAAGGGGGGCAGAAACTGCCAAAATTAATGATCCCCCAAGGGGAGCGACCCTTGCCCAAGGGGCCGCTCCCCAACAACACAAACAAACAATCCCTGGTGTCTAATGGCTTCTGCCCCCTTTGGGGGCAGATGGGCCTAGAATAACAAGGCTGGTCTGCCCCCAAGGGGGCAGAAACGGCCACAATAAAAGATTCCCAAAGGGGAGCAGCCCTTGCCTAAGGGGCCGCTCCCCAAAAACATATTTATAAAAAAATATAAATCCCTGGTGGGCTTACAGCAACTTTTTTATTAATTCAATCTGCCCCCGCAAGGGGGGCAGACCACTACTAAAAAAAAAATTCCCCCAAGGGGAGCGACCCGACACAAAGGCACTTTCTAAATTTAAACAAAAAATTCCCTGGTGGCCTAGTGGTCACATAATGCCTTTTTTAAAAGTATTTATAGATTCCCCCCCCCCAAAGGGGGCAGACCCAGCCACAAAATGTTCACCCCCAAGGGGAGCGACCCTTGCCCAAGGGGCCGCTCCCCAACACAAAAGGCACATTGTAATAAAAAAAAAAAATCCCTGGTGGCCTAGTGGTCACAATATGCCATTTAATTGGTCATAAATGATAGATCTGCCCCCCCAAGGGGGACAGACCCATCCACGAAATTTGCACCCCCAAGGGGAGCGACCCTTGCCCAAGGGGCCGCTCCCCAACACAAAAAGCACTTTCAAAATAAAATAAAAAAGATCCCTGGTGGCCTAGTGGTTACAAACTATTAATTTGTGCCTTTATTTATTAGATCTGCCCCCCCCCAAAGAGGGGCAGACCCATCAACAAAAATATGCACACCCAAGGGGAGCGACCCTTGCCCAAGGGGCCGCTCCCCGACATAAAATGCACTTAAAAAAAAAAAAAAACAAGCATTCCTGCTGCACGATCTCGCCCAATGCGCGATCGTGCAGCAGGAATGCTTGAAAAAGACATCGGAGGAAAGGAAAACACTTTCCTTTCCTCCGATACCTTTCTAAAATGTCCCCCCACCCTCCCCGAGGCCAAAATCGCCTCTTACCTGCTGGACACGCTGGAAGCAAATGGCTTCCAGCGCGTCCCGTTTCATGTAATGATGTCAGCGCGCGAGGCGCGCTGACGTCATTACATGATCCGGTGGGGGAGCGGGGGGGGTGATGCGGAAGGTCTTCCCCTTCCATTGCGGGTGGGGGCAGGATGATGGGCGGCCCGCGGGGGGAGCGCCAGTGCTTCCCCCGTGGGTGGGTGTCATGACGGCCGGGAGCCGTCATGAGCACACGCCCACTATGTCTCATGACGGCTCCCGGCCGTCATGAGCACCGAAGGGGTTAAGAGTGTGAAACATGCCAAGCACTAGAAGGATGAACAGTGGAAAGAATAAAACCGGACTAGTGTGTCCTAATCATCTTCCAAGATCTAATATAAAATACTTAGCACAAGACAGTAACTTATTGCATATTAAAATGAAATATGCATGCTGCCATTTAGTGGATTAGGGCATGAGACTAGGAGGCTAGACATAGAAAGAAAAACAGGTGAAGTGAAATATCAAACGCAATACCAATAACATAAAATATATTGAAAAAAAAAATTCTATTATAAATTAAAACATTAAACTATTTAAAAATATTTAAACTTAAATTTCCCAATACAGTCAGTGCAACAGTAGGGAAAGTGTTGGATAGTGGAGGGTAAAAATGATTAATACCTCTCAAAATAGTGCAACAGTAGCGAAAGTGTTGGATAGCGAAGGGGTAAAATTTACTATTTAACTCCAATGAGTGCAACAGTAGGGAAAGTGTTGGATAGCGAAGGGGTTAAAATTACTATTCCCACTCCAGTGACTGCAACAGTAGAGAAAGTGTTGGATAGTGGAGGGGTAAAAATTACTATTCCAAATCCAGGAGTGTAAAAATAGGGAAAGTGTTGGATCGCAGAGGGGTGTAAATTACTATTCCCACTCCAATGAGTGCAACAGTAGGGAAAGGGTTGGATAACGGAGGGGTCAAAATTACTATTCCCACTCCAGTGAGTGCAACAGTAGAGAAAGTGTTGGATAGCGGAGGGATAAAATTTACTATTCCAACTCCAGTCAGTGCAACAGTAGGGAAAGTATTTGATAACAGAGGGGTAAAAATTACTATTCCCGCTCCAGTGAGTGTAACAGTAAGGAAAGAGTTGGATAGAGAATGAGTAAAAATTACTATTCCCAATCAAGTGAATGCAACAGTAGTGAAAGTGTTGGATAGCGGCGGGGTAAAAATTACTATTCCCACTCCAATGAGTGCAACAGTAGGGAACGTGTTGGATAGCGGAGGGGTAAAAATTACTATTCCCACTGCAGTGAGTGCAACAGTAGGGAAAGTGTTGGATAGTGGAGGGATAAAAATTACTATTCCCACTCCAGTGAGTGCAACAGTAGGGAAAGTGTTGGATAGCAGAGGGATCTAATTTACTATTCCCACTACAGTCAGTTGAAAATTAAAAACAAACAAAATATTTAAAAAAATCAATAATATATTAAAAAACTAAATAAATAAATAAATATATAAATATGTTTAAAATTAAAATATAAATATATTTAATATTAAAAATAAAAAAATAAAAACATATTATAATGTTAATCACCTATGACAAATACCTACAAATATTATATAAAATAAAATAAAAAGTACAATTCAAACAAATACATATTTTAACTAGAAAATATTTACAAACAAAAACATTAATTATCACATAAATGTATTTTTTTCCTACCCTATAACACCACACAAATCACAAACCACATCTAAATGTAAAATAAATGTACTTCCATAATTAAAATAATTATTTACCAATTAAAGAAATATTATTAATAAAAAAACTAATAAAAATTAATTAACTTCCCACACTGTAACCCTATAATCCCCACAACCCACAGCTAAAATTAAACTGTAAACAAATTAATGACACACAAAACTTATTTTTGAATAAAAAACTATTAGTATTAAATAACTAATTTTAAAGTAAGTAAAATGTATTTAATACCCACCCTTTACCACTTTAAAAGTAAAACCCACACACAAAAAATAAACAATTACCCTAATTAAATATCAATTAATTAATTATTATTAATTAACAACTATTTATTAATTAATCAATTAAACACAAATTACTTCCCACCCTTATCCACTATAAACTCCACAATAAACACCTAAAATTAATTACACAATTTCCACATTTAATTTACAATTAATTAATTAATATTAATTAACGTCTAATTATTAATTAATTCAACATAAATTACTTCCCACCCTTTACCCCTGTAAACCCCACAACCCACACCTAAACTAATTACACAATTCCCATAATTAATTAAACATAAATTAATTAATATCAATTAACAACTAATTATTAATTATTGGAAAATAAATTACTTCCCACACTTTACCCCTATAAACCCCAACATGCGCACCTAAAATTAATTATAAAATTACCATAATTAATTACCATTTAATTACTATTAAATAACAACCAGTTAATAATTAGTTAATAATAAATCACTTCACGCAATTAACACTATAACATATCAATTAAATAAATATTAATACATAAAAAAATAATGATTCATTTAATATAATTAAATTACTTCCCACCCTATTCCCCTATAAACACACAACCCACTACGGAACTTAAAAACACAAAATTGAATTAAAATAAAATTAATAACTACTAAAAATGTAACACATGTATTAAAAAATATAAATAATTCTTATACAAAAAAATTCATCACATACATTTAAAATATATACTAAAATACATAACACTAATTAAACAATCGATATTTTAAACAACTATATTTTGCAAACGATATTAATGACTTCTATGTTTTTTAAAATCCATATTTCTTACCTTAAATCGATATTCTTGACCACGATATTCTTGCTGTCAATATTTCTCACTCACGATATTTAGGACTTGATATTTCTGTAGGTCGACAATTTAAACTCGATATTTTGTCTGCACAACGTTATATACATGAAATATCCATAATCTAAGCACCAAAACCGTGCAGAGCATTTTTTTACAATTGCAATTATTTTTCAAGATAGAATTAGAAAGCATTTGGGCCCAACTCTTTCAAACAATTTTTTGAGAAGAGAACTGGTTTCATAAAACTCAAAATGGCCTAATTTAACATGCCACATCCTTTAATTCCAACAGTTCCAAAAACACAATACCGTGATTACCAAAGTCGATATTGACAGACGCCTCCAGTTCTAATTTTAGAAGCATCGTCATCCTGAAGCTGTCAAGAAGTGCCTCACTTGCATTTGAAATAAAACTCAAATGAGACAGTTTTATGAAATGAGTTCTCACAATGACCGTGGAATTCCTTTTTTTATAGACCTCTAACATCAACCCCTAAAATATTTATTAATTGACTGAAAACAATATTGTGCGTTTTCTTCTAGACAGAAAGCATCATACTGTTGCTGAATATTCATAACTTTAGCCTTCGCAACGGGCACCATCTTACCATGTCAAGGGGTGACGATTGGAGTAAGTCAAACATTCCATAATCATAATGTTTCAAGCTGTCCTCCTGATTTGAGTTGCAATAACCATCATCTAAAAAACATAAGCATTCATTTGGATGATTATTCTAAACTTTTCAATAACTAGCTTTTGATAATATTCGAACAGCTGTTCCTTATGTTGATAAAAACATACAATCTTATACTATCTATGTCGATCCCATTGACAGGACCTATCATTTTTATATTTGCATAGTTTGTATAAGTTACAATCTGCAAAAAAGAATCTGCAATAGTGGTTCAAATACATTGATTATATTAATCATACATACAATCACAGTCCCTCTTGTCGTGCCTATTTCTGCTTTTTGTAACCCTGATATAATCTATAAGTTGTTTACAAATCTAAATCTTGGTCATATGAAAAACATGCATGTCTTAGAAACAATGAACATATGAATGATGGAACATAATACATTACTCCAAAAAGTAATGTAATTCCTTGTATGGATTGAGCCCTAGTTTGACTGCTCTTTCCATTTCGCCTCAAGGTGCCTTATATGCAGTAATCTTCACCTCTTGGGTCCACTTTAGCAATGCAAACACAAGGAGATGATGGACGGAGCGCTGAAACTTTTCAGACACTCACCCCCAGTCACAGATCTGGGTTGAATCCATCATCATTTTTTAGCTCACTTCGCCACCTCAGTTCAGATCCAGCTATATGCAAATCAGTCTTGACCCTGTGCCTCATGGGAACAGTCCAGCCCGAACTGCCAAGCCAGGTCTTCCCTGAACTGGAAACAAGCATCCTGGGACCGGTTTCGGGCTAACAGCCCTCATCAGCCAGGCTAGCTTGAATCCAGTGGCAAAGTGAGCAAGGTACCCACGTCTGGGCATACCCTGCCAACTTAGGGTGAACAAAGCAAACACAAGGAGATGATGGACGGAGTGCTGAAACTTTTCAGAAACTCACCCCCAGTCACAGATCTGGGTTGAATCCATCATCATTCTTTAGCTCACTTCGCCACCTCAGTTCAGACCCAGCTATATGCAAATCAGTCTTGACCCTGTGCCTCATGGGAACAGTCCAGCCCAAACTGCCAAGCCAGGTCTTCCCTGAACCGGAAACAAGCATCCTGGGACCAGTTTCGGGCTAACAGCCCTCATCAGCCAGGCTAGCTTTAATCCAGTGGCAAAGTGAGCAAGGGACCCACGTTTGGGCATACCCTGCCAGCTTAGGGCGAACAAAGCATACACAAGGAGATGATGGACGGAGCGCTGAAACCTTTCAGACGTGGGTCCCTTGCTCACTTTGCCACTGGATTCAAGCTAGCCTGGCTGATGAGGGCTGTTAGCCCGAATCCGGTCCCAGGATGCTTGATTCCGGTCCAGGGAAGACATGGCTTGGCAGTTCGGTCTGGACTGTTCCCATGAGGCACAGGGTCAAGACTGATTTGCATATAGCTATGTCTGAACTGGGGTGGCAAAGTGAGCTAAAGAAGGATGATGGATTCAACCCAGATCTGTGACTGGGGGTGAGTGTTTGAAAAGGTTCAGCACTCCGTCCATCATCTCCTTGTGTTTGCTTTGTTCACCCTAAGTTGGCAGGGTATGCCCACACCTTGCTCACTTTGCCACTGGATTCAAGCTAGCCTGGCTGATGAGGGTTGTTAGCCTGAAACCGGTCCCAGGATGCTTGATTCCGGTCCAGGGAAGACATGGCTTGGCAGTTTGGTCTGGACTGTTCCCATGAGGCACAGGGTCAAGACTGATTTGCATATAGCTATGTCTGAACTGGGGTGGCAAAGTGAGCTAAAGAATGATGATGGATTCAACCCAGATCTGTGACTGGGGGTGAGTGTTTGAAAAGTTTCAGCACTCCGTCCATCATCTCCTTGTGTTTGCTCCACTTTAGCAATATCAATACCATGAAACTCAAAATCCGTTTTGCTGGCATTATGTATACATGTGAGTGTTAACAATGGATAGGCCACATCATTATTAAGGCAAGCTCTCCGATGTTCTTGTATACGCACCCGTAACTGTTGTGTGGTACAACCCACATCGATTTTTTCACATTTGCAATTAATCACATATACAACATAACTGGTTTGGCAATTGATCAAGTGTCTAATCTCATACCTTCTCGGTGTGTTATAAGAAAACTCCTTTATTTTGTTAAAACCCAAAGGACATATTGTATAATTGACACATACAAAAACAACCTTCTGGTTGAACTTACTAAGATGCCTTTGACTTCATACAGACTAATGTGCCACAGGGGCTAACAATTTCTCTAATGGCTTGACTACATTGATATGTCACAGATGATTTATCTGTAATTATTGACCCCAAGTCAGGTGCTTCCTTTAGTAAGTTCCAATGCTTCTTCAGGATGTTATAAATCTGTTGACTATTATTAGTGTACGTAGTCAAAAGGATACTCTATTATAGTCCTTCCTCTGATCTTTGATCAGTAATGTACTAGCTCAACTAACTGTTTTGACCCTCTTAGCAGCTTCTTGTAGACTATGACCATCATATCCTCTCACTCTTAATCTATATATTGTTTGTTGTACCTTGCAGTTATGCCTTACACGCATAATTTCCACATAGGGGGTAGCGTTGTGGTATTAGGAGGATGAAAACTCTCATTATGGAGTATGCTGTTTACCGCAGTCTTTTTACGATATAAGGTACTGTGAAGTTTGTTTCCTACGTGATAGAATTCAACATCCAAGAATTGTATTCTTTCTTCTGACATGTTAGGGTAAGTTTGACATTATACATATTCTGGTTGAGATACATAACAGCTTGTATATAAGTATGAATACTTTAGCATCGTGGGATTGTCTGGTAGGCTGATTTATAATTCTATTTCGAACTGTAAATGTATTTGCATTTTGGAGGTTCCACGATTCAGTACTACTTTTCTGTATGATGTATCAAGGTGAATTTATGTACATAGTTAAGAGAACATAATGGATATTAAATTGAGAATAGTTTTGTTTATTACTTACAAATTTGGGTTTTCTTTCTATTAGGCCTGGGCATAAAATTCCCTCTGCACGCAGAGTTTGTGGAGTTTTTCCAAAAACCTCCTCGTAGCAGCTTAGAGCGGACTTTTTCCTCTCTCGCAGCTCACCAACATTAAGTTGGCGAGTGTGAGCAAGGAAAATCGTACTCTAGACCACCTCCTGGCGAGGTTTCTCAACACTTGCTGTCGCGGCAAGCCCCTACCCCTCGCATTGAGAAACATGCCTCTCGCATTGAGGAAGCTGCTGCTCAAGTAGAACATCTACTCAAGTGGCAGAAAGAAGTTGTGCCCTCTTGCGCTGTGCATGGTGCCGTTCATGCTGATTTTATGGCGCAGGACAAACTCCATGTGCTAAAAATCAGTGCGAGCAGCGTGACTTACCTCACTCCACTGCTTGCAGAACTCCACGGAGCACAGCAGAGTTTCTTCAGCACTTTGCGGAGTTCCACATAAGCTGAATTCGGTGAACTCCTTGCAGGCCTACTTTCTATTTAGATTTCTTGCTTGTGCTTGTGATTATAGTATCTATACATACTGAGAACATCTTTCAAAGAGAATATGGGCAATCGCCCCTTTTTGACATTGGGTGCACAGACTTGTTATCTCATGATATGTGTAAATTGTAAGGTAAATTCTATATTGATTGTGCTTATTATTAAAAGTATATCCTGGTGGCGGACTATGGTAATAACGGTATTGTGATGAAATGTTGTGTTTTTGTATTTTTTGGAATTACAGAATGTGGCATTTTAAAGTAGATTGTTGTGAGTTTTTATGAAATCAGTTCTATTCTCAAAAAAATTGGTTGAAAGAGTTGGGCCCAAATGTTTCTTGATCTATCTTGAATAATAATTACATTTGTAATACAATGCTCTGCACGATTTTTGTGTTGGGATTATGAATATTTCATGTATATAACTATATGAAACTGTGTACATGTTGAAGAAAAAGTTTATAATTATATCTTCTTTATGGGTACGATTTAATATTGGTTTTGCCTGACAGCTAATTTGTCAGACTATTTTTTATGGACCTGTAGGAATGCTATCAACAGTGTATGTTGTGATTTTAATTTTTAATATCTTTTAATTTTGTAGATTACAGTCCTGATGAAGCTCCTGCATGAGCAAAAAGCTTTGGCTGTTTTGGCTGTTTTATCATGAAGATACAACCAATAAGGAACTGCTTTTAAGCAATCCCAGCTGGGAATTTCTGAAGCCTTATTGTTTGGACTTTGAACAAAAGAACTTGTTGTATTTGATTGAAAAAAAACTTGCATCTCTTGTTATGTGGCCACATTAGGCCCGGTTAGAAACACCACCATTTTACATGCTCACATTTTTAAGTTGCCTTCTTTTCTTGAACACAATGACATTTCACACACATTCGATTGCGCATCTATGCAGGATAATATTCTCTGAACTAGCTTTGCTTACATTTCCACTTTGTAGGCATATTATCAAATACCTTGAACATTCTGTACAAGGGCGAAGTTCACTGTGCAAAATGTTGTTATTTGTTATTGTGTATTCGGCAAAAGAACTATCAGAATTGAATCAACGTTAGCAGCCTGACTGGGATTTTGGCATGGTACCACGAGTGATGTTTGTTATGTAAACAACATCACTCCCTTGTTTAGACAGAGGAGCATTTCGATGGCACTGAGAGGTCACCACATGCCGGAATTCCAGCCCAGCTGATTCCTCTTTACCTCTTGTGAGGAATGCTGCCGAGCTAGACACCAAGACGGGTACGTTGATGACACTTACCCACAGATAATGGGGGAGATAGGTCACCCTACAGGGATTTGACAGATTCACCCACCCTAGGCACACAAGGTTAGGAAGCGCTATGTAGGAATTCAATATATTACAGTACTTATATGCTTGCATATATTCCCTATAACAACAAAATGGTTGAACTGTTTATCTTTTTCAGCAATCTCATAATGCTGATCACAATATTCTGTTTCCTTCTATGGAATATTGCAGCACATGTATTTTACTCAAGAATCACAATGCTTCAATAAATATTGAAACTGCATGTTGTGTATTTCTTGTGTGTCTCTTTGGGTATACATGAGCAACCAAATGAAAAGGTTGTAGATCTGTTACCACGATTTCCTTGGGGAGTCAGGGTTGTCATGTTCTGAGGTTGCACAATCCATTTGTTACCTTGTCAGGTTTGGGGTACTGATGGTGCACTGTGAGCTAGCAGGACTAAGGCCAACATATCTTGATGGTGTGCTCAGAATCAGTCTTGCACAGTTCTGACATTTATGTTGTCCAATAAATGCACAGTTTTACTTGGGAAAGTAGAAGGCGTGTGACACTCTTTTCTGTTATATAATTCTAAATTGTGGGATATTCGACAACTAACCCAGAGAGGTGGGCAATGGCTTCATACATACAAACAGATTGGTAATTTATCTGTAGTGCGGTGCATTGGTCCTTAGCTGTCCTAGATATTTGGCTTGTTAGCTCCTGAGACAGAACAGGCATCTCTCTCCCTGGCTTCCCTGGATCCAGGAAAGCATCAATTACTCTAAGAAAATGTTCATCATTGAAAGGGGATTTATCACTACCTGTGCCTCCTCCTGCTCTATCAGCCACCTCAGGACCTCTTCTCTGACCTTTCTACTTACTTCTATGATAGATCAAGCTGATGTTTCTTAATTTCTCACCACAACCTTCTCTAGTCTTGCTAGACTTCATTAGTATGCCCTGCTTGACATCTTCAGGGGTAAGCCATGCCCAGCCTGACTCTGATCACGAGGAAGGAGGTCAGGAGGGCCATGCATTCAGTTAAACGTAGCTCCCTCATGGACTCCTCCCCTCCCCTCCCCACACCACATCTATTCTTTTGGTCATAAACTAATTGGCCCAGCACTGATCATGCTTTTTAACCTCCTACTTTCGACTGCTGTTAACCCCCTTGATTGGAAAAATGACATGGTTTTGCTGTTGCATAAAAGCCTTTTGCTGCTCCTATGACCAGATGCAACTACATATCCATCTCCCTTCTTCCTTACAAAACCAAAGTCCTGAAAAAACTAGTAAACCAGCAACTCAACAGCTACCTTGAGTCTCACCTACGCTAAATTCCTAATCATAGAACAGAAGCTGCTGTCATCGCTATAATGAAAGACATCAGACTTATCATAGATAAGTGTTCTTCTGCTGCTCTTATCTTATCTTATCTTAACTTTTTGGCAGTGTTTGACATGCCATTCTACTTAGGTGCATTTTCAATGCAGGTAACTGTCATTCTGCTCTTCATTGATTATGTTCTTTCCTTTCTCACTGAACTTAATCAGTATGTCTCTCACAGTTTAAATCTGATGCTTCCAATCTTTTTTGCTGGGTGCCACTGTGATCTTCCTTGAGCCCCACATTGTTTAACGTTTAAATGACACTGCTGGCATCTATTGTCAGATCTTTGATTTTAATATTACCTTTTATGCCGATGACACTCAGCTGATCCTCTCTGTCTTGGAAGACACAATAAATGCCAAGGCTAATTTCACATTGCCTAATTCTAAGCGGTGAGAAACCTGAGCTTGCCCTAATTGGCCTGATGGTCCCCCAACCTTGGCCCTCCACCTTAACGCTCACAAACAGTCAGAAACCTGGGCATCGTTGTTGATGCACAGCATTCTGTGGTGAACCAAGACACCCCTGTGTCTGCTTGTTGCTTTAACACTCCCAAAATGCTCAGAAAATGTTTTAAATGGCTGTCCCTGAGCACAGGGAAGTTGTTCATCCAAGCACTCATTAGCAGTAAAGCAGATAACAGAAGTGCCTTTTATGTTAGCATTTCAGCGTGCATTATAAAACACTTCAAGTGGTCTACAACACAGCCACCAGACTTGTTCTCAATCTGCCTCTTCATATCAAAGTCACTGCCCACTTACGCAATCTTCATTGGCTCGCTGTCCATTAGCGTTCCCTCTACAAGCTTATTACTCATTCTTCCAAAGCACTTCACAACTTTGGCCCTTCCTGCTGTAGCAGTTGCATACACTTCTATGTACCCTAAAGACAGCCTTGCTCGGCAGCTCATCTGCTCTCTCGCCAGTGTCATATCCGGCATGGTAGAGCAGGAGGGCGCTCCTCTTCCTACTTGGCTTCCAAAGTTTGGAATAAGCATCCTCTCTCTATTTGTTCCACTGCATCGTTCTCAGAATTTAGGAAGAAATGTAAAAGGTGGAAGTTAAACTAGCTTAGTTTTGAACATCCAGACTATAACTTCCGTTCAACATCAGGCTACCCTTATGGGTGAGATGTGCATGTTACAAATATAAATAACATAACATAATCATAGGAAATTGGGTTATTGGTTGAGGGGGCTAACAAACCTTCTCAAGCAACAACCACAATACTTCTCAGGGTGAACCACAAAAGTCACTAATTTAACCTGGTCTTAACTCTCTGGTAGCTTGGAACAAAAGCAGACAGGCTTTGTGTAAAGTATTTATGTAGCACAAAACAGTAAAAAAGTGAAATACAACACAAGATAAATCACAGACAGTATCGAAAAATAGAGTAAATTAAAAAATATATTTGATATCAAAATGTCAAAAATTGAATCAGTACAGCTGGAGCTATGCAATTTTAAAGTATAAGTTGATATAGGGCCAGATGTACGACCCTTTTTTGCGGCCGCAAACGGGAGAACCTCCTGTTTGCAGCCGCAAAAAAGGGTAATAGCATGTGCAAATGCTATTTTGCGAGTCCCTGACTCACAAAATAGCATTTGCGACTCTCGCTATTAGGAAGGGGCGTCCCTTCCTAATAGCGAGTCAACATGCTATGTACTAGTGTTTTGCGACCACATTTGCGGCCGCAAAACACTCGCAGTTTACCACCTACTTCAAGTAGGTGGTAAACCACTCGCAAAGGGGAAGGGGTCCCCAGGGGACCCCTTCCCCTTTGTGAGTTTGTTGGAAAATATTTTTTAAGAGCAGGCAGTGGTCCCAGAGACCACTGCCTGCGCTAAAAAATGAAACTGAAAAGTTTCATTTTTCTTTTTTAAATGCATCCCGTTTTCCTTTAAGGAAAACGGGCTGCATTTAAAAAAAAGAAGCTGCTTCATTAAAAAGCAGTCCCAGACACGGTGGTCTGCTGGGCCCAGCAGGCCACTATTCCTGGGAGGGCTGTCATTCCCAATGGGCTCGCAAATTACGAGAGGCTCATTAATATTAATGAGCCTCGCAATTTGCGACCCCATTAGGAATCGCAAACAGTGTGAAATACACTGTTGTACATCGGCAATAGTGCCTCGCAAATTGTGACTCACAAAAGAGTCGCAATTTGCAATGCGGTATTTTCTTGGTCGTACATCTGGCCCATAGTGCCTAAAAGCACAAAGTGCCACTCACGGCCATCTGGTCCTGCTAAACCGGTGGAAAGTCACAAGTTCAGGCAGATCGCGATAGAGCTTGACCAGATACAGGGAACAGGTTAATCGTGCTGAAAAAGTTACCTTCTCAAAGTCTTGGTGTGAAGATCTAGTCGGGCACCACGGATGCTCATTGCTGCAGCTTTGCACTGGTGGTCACCACGGGCTATCATTGTTGTAGCTTGAAGTGCAGATCTCACGTTGCTGTTTGTCGCTGGTGGTCACTGCAGTGCAAAGAGTCAAGTTCATCAGAGCTTCGTGTTGTACGTCATCGAGGGCTGGATTTCTTCCTTTCTTTAGTAGGAGTGTATTCTGATGCCTAGAGAGGCACCTCTTAGGTTTCAGGGACTCACTCTAGCCGAGGTTTAGCAGTGCTCAGGCAGGTCCAGTTCGAGGTCCAGGCAGGTCCAGTTGCAGTTGATCAGCTGGACAACTGCAGGGAGGCTCTGGAGCTTGTTTTGTGCCTGTAGCTCAGAACAGGAGGTCAGCCAACTGGGAACATGGTGATGGCCAATTCTCCTTCAGCAAGACAGGCCTCAAGCAACAGGACAGTCGTCTGAAGAACAAGACAGGCCTCAAGCAGCATGGCAGTCATCTGAGAAACAAGGCAAGCCTCAAGCAGCAGGGCAGTCCTCTGTTAGCAGAAGGTCAGTCCTCCGAGCAACAAGTAAGGCCTCAAGCAGCAGGCAGGCCTATGGGAAACAAGACAGGCCTGAAGCAGCAGGGCAGTCCTTTGGAATACCAGGCAGTCCTTCTGAATTCTTCCACATGTCCAGGGGTGTACTGAAGAGGTGGTTCAAGAGGACGAATATTTATACCTGATGCCAGCCTTTGAAGTGGGAGTGATATCCTGGCTACCCGCATATATGGTTCTGGGACGTGCTTCCTTTCCCCTGCCAAGTCTCCAGGTAGCATGGGATGACAATAGACTGGTGTCAAGTTCCTTTGTGAGTGTGCTGGAGGAACCCCTTGGAAATGTAAGTGGGGAAGAGAACAGCTCCACACCAGCCATTCTGCCAAGATGGCCCGTCCTGCCAACAGCTAGTCCCCCTCTGTTTCACTGTCTGAGAGGAATAGACAAAGACCAACTGCCAAACTATTCAGTCATGAGACCCATGACACAGGCAGCTGACACCAATTGCTTAGGACAAGAAAATACCAACTTATTAAAAGTGGCATTTTCAGAATTGTGACTCAATCATGAAAGAGGGTTTAAAGCTACAATTTATTGGAGTCCAAACTTAAGATCCGTATCTGTTCCCAATCAAAGTTAGCAATTAATTAAAAGTAATAAGGTAACCCAATGTTACCCAATAGGAGAGATGGGCCTTGTAGTAATGAAAAACACATTTAGGAGGTTTTCACAATCAAGACATGTAAAACTTACAAACACATGTCCTACTTTTTAAAATCCCTGCAACCCACCATATATGCTGTTTAGGGCCTTCCTTAGGGGTGCCTTATATGTATTAAACAGAAAGGTTTAGACCTAGAAGTTTAAAACTGCACTACAGGCTGCAATGGCAGGCCTGAGACATGTTTTAAAGTGCTACTTTAGTGGATGGAACAATGAGTGCTGCAGGCCCATTAGTAGCATCTTTTTACAGGCCCTGGGTACATATAGCCCTACTTTCATTTGGAGTTACAAGTAAATTAAATATGCCAATCAGGTGTAGGCAAATTTTACCATGTTCAAGGGAGCGCACACAAGCATTTTAGCACTGATTAGCAATGGTAAAATGCACAGATTCCTAATGCCTCCAAAAACCAATTCAGCAAATCAAGAGGGGTGAAGGGAAAAAAGTACGGGGGCGACCCTGCAGAGAGGGCCGAGTGCAGCAATAATATTGAAGCACTAGTGCTAGTATGGATTTGCGGAGATAATGTAAATCAATATTGTATTAGCACAACTCGGTATTATTCATCATTACATTTACGGACATGCCCAGTCTAAAAAAAATCCACAATACACATGACTAAGTCTGGGCAGTGAACTCCGCTCCGCTCGCGGAGTTTGCGGAGTTTTACGCACTCCGCATTACGCCAAGCTCGAGGAGTTCCTCGCTAGCATTCGTCAACGTTAAGTTGGCAAGCGCGAGCGAGGAAAAGCCACCTCCCGGACAGATTTTTCCTCATTCGCGATCGTCAACATCAAGTTGCCGAGCGCAAGCGTGGAAAATCAACCTCCCGGCGAGATTTCTCAACGCGGGCGGTCAGATTTCTCATTGCGAGTGGTCGCATATGCTCGCAACCGCTCGCTTTGAGAAACTTTCCGCAATGAGAAAGTTGCAGCTCGAGTAAAAATCTACTCGAGCGGCAGAAAGGAAGCAGCGCCCACTTGCGCTGTGCATGGTGCCGTTCGCGATGATTGCACAGTGCGGACAAGCATCTGGTACTGAAAATCACCGCAAACGGCATTTATCTAACGTACTCCGCTGCTTGCGGAGCTCGCATAGCGCGGCAGAATTTTTTTTGCACTTTGCAGAGTTCCGCATAGCATAGTGGAACTCCGCGAACTCCGCCCAGGCTTACACATGACAAAATACACAGAGCTAAAGATACGTTTCCATGATATGGAAGATAGCTCAAGGTGCTAAAAGCAAACACACTAAAGTCATTTGCACACACACAGACACCTTATGCATACCCCTCCATGATGCATCCTGTAACACCTATCCAACAGCTCTTTCTCGAAAAGTGGAGGTCCAAGGAAATTATGCTATGCTATTAGGATCATTAGATGGATGGGACAGCCAGGCTCATGAACAATTTTGTAACAAAAAACAAAGCAACATTTGAATGGATTGTAATGTAAAGACGAATATCTAGAAAGCAAACCCTTTCTGGCATAGAGCTCTACGCGTTTAGAGGTATTTTCAGGAAAATACATAATAATATTTCTTTAGTTACACCACTATTCAAAATGTGTTTCTAGTGATTGAACATCCGAACTGAAAAATAATACTATGCATATTATATGAGTAGAATAAATAAATCGCATTAAAAGTAATGCACAGACAATAATGGGAACTGCCTAAAGGGGTTATAATTAGACTGTCCGCAGAAGCTTAGCAGAGCTCACTTTCCACAATATATAAGGCTGGCTTTTTCTGATAGTATTGCTGATGGGCAAATTGTGCTCTAAGCTTTAAATCCATTTCTATTAATTTAGGGTTGATTCAAATGTAATTCTGCTGGTGCATAACTTTTCCAATTTCGCGTTTCGTGTGTAGCTGATTTCAAATACTTTTTATAATATGAAGTCTGAACATACATATTGAAGCAGGCAGCAGTGTTGGAAGGGATGTGTCTTAAAGAGGAACATGTGCTCTTTTTGAGAATCATTATATATTTTTAAACCTGCCGTGGTTCTGTGATCATGTGCATCACGTTATGTGTTGTTGCAGAAAAGATCTCTTACTGTCTTGATGGCAAGTCCGGAGGGCTTGACTTTGAGAAGAGTAATAAGGCAAAATCCTCCAAATTGCAGTGGTAGTATAATGTCTTTAATAATTGTAATTTCCACTGGAAGAAATTGCTCTTTGATTGCTGTTGCACAATGTTGGCATTTCTGCCATGTTAATTAATAGATGGATTTAACTAGTGTAATTTTGAAAAACATAAAATTGTAAATGCAATGTAGGTTTAAATAAATGTTTTTGCATGGACGAGGGGACTGAAACTGAAACTATTTCCATGGAAACAGAAAAGAACACTGACGAGTCAAATGTGATCTTTGTAAATTAATAAACCTATCTTTAAAGATACAAGAAGACCACAAGGAAGTAGCAAATAGATGTGAAACAGAAGGCACAGGGCTATACAGCATAGAAAATTGGCAACCTGATATGCAAGGGCGTAGCTAGGTCAATAGGATTGAGGGGGGTGAGCTTCAGATATCCCAACAATCACGCTGGGATATCTTGTTAAATCAGATTACATGAGAAGCAGAACTTGAGGGAGGCTTAAGGGACAGTGGAAAGAGAGAGGAGGGCGAATTTCCAAGCCCATCAACACTTTTTAAGGCCTTCAAAACATAGTTAAGATAGTGTGTGTGTGTGAGTGTGTGTGTGTGTGAGTGTGTGTGTGTGTGCGTGCGTGCGTGTGTGTGTGGGTGTGTGCCTGTGTGTGTGTTTTCGTCAGTGTGGGCAAATAAAAATCCCAGGTGAAATCTGACAGACACTTCACCATACCTGACTGAAAGCACTTGTAACCAACTATTTACTACAGGATACATTTTTTAGGGGGGGGTGCGACGGTAAATAGACATAATATCGAAATAAAAATATCGAATAGACTCAGGGGCCGATTCCGATCTCGGTCGGAGGCGCACCCAATACCATTCGGTCGGGAAAAAAGCCATGCGAAAGCCTGTTTCCCGACCGATCCGTACAGTACACCGAACGAGCAAGTACGATGCGCACAACAGCAAAAAATCCGGCCGAGCCGTACTCACCCAAACCAGGTCCTGTTCTCCGACCGAGGCGAATCCGGAAACGCCGAATCGAGTCGCACGGAAGGAAAAATGCAGCCCCGTCCGGCCGGACAAGTACGATGCGCTTTCCGTACGCTCCGAACCCGTCGCTACGCACGGCACGTCAAAGCATCCGGGAGAGGCGCACATAAGCTCCGATTCGCGCCACAACACGATCCACGGCTCCGAGACGAACACGGCACCGACGAGGACGACGCGAAGCGACGAGGACGAGGCGAAGCGACGAGGACGACGCCAAGCAACGAGAAGGACGAACGACACGAACCAACCATGAATCCCTTCGTCCCGATCATACCAATATTCTACATTTACTACCGGAACAGGCACGGACGCGTACGGCGCAGAAGGTAAGCCAGACACCAACCACAAAACACATACAACACGTACACGACACATCACACACATACACGGGGATGCTGAATATACTTACACCAGCAACAGCAGCACCATAGGGGCGGGATGCCCATCACCAATGCCACATATGCACACAGGGGCCTGAATGCGCACCACCACCCCTACCCAGGGGGGCTGGATGCCTACCACTACTACCACCCTTAGCCAGGGGGCTGGATGCCTACCACTACTACCACCCTTAGCCAGGGGGGCTGGATGCCTACCACTACTACCACCCTTAGCCAGGGGGGCTGGATGCCTACCACTACTACCACCCTCACCCAGGGGGCTGGATGCCTACCACCACTACCACCCTCACCCAGGGGGGCAGGATGACTACCACTACTACCACCCTTAGCCAGGGGGGCTGGATGCCTACCACTACTACCACCCTTAGCCAGGGGGGCTGGATGCCTACCACTACTACCACCCTCACCCAGGGGGCTGGATGCCTACCACTACTACCACCCTTAGCCAGGGGGCTGGATGCCTACCACTACTACCACCCTTAGCCAGGGGGGCTGGATGCCTACCACTACTACCACCCTTAGCCAGGGGGGCTGGATGCCTACCACTACTACCACCCTTAGACAGGGGGGCTGGATGCCTACCACTACTACCACCCTTAGCCAGGGGGGCTGGATGACTACCACTACTACCACCCTTAGCCAGGGGGCTGGATGCCTACCACTACTACCACCCTCACCCAGGGGGGCTGGATGCCTACCACTACTACCACCCTTAGCCAGGGGGGCTGGATGCCTACCACTACTACCACCCTTAGCCAGGGGGGCTGGATGCCTACCACTACTACCACCCTTAGCCAGGGGGGCTGGATGCCTACCACTACTACCACCCTTAGCCAGGGGGCTGGATGCCTACCACTACTACCACCCTTAGCCGGGGGCTGGATGCCTACCACTACTACCACCCTCACCCAGGGGGGCTGGATGCCTACCACCACTACCACCCTCACCCAGGGGGGCAGGATGCCTACCACTACTACCACCCTTAGCCAGGGGGGCTGGATGCCTACCACTACTACCACCCTTAGCCAGGGGGCTGGATGCCTACCACTACTACCACCCTCACCCAGGGGGGCTGGATGCCTACCACCACTACCACCCTCACCCAGGGGGGCAGGATGCCTACCACTACTACCACCCTTAGCCAGGGGGGCTGGATGCCTACCACTACTACCACCCTTAGCCAGGGGGCTGGATGCCTACCACTACTACCACCCTTAGCCAGGGGGCTGGATGCCTACCACTACTAGCACCCTCACCCAGGGGGGGCTGGATGCCTACCACCACTACCACCCTCACCCAGGGGGCAGGATGCCTACCACTACTACCACCCTCACCCAGGGGGGCTGGATGCCTACCACTACTACCACCCTCACCCAGGGGGGCTGGATGCCTACCACTACTACCACCCTCAGCCAGGGGGGCTGGATGCCTACCACTACTACCACCCTTAGCCAGGGGGGCTGGATGCCTACCACTACTACCACCCTTAGCCAGGGGGGCTGGATGCCTACCACTACTATCACCCTCACCCAGGGGGGCTGGATGCCTACCACCACTACCACCCTCACCCAGGGGGGCAGGATGCCTACCACTACTACCACCCTTAGCCAGGGGGCTGGATGCCTACCACTACTACCACCCTTAGCCAGGGGGCTGGATGCCTACCACTACTACCACCCTTAGCCAGGGGGCTGGATGCCTACCACTACTACCACCCTTAGCCAGGGGGCTGGATGCCTACCACTACTACCACCCTTAGCCAGGGGGGCTGGATGCCTACCACTACTACCACCCTTAGCCAGGGGGGCTGGATGCCTACCACTACTACCACCCTCACCCAGGGGGGCTGGATGCCTACCACCACTACCACCCTCACCCAGGGGGGGCAGGATGCCTACCACTATTACCACCCTTAGCCAGGGGGGGCTGTATGCCTACCACTACTACCACCCTTAGCCAAGGGGGCTGGATGCCTACCACTACTACCACCCTCACCCAGGGGGGCTGGATGCCTACCACTACTACCACCCTTAGCCAGGGGGCTGGATGCCTACCACTACTACCACCCTTAGCCAGGGGGCTGGATGCCTACCACTACTACCACCCTCACCCAGGGGGGCTGGATGCCTACCACCACTACCACCCTCACCCAGGGGGCAGGATGCCTACCACTACTACCACCCTTAGCCAGGGGGCTGGATGCCTACCACTACTACCACCCTTAGCCAGGGGGGCTGGATGCCTACCACTACTAGCACCCTCACCCAGGGGGGCTGGATGCCTACCACCACTACCACCCTCACCCAGGGGGGCAGGATGCCTACCACTACTACCACCCTCACCCAGGGGGGCTGGATGCCTACCACTACTACCACCCTCACCTAGGGGGCTGGATGCCTACCACTACTACCACCCTTAGCCAGGGGGCTGGATGCCTACCACTACTACCACCCTCACCCAGGGGGGCTGGATGCCTACCACCACTACCACCCTCACCCAGGGGGCTGGATGCCTACCACTACTACCACCCTTAGCCAGGGGGCTGGATGCCTACCACTACTACCACCCTTAGCCAGGGGGGCTGGATGCCTACCACTACTAGCACCCTCACCAAGGGGGGCTGGATGCCTACCACCACTACCACCCTCACCCAGGGGGGCAGGATGCCTACCACTACTACCACCCTCACCCAGGGGGGCTGGATGCCTACCACTACTACCACCCTCACCCAGGGGGGCTGGATGCCTACCACTACTACCACCCTTAGCCAGGGGGCTGGATGCCTACCACTACTACCACCCTTAGCCAGGGGGGCTGGATGCCTACCACTACTACCACCCTCACCCAGGGGGGCTGGATGCCTACCACTACTACCACCCTCAGCCAGGGGGGCTGGATGCCTACCACTACTACCACCCTTAGCCAGGGGGGCTGGATGCCTACCACTACTACCACCCTCACCCAGGGGGGCTGGATGCCTACCACCACTACCACCCTCACCCAGGGGGGCTGGATGCCTACCACTACTACCACCCCCACTCATAGGATGGACAATGCATGACACAACCAGCACACCACAACCTAGAGAATGCAAGATAAAGACATCCCCCACCACCATGACAAGCGTGTGTAGGCTGTGTCAAATGCCTACAACACCGAACATGACTTTGAACATACAATGTGACCCCCTAGCACATGTGCCACACATATATGTGTGTGGCACCCACAATGCAAGCAGCCCATGACCATTGTGGCAATGGGGCCTAAACCCCCATCATCACAGTGACCAAAAGGCAAGTGTGGGGTCCATAGCTGAAGCACATTTTGACCATTGTGGCAATGGGGTCTAAACCCCCATCATCACAGTGACCAAAAGGCAAGTGTGGGGTCCATAGCTGAAGCACATTTTGACCATTGTGGCAATGGGGTCTAAACCCCCATCATCACAGTGACCAAAAGACAAGTGTGGGGTCCATAGCTGAAGCACATTTTGACCATTGTGGCAATGGGGTCTAAACCCCCATCATCACAGTGACCAAAAGGCAAGTGTGGGGTCCATAGCTGAAGCACATTTTGACCATTGTGGCAATGGGGTCTAAACCCCCATCATCACAGTGACCAAAAGGCAAGTGTGGGGTCCATAGCTGAAGCACATTTTGACCATTGTGGCAATGGGGTCTAAACCCCCATCATCACAGTGACCAAAAGGGAAGTGTGGGGTCCATAGCTGAAGCTTACATTTTGACCATTGTGGCAATGGGGTCTAAACCCCCATCATCACAGTGACCAAAAGGGAAGTGTGGGGTCCATAGCTGAAGCACATTTTGACCATTGTGGCAATAGGGTCTACACCCCCATCATCACAGTGACCAAAAGGTAAGTGTTGACAAAGAAAGAGCTGCAACTGCCAAACTGCATGGATCATTCCTGGTCACAGAACCAAAAACTCATCTGTGGCAAAGTAGTGTATGTGTCCCATTGCAACATAAATTGGGTGAGCCAAATACTGCAGTGCAAATGAGACATTCCTTTGGCCATGTGCAGACAAACAACACCCATGGGGGCTGACACCGTCAACATTCATCAATGACACAATGACAGAAGTGACCATCAGAATGCAGAACCACATATTTGCACCAATGGGCACACAAATGCACATATCCTGTGGAGACAGCAGATGTGAGGTGAACAGATACCATACCATGGCAGCAATGGGACACACAAACCATGATCACTGTGCTGACCGATGACCTAGGAGTCCCAGGGACAGCAGGGGAAACACACCAAACAACATACAGCCAATGGCACACCCAAGATATGCCAATGCAGTGGTGCAGATGCACAAACACAAACAGGCAGACCAACACTGTCATCATACACAGCAGGTGAGGGGGTGCCAGTGTCCCCAGGTAACCACACAACACATGAGGAGAGCTGAATACCAATCATACAGATGTGCATACACTGCCACACTAAGGTAACTCATGGATCCAAATCCCCTATGTGGGCAAGCAGGCATTGTCAGATGAGAGGGAGCACAAAACACACATGTCACACAGGCACGTAGGAACAACAACTGACACAGCAAGACACAGACACACCACAGCACCACCCCCAGGGCCCCCACAATGTGGTGACCCTTGGCTGCATAAAAATCCCACTCTGATGACAAAGCTGAATGTGGTTCACACTGTGAACCACAGTCATGTGTCCTGAGCAACAAACTACCATCACACCGACACAAGCACAAATCAATCAGCATGGCCAGTAAGCCAAGGCCAACATGGAGGCAGGGGTCTAGCTGGGCAACAACTCCCATCTGCACACACTCAAGACCACACCCCTCGACCTCCAACAATGTGCAGCAGTGAAGTACACATGCACTGGTGACATTGCACATGCACCCATGACTATTCCAGGGTGGTGGGTGGGAACCAAGGTGCAGAAACACATCACACATGGCCACTCAACAAGACTCCTGAATGTCTGACACACTGCACACTACGCTGTACATGGACATGACGGCGATACCACACCAACCAATGGGATCCCAGCCACAGTCACACACCAATGAAGAAGCCAAGGTCACCCACAAAGAACACACATAGACAACAACCAACATCGCAGCCCGGACCCTGAGGAGTGCCAGCAGTCACACACACAACGTGTCACAATAACTTAAAGATAACACGAACTGAAAATCACATGACAGGGGCAAACAACAAGTGCCAAGGGGAAACCTGACTGTGACCCATCTGCGTCTGCACACAAACTCAGCCCTGACAGCAAACACACCTATGGGTGACACCCTGATGACCAGTAATGTGCCATGCACCCACATCACAGAGAACACAGGGAGAAGACTTTGGGGGAACATAGCTCAAGTCAGCAAGCATCACAAACAGGTACAACACTAGGGATCACAGCATGCGCAGATAAATGGAAGTGAACACACAGACATGCACATACAACACACACCTTGGGCGCAGGCAATGTCACACGTGTACACACTGCCATGAGGGGACTCCACTCCTGTGTGAGGAAAGCTGTGCCATATGTTGCCTCAGTAGGGCCCCATCATGTCAGCTGAGCACTTGGTCACACAATCAACAATTAGCACCAAATGAGGGCTCCCGTCACATCAGCCTGGTCATGGATGTGCCAACGGAATCATCAGCACAGATCCAACACACTTGTATAGCAATGTTGCACTGACTACACGGAACTGAACACATGACACCCTCAGATGCTGCTATTGATGACATGGATACACCACATGATAGGACACATTCCCCCTGGACCAGCATGGGTTCCTGCACAGTAACACTTCATAATCATGAGACCAGATATCACCATCACTGCAGCAAGGGCATGGTTAGCTACCAACAACATGTACATCTGAGGCATGAGCACTAGAAAAGAAAGTTGCTTTATTCAGCATATGTGTTGAGTGAAACGAAGTCCAGAAAAAAGAGCAAGGCCAATGGCCAGTCCATTGTCAAAGTTCAAACAGGGTGACACTGGCAGATGTCACCCTACGCATCTTCTCTGCACAATACCGAGGGACAATCCACTGGGAGGGGCAGCCGGGGAGGGCAGGCCAGGCACCCACGGGGACAGGATCAGGGCTCACCAGGGGAGTCGGGGAAGGGGTGGTGGGTGCTGGCAGAGCCACTGACTAGCTGCAGTGGAGGGTGTCTGACATGGTGTGTGCCGGCTGCAACTGGGGGGGCATGACACAGATGTCGTGGGTGCCCGGCTGCTGCTGCAGTTGACCCTGCAAGATCGGGGTGGACAGGTCACGCCACTGCAGTGCCTCAAGTCCAGACAGGGGCGGTAGTGGACTCCACTGCAGTGCCTACCTCCAAGGGGGGAGGAGGAATGGGGAGCAGGCAAGGTGGGTTGGACGAGGGGAGGACACCCTCACCACATCAGTGGCACAGACAAGCGCAGCGGGGTGTGGTGCTGGGAGGCAAGTGGCAGGGGAGAAGGCCGGAGCATCTTGGGGATGGTATATCTGTGGGTGGGGAACCTGGGGCAGGGTGTGGTGGGGGCACCTGTGCAGTGGGGGCCTGAGGGATGGAGGACGGAGACCTTGTGCCTGAGCTGCAGGGGCGGTGGCGGGGTCTTGCTCTTAGCACTCCGGGGGACTTGCGGGTGGGGCCTCAGTCCGTCTGCGCCTGGGGAGGAGTGTCCGAGGGGCGAAGGGCACTCTGCTCCGTGTGGTGGGCTTCCTCTTCCCGGGATGCTGGAGCAGCTTCATCGGTGGGGAAGAGGCCCGAGTCACAGAGGAAGAGCTGCTGTGACTTTGGGGTTGCAAGGTGGAGGCAAGGGAGGGTGCTTTGGAGGGGAGGGAACTGAGGACTGCGCAGTGCATGTGGATGCGTGTGTGTGTTCCAGGGCCCCATCCCCTGTGAGTCTGGCTTCAGTCCTGAATGTGCGTGCGTGTGCGTTTTGTCATTGGCGTGTGTGTCAGTGTGTGCTGGATGTGTGTGTGCTGGTGTGTGCCTGCTGCCAGTGTGCGCTGTGCCTGGGATGGAGTAAGGTGCTGGG